>OY757014.1:53585242-53865675 GCA_963580285.1 Lucinisca nassula | reverse complement strand
TCTTTGTCCGGACATGCTTGCCTTAGCGACGAGCATATGGCAACCAGAGCATCAGTATGCAGCGCATTGTTTAAATGGTTAAGGTCAAACGAAGATGATTTTGTTTCACGTCTTTGGACTGTAGATGAGACCTGAGCCTGAGAATAAAACTCAAAGTCGCCAGCGCGTAGGGCGGAGTCTCCGAGGCCAAAGAAGTTCAAAACGCAACCTTCTGCTAGCAAGGAGATGGCAACTGTATTTTGGGACGCACAAGGTGTTATTATGTTGGACTTTCTAGCAAAGAAAAGTATAATACCAGGTGCGTATTATGCAAATTTGCTCGACCAACTGAGAACTGCGATCCGTGAAACACGCCGAGGTAAACTCTCCAAAGGGATTCTGTTCCAAAAGGACAATGCAAGAGTTCACACTTGCAACAGATCAGTGGAATAGGTACAAGCTTATACCGCATACCGCTTAGCGCCTACTGACCATTTCCTGTTCCCAAACTTGAAAAAGGATATCCGTGAACGTCATTTCCGGTCCAACGAAGAAGTCGAGGAGGGAGTTGAGGAGTGGGTCAGAGACAAGAACCCTGGCTTCTTCAGTTCTGTGCTGATGGCACTGGAACAGCGTTGGTCCAATTGTATCATTCTAGAGGGTCATTACATCAAAAAAGTAGAGATCGATCTCACCCAGAAATAAGTTAAGCTGTTTTTTTCTTGACCCGCCCTCGTATATGTTTTTGACAAAATATTATTGAATTATCCTGAAATTATCCTGGCTACTCCTTATCTAGAGTTATGTGCAAAACATATAAAACAAGAGGGCCCAATGGCTCCTTTATCGCTCACCTGTGTACCAGAAAACCATTAGTGTAGGAGACCACATACTAAATATCTAAGCTCTGGGCCTTATGGTTTCGGAGAAGACGATTTTTTACTTTTTTTCCAGTATAAGTCTCTAGGAGCTAATGAGCAGGATTTATGAAGGTGACCATTTTATGTTGGTATATACTAAATATCTTAGGTCTGTACTTCATGGATTCAGAAAAGAAGATTTTTGAAGCTATTTTGGTCCATTATAAGTTTATTGGAGTTTAAGAGGCGACAGCATTTGGCCAATTTGGACCCCAGGGGCATGGTTGGCAGGATAAATGTAGTCTACCACTCAACATTACTACATGCTAAATACCTACGCTCTTGGCCTTAGGGTTTCAGAGAAGAAGATTTTTGAAGGTTTTTTGTCCATTTTAAGTCTATAGTAGCTAATGGGCCCATGGGCGTGGCCAATTTTGGCCCAAGGGGCATGGTTGGCAGAATTTTTAAGATGACCATTTCATATTGCTACAAACTAAATATCTCAGCTCTGGGACTTATGATTTCAGAGGAGAAGATTTTTTTAAGTTTTTTTTATCCATTATAAGTATATAGGAGCTAATGGACCAATGTGCCTGGCCAATTTTGACCCCAGGGGTATGGTTGGCAGGATTTATGTAGGTGACCACTTGCCGTTGCTACATGCTAAATATCGAAGCTCTGGGCCCTGTGGTTTCAGAGAAGAGAAGAAGATATTTTATTTTTCCCCTTATAAGTCTATGGGAGCTGATGAGCCCCAGGTCGTGACCAATTTTGGCCCCATGGGTATGGTTAGCAGGAGGTGACTATTTAATGTTGCTTCATACTAAATATCTAAGCAATGCTTCATGATTTCAGAGAAGATTGTTGAAGCTTTTTTCCCCAATTTGAGGTCTATGGGAGCTAAGGGACCCTGGGATGTGGACAATTTGGACCCCAGGGGAATGATTGGCAGGATTTATGTAGGTGACCACTTGACGTTGCTACAAGCTAAATATCTAAGCTCTGGGCCCTGTGGTTTCAGAGAAGACGATTATTTTTTAATTTTCTCATTGTAAGTCTATGGGAGCTATATGTTGCCATGGCAATCAGAATTCCAATCCGATCAGCCTAAAACCCTTATGCAGCCTTTCCCCCTACCTGGTGATGCTTCTCATGAGATCTGATCAAGATTAGCCAGGGGGTATTAGAGATATACTTATTTGAACTTGTTTACGCACGAACACACACACGCATGCACGACGGACAAAATGTGATACAAAAGCTCACCTGGTCACTTCGTGACAGGTGAACTAGAAACTCAATTTACGTAGGAATTTCCGATTTAAAATAATCGCCGCGCTGGTGCACCGGCTCGTGTAATAAAATCAAAGTGCCAAAGGCACTGAAATGACAGATTCTATGAGAAAATCATAACACTGTGAAAACTTACAGAAAACCTTTCTAAAATAAGCTTAAAATTTAGAAAGGTAGTTCTGCAAATTCCAATATATGATATGTTTGCAGGTGTCTATAGACCGGTGGTAATATGAAACGACATTCCATGTTTCAATTTTTTGAAAGAAACTACTTTACTTTTTTTAAAGAAACTACATTTTTGAAAGAAACTTCAAAACCAAACATTAAAATTCAAGTTTTAACAATGCTACTGTCCATAAGTAACAGTTTTTGTCTGCTCGGTTATGGACACCTCTACCTAAAGATACTCTATGGGAAAGAGATCGGAGGAGAAAGGCTGGCTAGTCTCGTACATGAATTCCATTGGCTTGAAGACATTTTTGAGTAAGAACAGCACTATGAGCCCGCTCGTAATCCTGCTGGATAAGATATCCCGGATTCTGAGCGTAAAAAAATAAATGGAACCACGTGAGGCCGAAGCACTTGACTGATGTAACGTCTCGCTGTTCAATCCACGTCTCAGCTATGATCTTGAATGTTCTTAATGACAATAAGCTGCGTTCGCTACACGTAATAGCTCGCCACACAATTACGCTTATTTCATCCGATATGTCATGCTCTATTACGCACGCGTCGCCTCGGCATACCTTACACCTATAGGTCGAAACACCCGGAAACGACAACCGGCGTGATTCACGCTGAAGAGCGATTTGTCACTGAAACGCATATGTCAGTCGCTTAGACGCCAATTTACGTATTTCATGCACTAGCGTAAGTGTTCCGTACTGTGTCGACGCGTTAACTTTGGTCACGACAGGGACGTCTAGCTCTCAAACGTGCATCGCATAAGGGCGACGATCAGTGTCAGTGCGTATTAGTCGGTAGTTGAGACCCCTTGTTTATCTACAGGTACAGTGTAGCAGCTGCCGGCGGAAATCTGTTTCGCATATGCGTCTGACGGTCGAATCGATCTTGACGTACGGACGTCGGTCTTCCGCTACGTCGACGTCCACTAGCGTCTTCTGTATATAGTAAGATGTCGCTCGAATAGACGATAGATCACACACATGTGGCACCCAAAATCAGAGTCAACATCATCCGCTTTCCGACCAGCTTCTAACTGTCCAGGGGCACGCTTACGATCCTTTGCTGAAAAATGTTGCAATACGCTCTCATTAAATGCTTTTTTGAGAACAAATTTCAGTTTCTTTTTTTCTAGGTACGACCTTACATTACCCATCAAAAGTTTGATCCTGAACATGGGGTTTCTATCCATACTGGTGTGAGGGTGGTGCACAGGATCGACGTGGCCGGACTGGTAACCAGACGTCACGGTTGATTGGTTTAACCTTTTTAGCTTAAGGGCATGGTGCTTAATTGTGTTGTACTCGTTTCGAATCAGAATCAAAGCACTGAGAGTGTGGGGTGTAGGTTGGAGTAATAGGCCTGGGCTGAGATTTGAACTGTTTCATTTAACTCTGAAATTCCAAACAAATAGTGAAGATTTTGATAAGAAGACGCGTTCGGCAGCGTCTGATGTTGGTCTACACTGTTTGCCAAGCTCACCCTATGATTCCAGGATAACCCTCTTCCATCTTATGGAATAACCCGATCTCACTGCGGCTATATTCTACAAGACAAAAAGTTATTCTGACAAGTCAGTGATAGTCTTTAGACATTAGCACTGAAACACTTTTCTTATTTTCAACTTCAGGTCGAATGCCAAACAATCAACCCAAACATAGCCGCGTCGTTTGTCAGTGCTGGGTACATGTAAGTGTTATCTGTAAAATCTGCACATGAATCAATGTTGGATCTGGCAAACAATGTAATTCAAAAGCCACAAAACACGGTGCTGATCTTGTTCTACACTTTTTTGCATTTGTTACTAACATCTTAAGTTTAAACGAATCAGTCCAAGTCCCCGTTCATGACCAGCCTGCATTTAGTGACAATCGGCATGAGTGTTGTCAGTGCTTTGATTTATTCACTGCCTTGGGTTTCTGGAGTGCACTCTTCCATCACTGAAGTTGGGCTCGTCCATTCTACTAAATATATGGCAACAAGAATTATATCACAGGACCTACACTAAGTATCTATACCATATTCCAGGGTTGAAAGGGACAGCCTTTCTTTTCAATTTCTCCACGCAAAGTCAATATACACCTAAGCTGTAACTGACCTAAAGTCAATATACACCTAAGTTGTAACTGAACTAAACTTGACCTCATAAGTCAGAAAGAAAACCCATTAATATTCTTGTCTACAGCTGACCTGGTCCAACAGCAGGCTGGTCTTTAAGAATTAAATATTGACAGCACTGATAGAAAACAGCGTAAAACCTGAGCAGACTGCTAAGCAGACGCCGCATTGATCTTGGTATACAGTCTCAGATACCCGTCGCATGATGCAGCTGATTCATATGAAATGTAGAATCGTCAAGTCGTCTGCTTCAAAAGTTTGTATTACGCTTATAGGATAACCAATACGCTTGTATAATTTTGATCACTGCGCCAAACCGGACTACATTTTGTGCGGACTCATATTTCTATGGCGGTCAAAGCCGGAAGAAAAAGCCTGAATTACTATAAACGTGCAGCACAGCAAGAATAGACAGATGGAATCTGTCATTAATCAACACTTTTCGCCCCTATTTCGCTTCCGTTCTAATTTAATCTTTTGTTGTGTTAATTCCTTGTGACATAGTGCATTCTTTCATATCTCCAAAACGGTTAATTTTCTGGTGAAAATGTGTGATATTTTTAGCTCACCTGTCACGTAGTGACAAGGTGAGCTTTTGTGATCACATTTTGTCCGTCGTCCGTCGTCAGTGCGTCCGTCCGTCCGTGCGTCCGTGCGTGCGTAAACAATTTCTTGTCCGCACGATAGCATCTTCATTTATGATTTGATTTTAACCAGACTTGCACACAACTTGTACCCCTATGAGATCTAGGTTCCTTTCTTGAACCAGCCATATCCCATCATGTGTTATGGAGTTACGGCCCCTGAAATGGCAAAAATTGCCTATTTTGGTCTTGTCCGCACGATAGCATCTTCATTTATGATTTGATTTTAACCAGACTTGCACACAACTTGTACCACCATGAGATCTAGGTTCCTTTCTTGAACCAGCCATATCCCATCATGTGTTACGGAGTTACGGCCCCTGAAATGGCAAAAATTGCCTATTTTGGTCTTGTCCGCACGATAGCATCTTCATTTATGATGTGATTTTAACCAGACTTGCACACAACTTGGACCTCCATGATATCTGGGTTCCTTTCTTGAACCAGCCATATCCCATCATGTGTTACGGAGTTACGGCCCCTGAAAAGGCAAAAATTGCCTATTTTGGTCTTGTCTGCATGATAGATGTTTTATTTATGATTTGATTTTAAATAAACTTGCACACAATTTGTACTACCACAAAATCTCGGTCAAGTTCGAATATGGGTCATGTCGGGTCAAAAAGTAGGTCAGTAGGTCAAATCAGGTAAAACACCTTGTGAAGACACGAGAGGCCACAGTTTTGGTCCGATCATCATCAAACTTGCCCAGAATGATTATCTTGACAATATCTCAGTCAAGTTTGAATATGGGTGTTGTCGAGTCAAAAAGTAGGTCAGTAGGACAAATCATAGAAAAACCTTCTGAACACACTAGAGGCCACAATTTGTGTCCAATCATCATCAAACTTGCTCAGAATGATCATCTTGATAATATCTTGGTCACATTCGAAAATGAGTCATGCCGGGTCAAAAAGTAGGTCAGTAGGTCAAATCATAGAAAAACCTTGTGAATACACTAGAGGCCGCAGTTTTGGTCCAATCATTATCAAACTTGCCCAGAATGATCATCTTGACAATATCTCGGTCAAGTTTGAATACGGGTCATGTCGGGTCAAAAAGTAGGTCAGTAGGTCAAATCATAGAAAAACCATGTGAACACACTAGAGGCCACAGTTTTGGTCCGATCATCATCAGACTTGCCCAGAATGATCATTTTGACAATATCTCGGTCAAGTTCAAATATGGGTTATGTCTGGTCACAAAGTAGGTCAGTAGGTCAAATCATAGAAAAACCTTATGAATACACTAGAGGCCACAGTTTTGGGCTGATCATCATGAAACTTGCTCAGAATGATTATCTTGACAATTTCTCGGTCAAATTCGAATATTGGTTACGTAGGGTCAAAAAGTAGGTCAGTAGGTCAAATCAGAGAAAAACCTTGTGAACACACTAGAGGCCACAATTTAGGTCCGATCATCATCAAACTTGCCCAGAATGATCATCTTGACAAGTTCAAATATGGGTCATGTTGGGTCAAAAAGTAGGTCAGTAGGTCAAATCATAGAAAAAACATCTGATCACACTGGCGGCTACAGTTTTGGTCCGATCATCATCAAACTTGATCAAAATGATCATTTGACAAAATCTTGGTTAATTTTGAATATTGTTCATGTCTGGTCAATATGTAGGTCAGTAGGTCAGATTGTTGAAAAAACCTTGTGAACACACTAGAGGCCCAAGTTTTGGTCCGATCATCATCAAACTTGCTCAGAATGATCATCTTGACAATATCTGTGTCAAGTTTGAATATGGGTCATGTCGGGTCAAAAAGTAGGTCAGCAGGTCAAATCATAGAAAAACGTTTTGAACATTCTAAGAGGCCACAGTTTCAGTCAAATCATCATATAACTTGCTCAGAATGATCATCTGGACAATATCTCAGTTAAGTTCGAATATGGGTCATGTCAAATCAAAAAGTAGATCAGTAGGTTATTTTGTCATAACTTTTGAACCGTTTGAGATAGAGCCTTCATACTTGACATGTAGGTTTCTTCTGACAAGGGCTTCCCACTCATAAAGATTTGACCTGTGACCTTGACCTGTGACCTACTTTATCATACCTTTTGAACAATATGAGATAGAGCCTTCATATTTGGCATGCATGTTCCTTGTGACAAGGTTTTCTCAGCCATTCAAAACTTTTGACCCATGACCTTGACCTTTGACCTACTTTGTCATAACTTTTAAAGCATTTGAGATACAGCCTTCATATTTAGCATGTAGGTTCCTTGTGACAATTTTGCTTAGATGATCCTCTACCAAAAAGGCTAAAACAATCCCACTCCCACTTAACAAAATGGCCACTGGAGGTAAAAATAGAAAAATATTGTAAATTTGATTCAAACGGAAACTCCCCCTAAACCCTAAGGCCAATTTGATTCAAAGTTCCCAGGAATGTTGCCCAGGTTACTCCCTACCAAATAAGCTAAAATCACTCTGCTGATGAACAAGATGGCCACAAGAGCTAAAAATGGATGTACTCAAGACAGTGACACACAGGTGAGCGAACCAGGGCCCTCTGGGCCCTCTTGTTATTATTAAATACTGAAAATAGGTTGTGGGTGCTTACCAGTGCCCACAACCTATGTTCTTGAAGCAGAAAAAAGAAACAGTAATAGCACCATTGAAATGTAATATTCACGTCAGCTCGTGTAATACAATATTAACTTCCTTCAAAATGTCGTGGTGAAAAAAGAGCGATACTGTTAATTGTTCTACTGGTCGCGTGTTGATTATTTGTGACATTGCACAACGAAAATAACGAACGCATTAGCAACTATTGGGTAAGTAATAACGGTGCTTAATAGTTACTGTCACATTCATTGTTTTGTTTGTTTGTTTGAGTTGTGGTTTAAAGTCCCCGTCAACACTGTATACAAGTCATTTTGGATTTTGTGGGACTTTTTCCCGATATTGAGATGAATGACATCTCAAGCCCTGCCGCCCAATGAAACCAATAGGGTATATATGCATGGCTGGTCTGATTTGCACTACTATTAACCCTTATCCCGCTGGGCACAAGAACCCCTATCTGCTTTGTGCTTCAATGCAGAGCTGAAACCGACCCCACTCGAGTACTGGTAAACAAGCCTGCTTAGGAAATCAAGTTGGCGTATCCCTCGCCTCAGTTGACAACGGTCTTTATGCATGGAAGAGTAAGTGTTTGGGTTTTACGTCTCACCAACAGCTAAGGTCATACGGAGACGGGACTTCGGTTTAAAGACACATCCGAAAGTCTGGAGAAGCCCGGGATCAATCCTGCGATCCCTTGTTTACAAGGCGAGTAACATAACCACTACACCACGGAGGCTTCTAAATATGCATGGAAGAAAGAGTGCAGCAAGTTCAAAAGTTCAAAACAAAGCTGGTGTGTCGCAATAGTTCACATGGAACCGCTGAACAGGTTATACAAGGCAAGGCTACAGCATCACCACAGTCTTTTCTGACAACCACCCTTATAGATGGAAGAAATTATCAGGTTGAACATGGGTGGTGCATCACCACATGTTAGAAGTCTCCGTGGTGTAGTGGTTATGCTACTCATCTTGTAAACCAGGGGTCGCAGGATCGATTACGGGCTTCTCCAGACTTTCGGGTGAGTCTTTAAATCGAGGTCTCGTCTCCGTATGACCTTAGATGTTGGTGAGACGTAAAAAACTCAAACACTCACTCACTCATCACCACACCACACCATCAACCACACCATCTATGTGCATGGAAGAGTCAAGACCTATTCAAGTGGAACAAGGCCAGTGCATCACCAACACCTTGATCACCACTTCCACTGTGTATGAAAGAGCTGATCAAGTATAACAAGGCTGGCGCTTCACCATAGTCTTTCCTTCAAGCTATATGTATGGGAGAGCGCTTACCATTTTGAACAGGGCTGATGCTTTATCATAGTCACGACAACCACCTCTATAATGCAATAGTTAATAAGACTGAACATGGCTCTGTGTCACCAGTCATTCATAAGGCTGCCACGATGAATCGTATAATCGATTAATCGATCGATAAATTCCACAAAAATGATTATCATTTCTGATTTGCTTGTAATCGATTACTTGATAGGTACAATTTACTACCCAAAGTTATGCCTAAAATAGCTGGATGAGTGGCAAACAGTGTAGACCCTGATGAGACGCCGCATAATGCGGCGTCTCATCTTGGTCTACACTGTTTGCTCAGGCCTGTCTGTTCAAATATACATATGGTAAAGTGCAGCATATGGTAAGAGTCATGCTCAGACACAAAGCCAGACAGGTAAAATAATGACGAAAATCTTAGGGATTACTAATCGATTATCGATCGCAATGACAGGACTGATAATCGATTATCTTTTCAGCTTCGATTAGCCAGCCCTAGTCATTCATAGATGGCTGAACACTTTGACCAAGGCTGAAGCATCACCAGAGTCATGGCAACCACGTCTATGCATGGAACCCCTAATCAAATGGAACAAAGTTAGTAAATCAACACAGATTTCATGGAATACAGCTGGTAAATCACCATAGGTCAAATGGAACAGAGTTGGTAAATAACCAGAAATCAAATGAAACAGAGTTGATAACTCACCACAGTCTAGGCAAGGAAGAGCTAAGCAAGTGGTACCAGGCTGGTGCATTGCCACATCAGCACAGTCATAATAACCAACTCTGTGCTGGAAGTGATGATTTGAGAGGGCTTTTTTTCAGCCATTGTGGCTTTTCCTGAGTGACATTTTCTTTCTGTTTGGACTATATGAATCTGATATGGGGTTATATTGCAGATTGGCGTTTCCTACCCATGGGATGACCGTGCTGAGCGGATCCGAGTCAACGCCGAGGTTCCGCTCAGCACGGTCATCCCGAGGGTTGGAAACGCCCATGTACAACAAAACACCATAGTAGATGCTTTTGCTTGCACAACACCACCGAAACGTTTCATTTTACATTGTTTTACATTTTATTTTTCGCGCACTATACTTATGAAATATGCCAGGGTAAGAAGAAGAGGGTAAGAACAGAGTTTCTTGCACACCAGATAAGAAAATCCATAATTTTAGCTAGGAATAGAAATTCTGTTCTAACCCTTGTGTTCTTACCCAGAATCGAATATTCTCGTGTGTTTGATAAGTGCACTGGTTGAATACGATCCCACATGCGCCATCGTTAAGACTAATGTCACAGCACGTTATGTGACGTCACTAAACATCACTGTAGCATCATCACAACATGGTGGACATCGGGAACCGAAGTGACTGCAGTATTAAAAGTCAACGCTCAGAAATGGAAGATATGCAAGAAAAAGAATTCTACACGGGTGTGAGGGGTGTATAGAAAAATCCGTCCCTCGGAATCCCTCTCCGGCATCACTCGGCAGGCCTCGTGATGCCAGTCAGTGACCCTCGGGACGGATTTTGGCCATCCGCCCCTCACACCCATGTAAGATTCCTATATTCTATCTCAGGCTAAACCACCACGGAAATCCCTTTCTATCTATCTATCTTCCGTGACATCTTAACCTCCGCAGAGGGCTTCAGATGGTGTTCCGGCAAAACCAAGTGCTAAGGGGGGTTAGTTGAAGGAAAAGGGGGGATAGAAAAGTGGGTGAAATGAGTTTGTACAGTGCGATCGAGAGTGTTAGTATAGTTAAAATATAAAAATAGAAACTGGCATTTAAGGTGCTGAGTGGACTACCTGGCAGACAGCTGTGCTGAACTGTGCCACGGTAGGAAGAACTGGTATGTGGGCTGGCAGGGCATTCCAGTGGATAATAGTGCGGGGAAAGAATGTGAACTTGTAGTAGTCTTTTAGAGCCATG
This sequence comes from Lucinisca nassula, assembly GCA_963580285.1. Taxonomy (NCBI): domain Eukaryota; kingdom Metazoa; phylum Mollusca; class Bivalvia; order Lucinida; family Lucinidae; genus Lucinisca; species Lucinisca nassula. The sequence continues at coordinate 53,854,789 of OY757014.1, read as the reverse complement.
ATCTGTCTGTATGCAAGGGGATGATTTCTAGAAGGACGGGTGTTCCGGATCAGGTAGTCAGCAGCAGGTATCGCAACAAGGTCATATGTGACATTGTATAGAAGGACCAAACGACTGTCTATGCGCCGTTGGTCAAGGATACGCCAGTTGAGATCCTGAAGCATTGCTGAGACACTTGATGTATATCAGTAGCCTCTGGTTACTCATCTAGCAGCCCTTCTTTGAACTGATTCAAGTTTGTAGGAATCTGTTGTTGTGTTTGGGGACCACACAGTAGAAGCATATTCTAGCTGTGGGCGAACCAGAGTTTTATATGCTGTGGCCTTCGGGTCCATATTGTGGACCCGAATATTTCGTTTTAAGAAGCCTATGGTCTGGTTGGCTTTTTTACTTATGTTATTTACATGGTCTGTCCATCTGAGGTCGTCTGAAATGCTGACCCAAAGGTAGCAAGGTACATGGCTGTGTCAGCTGCGAATAACCTTACTCTGGATCTTACCTGATCCGGGAGGTTGTTTACATGGGCCAATATGGGTCCGAGAACAGAGCCCTGCTGGACACCTGAAGGTACTGGGATGCTGTCGGAATTAGCGCCATTGAGTATAACTGACTGAGATCTGTTGTCAAGAAAGTCTTTTATCCAATTTAATGTGTTCCACCTTATGTCGTAAAAATGTAATTTCAAAAGCAATTTTTCGTGTGTCACTTTGTCGAAAGCTTTTCTGATCTCAAGGAGTATAAGGTCTGTTTGTTTTCCAGATTGCATATTTTTGCAAGTTCATCGACCAGCATGATAAGCTGTGTCTCGCAGGATCTCTTTTCCCGGAACCAATGCTGTAGTTCGAACAAGATATTTTGGTCAGTGAAGTGAAGCCACAACATGCTCCGGCACTTTGCAGAGGACGCAAGTTATGGATATGGGCTGGTAGTTGGACGGGTCAGATTTATCACCTTTCATAAAAATATGGGTTAAATTTGCTTCTTTCCATATGGGCGCGAGCTTTCCCGAATCAAGGGATCTTTGGTAGATAAACTGAAGTATGGGGCTAGCTCTTTTTGAAGGGTCTGCAGGACTATGGGTTTAAATTTGTCCGGCCCAGCAGCCTTGTGGGGATTTAAGCCTTTCAGCAGTTTTGCAATGCCTAGGGTAGAAACTTTGATGTCAGACATTTTAGGATGTGGGCTGGGTTGAAACGGGAGATTTATTCCAGAATCATATAAGTCCTGCAGGGTCCTCTGGGCAAGTTGCTCGGGACTTCTTGGGCTAAAAACAGTTAAATTGTCCATTAAGAGCATTTGCCTTATCTGTGTCTTCTGAGAAAATTTGGCCATTGGCTTTCTGGTGTGCAAGAATATAAGAATCTTACATGGGTGTGAGGGGTGGAGAGAAAATCCGCCCCTCGGGATCACAGTCCGGCATCACCATGTAAGATTCTTTTTCTTGTTTACCTTTCATTTCTGGATTTTTTTTGTAATGCAGTCACTTCAGTATGGTGTGATGTTTAGTGACGTAGTGACGTCACGTAACGTGCTGTGACGTCAACCTTAACGATTGTGCATATGAGGTCGTATTCAACCAGTGCATATCAAGCACGTGAGAATATTCGATTTTTACCTTAACCCTGTCCCTGCGTAAGAACAACATTTCTATTCCAAGCTTAAACCACGAATTTCCAAACAGGTTTTCTGTGTAAAGAAGCGGGGAATATGTTGAACAGGGCTGGTGCATGCCAAGGTCTTGACAACCATCTGTATGTCCGGAAGAGCTTGTAACTTTCATAGGTCTGCTACATCACCACGGCTTTGACGACAATCTCTGTGCATGGAAGAGCTTATCACCTTGAACAATGCTGAAACACAGTCTTCACAACGGAAGTAAGGGCGAGGATTGCGGCCGCGTAAAATCGATTTCAGACCCCCGTCCCCCACCCACCCATTCTTTTCACTCACCGTTCCGAGGCGGTTCTTCTGTTGCGGTTATTTTTGGTTATGGTTTGTTTTTGAGTGTGTGTATCGCTAATATTTTTTTTTTTGGAAAGCCAACAGGCCATTTCATGGGAAAGTAATTGTCCTTTTGGCTTTCCGCTATTGATGTATCCATAAGGGTCTGGTTATCTAATGTTTTTGGTGTCTCTGAGGTGTGGGTTAATTGTATCGATTCCTGATCGTTGCCTTCACTTCTGTTTTACAACCTTCTTTTGTTACGAGGACTGTTCAAATATGAATGCAACTAAGCATATAAAAATGATTCCATGATAGATTTCGATGAAAAATTTATTTTGTCCCCTCAAAGTATTCTCCTTTAACAGATATACAAACTTTCAGTTTCCTGATACAATCATTGAATGCATTTTGGTAGTCTTTTCGAGGTATACTATGAAGGCACTGGAATATTGCAGAACCGAGGTGTTTGCGCTGTACAAATTTTCGACCAGAAAGGTATTTTTTCAGCCGCGCGAACAGAAAAAGTCACACGGGGCAAGGTCAGGGGAATACGGGGGGTGAGGGAGTTCAACAACCTTTTTACTGCTTCAGATAGTCTTGCACAATGAACGCCTTGTGCGATGACGCATTGTCATGTAGCAATCTGACATTGGCCAAACCAGTTGCGGGTCTTCGTTCTTTGAAATATTTCTTCAATTTTCGAAGAACTTTATTCTTGTAAAACTTCGCATTTACAGATTTGCCTTTAGGCACAGCAACCTGAATAGCAGGGCCCTGATTTGAAAAGAATATGGCATAAGTTACCTTCTTGACGCTCATGGTCCGCTTTGCAATGCATGGTCTTTTGCAATACTTTGTTGCTCATATTTTATTCTGAATCTTTCGTTTTGGCTCAAAAAAGTGAACCCATGTCTCGCCACCTGTGACGACAATAGCGATAGACCGTGCATTGTAATTTGGAAACTTTTTAAGCAACTTCTCGGCGCACTGAACGCGTGTCTTTTTCTGCTCATCTGTCAACAGATGGGGAATCCATCTAGCACAGAACTTTCTCATTTTCAAATCCCGTTTCAGAATTGTATGAGCTGCTCCTAATGAGATGCCAACCATACTAGCTATTTACCTAGTTGTGTATCGTGCATCGGTAGCAACTATTTCTTTCACTCTAGCAACCATCTTGGCAGATGTTGCTGTTTTCGGCCGACGATCATGTGGTGCATCTTGTGTTGAGCTTAGCCATCAGCTGAATTTCTTACACCAACGAAAAACTGTTCGAAAAGACATTTCATTATGCCCATAAACCGAACATATTTCATCAAAAATGTCTTTGCACCGTATACCAAGAATACAACGATTCTTAATATAGGACCGTATTTCAACGGCGTACTCTGACCTTCTTCCAACCATGTTTTGTATTAGTATACAAGAGTAGACAGTGTTTATCGAACGATATACATGGCTAAAATGGGCGGATTTTAACAGGTTTGGTATCAATGTATAGGTAAAATGTTTTTCTACGCTGTTGAACCCAATTTTCAGTGGGACCGGGCTTATAGAAAAGCGAACAGGAAGTCTCCATAGTTGTCTCCTTTTGAAAAATGGCGGAAAAATACGCCAGGTGTTCCCATTCCCCTTAAAAATAAAATAACCATCATGAAAACCTCACAAGCGGAAAGCCAAAAGGACAGTTACTTTCTCATAAAATGGCCAAACGGCTATCCAAAATAAAAAGATGCAATACATACTAGCAGAGTCGACAATGATCCGAAATCGATACAATTACCACACACCTCCCACCCAAGACGCCAAAGGGAAATAAACACAAAGATGAACATAAAATAACTTCACGTCACATGCGGAAAGCCAAAAGGACAGTTACTTTACCACAAAAAAGGCCAAACAGCTATCCAGAATAAAAAAAAAAAGATTCAGTTGACTCTTGTTGTATGTCAAACTACTGCTTACGTCAAACTAAATTTTGGGCACTTTTGTTTTAGTTTTGCTATATGTTCATTATATTTCAATTCCTAAAGCTGTCTAAAACAATTTTTTTTCTGAAACCAAAATTTCCAGTTCCTTGGAGTTTGAGATAGTGGGATTTGACTGTATTAGCAATGCATATATCGTGCAAAAGACGAACTGCAACGACAGAAACCACAACACAAGAACGGCTTTAGAACGGTCAGTAAAAAGAAAGTTTTACTTGGGGGGATGCCGTGGGGAGGGGCTTGTGTCATCTCTCAGCCAAAAGTCTGGAGAACCCCGGAATTGAACCCACGACCTCCGGTTTATGAGATGAGTAGTTTAATCACTGCACCACGAACGAAGGCATCTTGAGACGATTTCTATAAGTGATCACCCGTATAGCGCACAACGAAGACTTATCACACTGCCCGGGCCGCGACATACCAAAGTCGTTAAAAATGGTACTAGCTGCTCCTCGCTTGGCACTCAGATTTACGGGGTAGAGCTAGGACTGGTCGACCCATTGTCAGGATAATGTGGCTGGGTGTGGTATCATGTAATGTGTCTGGGACATGATATTTCAGTGAGGCAGCACTATAAAAGTGAGCATTGAGCTCCCTGTCGCAACTAGACACCTTCGTGATATGACTGAAAAATTGTTGAAAGCGACGTTAAACCCGAATTCACAGACACACGCACACATATCAGACTGCGTGGATATACAGGCTGTTCAGTCTTCGCTGAGTGCATATTCTAGAATACCACTTGTCTCTTGGCGCGTCAAAATGTTGAAAGACTGCAGCCCTTCCCATGTGATTTTGTCATTTCGATGGATCAGCTGCCAAGAAAAGACAATAAGCGGAATGCTATCCATGTAATTTCTTAACGCAGTATTGATTCAGCTACTACCTAAATAGTGTAATTTGATAAATGAATCTTGCCATTCGCTTTCTTTACCATTATTATCATGAGGGATATTTCCACATTAATGTTCCTGACGAACCATTAAAAGTTCTCAAATCTAATTGCTCTGGAAAGCATTTTGAAGAAATTGTTCATAAAGCTTTCTGGATTTATATATTAGCCGGGGCATAGTGAACATACTAGAAGGGCAGTACCAACTGTGCATCTAGAAGTCTTTTCAGAATCTTTGCTTAGCGTTCTTTGCATTACATCAAGTGAACACGTCCGTGAAACGAACCCCACCCCCTTAACCCCACATAACATAGAGAAAACTGCATGGTTTACGGGTGTATAAATTATTATTCTTATTTCTTCTCCAAGACATAGGTTGTCGGCACTCGTTAGAACCGCCTCAACGAGGGGGTTCTAACGAGCATCAACAATAAATGTTTGCAATAGAACTAAGAAAAATATAATTGATTTTCATCGGAAAAGTAGCCATTTTGGAGATGTGAAAAAAATGTTTCACGGATGTGTTATCGTAATGAGAATATTACATGCATTTGAGATTGAAAGAATCTTACATGGGTGTGGGGGTGGATATAAAAGTCCATCCCGAGGGTCACTGTCCGGCCGAGTGATGCCGGACAGTGATCCCGAGGGACGTTTTTTTTTTTCTATCTACCCCTCACAACCATGTAAGATTCCTTTTCTTGCATACCATTCATTTCTGTGAGTGGATTACTCTTATAATTATCGACGTAAGACATATTTAGATGACAATAATGCGTGCAATGACGTCAATTTGACGGCGTACGTGACGTCCTATTCAACAAGTGCACATCAAAACGTGAGAATTCTGGATTTTATTCTATCCATTGGAAGAATAACCTGAGTAGAATAAGAATCTCTATCCAAGGTTAAATCCAGAATTTGCTTATCTGTTGTGCAAGAAAAATGCATTTTTTCATATTTCAGAAAAATGCATTTTTCTGATGAATTTAAGTGATATTATCATATGACGTTGCATCTGAGAATGTTGTGAAATATTCGGCACTCGTTCATATGGCGGAGAACGCACGAGCTTGCGAGTGCGTCTCCGCCATATGAACGAGTGCCGAATTTTTCACAATATAAAGTCAAAAACCTTTTTACATGTATTATATACCCGAAACTTAAACTGTCTGCCAGAATTCGGGATTATTATATACCCAGAAAATGTCCCGTTTACTTTGTACAGATGTTACCTGTCAATATTTTTTCCATGTTGCCCGTAGTCAAGTTCATATTGCCCGTAGATAAGCAGTCGCGTTCACAAAAGAACTACTTTCAAATTTGTCTATTTCGATACAAAATATCGGCAGCCATTTTACTGCGCGTATCGACTGAAAGAACGTAAAACAAAACTAATACAGGTAATACCAAGCGAATAAAGTGCATTTTATGCTAGCAAATATGACCTACCTGCAATCTGTTTAGATTTTTTTTATTTCATGTGTGTGTGTGTGTGTGTGTGTGTGTGTGTGTGTGTGTGTGTGTGTGTGTGTGTGTGTGTGTGTGAATTCGGGTTTAACGTCGCTTTCAACAATTTTTCAGTCATATCACGACGGTGTCTGGTTGCGACAGGGAGCTCAATGCTCACTTTTATAGTGCTGCCTCACTGAAGTATCATGTCCCAGACACATTACATGATACCACACCCAGTCACATTATCCTGACACTGGGTCGACCAGTCCTAGCTCAACCCCGTAAATCTGAGTGCCAAGCGAGGAGCAGCTAGTACCATTCTTAACGACTTTGGTATGTCGCGGCCCGGGATCGAACCCGTGACCTCCCGTTTCCCGGAGCGGACACTCTACCAACTGAGCTATCGGGGCCGGTTTTTTCTTTCATGAAATCAGGAGTATTTTGAAAGAAATAAAAAAACAATACTTCGGAAAATTGGCGCCCTGTGTTGGGAAACGTCAATGTTTTTAATGACTTCACATCCACTAACGTTAGCGTCATCTTCACCTTGTCGCCATTGGGTGTGGTTTTTCAACGTATAGGAAGACACTTAATGGCCTGCATTTTTCCAGTTCATAACACTTAAAGCCGTATAATATGATTTTACGTTCAGATTTCTATGACAGACAGTCCAAATTTCTGTTGTATATTAAAACGGGCATTGACTTTATAATGTAAAATATTCGGCACTCGTTCATATGGTGCGTCCTTCGCCATATGAACACGTGCCGAATATTTCACAATATAAAGTCAATAACCTGTAAATATTGACCTGTATTTCTGTACACAGTAAACGGGACATTTTATGGGTATATAATAAATTTCGTAATCCACTAATGGATTAAAGATACGCACCGTAACGTATGTCGTCCTTAACGACGGCGCGTTTACTAGTGGCGGAACATTGCCATTTTTGTAAACAAATCGAGAATGAAATGCGTTTTAGATGTCATATGATAAATAGAATCTTGTATTCGTGCTCATGTATTATTAGATTTATTAAACTCGTTGAGGAAAATGCATAAAAAAGCCTCGCATTTTATCCCTTTTCCTCAACTCGATCAATAAAGTCAATAATACGAGCACTCATGTAAGTCCCCTGTTTATACTAATTTCTCTTCACAAATTGATCCGGCCCCCGCCCATCGGGGCTTGAAGAAATAGATGGGCTGCATGATGCTTCCGCGCAGAGCTGAACCAACCGCACACGGGTACTGGTAAACCGCTTAGAGGATCTAAGCCTGCCCAGGCAAAGCGGTGCGAGTCGGACCGTCCATGCTTATAAACCCTATTGGTTTCATTTGGCGACAGGGCTTGAGATGTCATTTCATCTTAATGTCGGGTAAAAGTCCCACAAACTTAGAAGCAACGTCTCCAAAATGACCTATATAGTATTGACGGGGACGTTAACCCTCAAATCAAACAAACAAACTTCACAAATGGATTGTGATTGCTCATAAGAACCGCCTCATTGAGATTGTTTTAACGTAGTCCCCTATACCTAACTGCTATGGTTCTAAACAAATATAAGAAAACTAATGTTTAGCCTTTTAGTCTCATAACCCTCATTAAGTGGGATTTCAGGCTTAGGGATTCTTTTCACATCACGAAAACACACCTATATAATTTTGACACCCTTGAACCCCACTTTTATATATAGAGAAACTGGGATTTGCAGGGGTAAACTTTATTGTTTTCTTATTTCTGCTCTTACTCGGCGGCAAAAGTTCTGCATGGTTAATAAATAAAGCCTCAAAATATTCAAATTTCATTTCATATGCAAAACCAATTTCACACAAAATAAAATTCCATCTTTTTCTAATAGAATGGTCAAAGAAGCAAACATGTCTTAAAGCTTAAATATGAGGGCTGTTACAAAATTTCTTCTGCTTGATTTCCAAACGCCAAATAAACACGGTAATGTCACTATATTATAATAGCGGGTATGTCCACCACGCGCCTCTTCCAGAGCTCTGGATCTTCTCGGCATGGACGAAATCAGTCTGCGAATGTATGCAAACGGAAGATTCGTCCATTCCTGTCGTATGGCGCGCTCCAGTCCCATTCTGTTGTATACGTTACGTCGCCAAATCTTCCTTTTCAGGTAATCCCAGACACGTTCCATCGGGTTCATATCTGGTGACATGGATGGCCAAGGAAGCACGTCGACATTCTGGTTGTTCAAATAATGCCGCGTATGACATGCCGTGTGAGGCCTGGCTTTAAGTGAGTGTTAGAGTTTTTCGTCCCACCAATAGCTAAGGTCATACGGAGACGGGACCTCGGTTTAAAGACATATCTGAAAGTCTGGATAAGCGCTGGAATCCACACCGAATCGCGCTGCGTCACAGAGCCACCAACGACGATGGGTACGCGCCCAGTTCCGGTCACGAATAACTGGATAATGGGTACAAAAATCAAGACTACAGGTTGGTGGCATATTTGATTTACTTGTAAGGGTTAATTAAAATTTTCTTTTTAGAATCCGTAGTTTAGGAAAAAAAAATTCTGACCCGTGCAGAACTTTTGCAACTGAGTATATACATTGTGGGTACTCGTTAGAACCGCCTCGATCTACAACAATCTATATTTTGAGCAGAAATAAGAACATTATCACAATTTTTTCAGCTTAAAAGTTTCCTTTTATCGGCTGTAAAGTTTACAATGTGTATAGGCGTGTTTTCGTAATGCGGACTTGTTGTTGTAAACCCTCCTTTTATGTATATATATGAATTCTAACACAGCCCGCCTATATAGGCAATGTAAAGTAAATGTGACTTATTCTGAAACAAATCACTGGGCGGAAGAGCGTGACGATAGATGTCATATAAACATCGATTTATGAGGTCACTGATGGATTCTTAGACGGGGAAACGTTATACTTACCAAACGAGTTAATTGTGTGTGATATAGTCAATACGTAATGCTGGCGGGATTTCTTCTAACAATGGCGACAAGTTGAGAGAATTAGGGCCCCGTCAAGCGATTTTGGTACTTATCGCGCGCCAATGCGAGCAGGGAAGGTGCAGGCGAGCCTGCGCATTCGCGCAGTCTCGCCAGAACCTTCGCTGCTCGCTCATACAAGCAGTGAATCAAGAGGAACCTTCAGACAGACAGCCATATCCCTGGCCCCTCTGAATGGCTGGGTATGCGCAGTTAAAATTTGTCATGACGGAATGCTCGAAGACACAAATTCGCTTGGCGGGGCTCATTTGAAGGAAACAACAAAATTTGTCGATTTTAGTATGTTGTAATCGAAATAGATCAGTTCTAGTGAGTGATTTGAATCGCAACTAGTGGGTGATGCAGTTTATAAAACAAATCACTCGCTCTAGGCGCTCGCGATTTGATCCCTTTACAACCGAATTCTAAAGTGTGATTTATTACACAACAAATCAATGCTACAGCTGATCTATATCCTAACTAAAATGTTTAAACCCATTTCATCGGAAACCCAGACACTATAAATTCTGGAGTTTTATGCGAACAGGGATGACTCAGATCAGACTGCGCGCATGCGCAGCCTGATCTGAGTCTTCCCTAGTTATGTAGACCTTGTATGTGTTGCTTTTGCCGGTATAACCATTATGCACAAGAAGCTCAGATGATCAAATCAGTTTCAGATTGATTGTTTTCAAGGTTTAATCGTCAGTTTTATTGTCACCAATTTCGTTTTACAGCTCTGCTCGTCGGCAAAACCTAATAATAACCTTCCAAAAAGGCCAAAACATGTTTATTTATTGACGGATTTAACAATATTGCGTTTTTGCTAAAATGGCAAGTGATGGCTAATTCAAAACTCTTTCTCGAGTCCCTGGGGAGTTCTTCCAACGGCTCCAAAAACAAAAGGAGATTTAATTTACTTATTTTCTGTCCACCTGATAAAAACATGTCTTTGGAACCACGGCCATACTCTTAATTTCATATTTTGGATTTGTTGTGCTTATTACAAGGGATTCTCTTGATACCGTGCTTTTGACCCTGTTACCCTGACTGCGGCCTATGACGTATCAAAACGTGCTAATTGGGGGAATTCGTGTTTCATACACATATTGTTTGTTATTATATACAGTGAAATTTCGCTAAGACCACCTAAATTTAGGAATAATTCTGCTTTAAAAAGCTTATTTAGAACGGGGCAGTTATTCTTACTTGTGTTTTCTGCACACAGTGTCCCCTGGTCAATGGGACCACTTTTGAACAGTCCAAAGGTGGTCTTAATATAGAAATTTTACTGTACCTACAAAAATACTGCTGTCTAGAACCAGTTTTCGGACACAAAAATAAAAAATACCGTAGATTATATGGGCCCCGTCAAGCGATTTTGGTACTTATCGCCTATGCGAGCAGCGAAGGTTCAAGCGAGCCTGCGCATCCGCGCAGTCTCGCCAGAACCTTCGCTGCTCGCTCATACAAGCAGTGAATCAAGAGGAACCTTCAGACAGAAAGCCATATCCCAGGCCCCTCTGAATGGCTGGGCATGCGCAGTTAAAATTTGTCATGAAGGAATGCTCGAAGACACAAATTCGCTTGGCGGGGATCAATTATCACCATACTCGCATTTTGCCGGTTCTGTATCACCATCCCCCTGCTAGCTCTGGGCTCCGGTTTTTGTGGCGATGTTAAAAAGCAGCCATGTATAACGCGGAACCAGACGTGTGAAATGATGACGCCACTTACATGCAGATTGTATTGTCAAATTTTCCCGCCTGTTTACATTGAAAAAATGTCTTTATTGGAAGCAACAAATGTATTTAGTAAACATATTATCACGAAAGTAATTTGATCTGCCGCACGGTAACACATCACGAAAACACGCCTATATAATTCTGATCCCCTTGAACCCCACTTTTATATAGTAAAATTGGGGTTTCCGGGGGTATACCTTATTTTTCTTATTTCTGCTCTAAAATATAGATTGTGGGTACTCGTTAGAACCGCCTCATCGAGGATCGAGGCGGTTCTAACGAGTGCGCACAATCTACATTTAGAGCAGAAATAATAAAAATATCACATTTCCTCATCAGAAAATTTCCATTTTATCGGCGATAAAGGTGGAAATGTATTTACAGGCGTGTTTGCGTAATGATTGGAAGCAACAAAGGTATTTAGTAAACATATTATCACGAAAGTAACTTCATCTGCCGCACGGTAACATGTCTCTTGGGTGTTTACACGGATATTACGCATCACACTCGATCCTCCGCGTCTCGTGTGATACGTTGATCTGGAAACATCCACTCGACGTGATACAATGCGGCAGATCAAGTTACATAGAGGATCTTACATGAATGTTCATGTATTAATATTTACATTTCCAGTGCAATGTCTAATGTAAACCTATAGAAAACAATTGCGTTCATACTTCCATGAACGCATCGAATCACATGATTTTCAGTGACGTTAAGTGACGTCATTCTAAACCATTGTTCTCTACGAGCGTTACTGATGATGACGTCAACGCTGCTCCGCACATTGTATAAAAACAGCGTATAAATGTTTTTCTGCTTTAAAAGTTTGCCCTACAAGCATTTTTTCGCCCAGTGATGACGGGCAAATAATGTAAATATAAAAAATAAACTTAATTTTTCTGCTTTTCATGAAAGAATGAACGGCAGTGGGTCGCTAGCAAAGTTTACATGAACCCCTTCGGGGTTCATTTACTTTGCATGCGACCCACTGCGTTCATACTTACATGAACTGCAGAAAAATAAATTTCATTTCTTAATTGAATTTATTAAACGAGTTGAGGAAAAGGGATAAAATGCGAGGCTTTGCCGAGCATTTTATCCCTTTTCCTCAACGAGTTTAATAAATTCAATAATACATGAGCGCGAATGCAAGATTCTATTTATCATATGACATTTAAAACTTATTTTATTCACGATTGTTTTCAAAAATGTCAATATTCCGCCATTAGTAAACGCGCCGTCGTTAATGACGTCATACATGTAACGTTACGGAACGTATCTAGCTTATTTGCATTTTTAATCCACTAGTGGATTATTGAAAATAATACATGGCGTTATGACACTCTCAGACGCGACGTCATATGATAATATAGTAATAATCACACTGGTAAAGGCAAGCGCGCAGGGTAAGGAACAAACACACCGGATAAGGAATTTTTTCCGCTCAGGATAAAAAAGAAAATGGCGGAATGGGTATCACATGTGCAGGTTTGTTGTTGTTCTAGATCTCGTGCTATGGTTACTAATCAATACGGCTGCTCACATTAGCTTCACGGAAGACACATATTATTCACAAATTTATCTTCGATGGTTTGAATTCGACAGTTACATCCAATCAAACGGAGAACCGGACACAGTGGAGCTACTCCACCGCGAAATCTCATTATTTACATGAAACGCTCTTCTGGGAAGATGGCATGCACTTTTTTGTTGGTTGTAGACATACACATGATAAATCGGACTGTTGCAAATACGATTTAAGGAAAATGTGAAATTAGAAGGCACACAATGAGAATTCCTAGTTCAATTTTCAAACCAACGCCCACGGGCAAGGAAATGGGTACAACGCATATGATAAGACACAAAATTTTCCGGGGAAAATGGTTGTTGTATGGTCGTAGCACTAGGACTTTCCATCTCAGATTAGGTTTTCCGATATTAATAATTAGTCCTACATAGTTTAAAGCACAAATTGTGATCTTTAGGAAACGTTCAAAGTTTTTGTGCATTATCTTGGCATGTGCATTGCTCTGGTTCTAGCAATGTACCCCCCACCCCCACACACATACCCATACACTATGAATCTAGGGCGATTTGGCCCGGACGATTTGACCTAGGAGAATCCGGTCAAGGAGAATGTGGTTCGTAAAAAAATATTGGGTAGGACAACTTGGCAAGTCTAATATAATGTCCTGTGCACATTGACATTTAAATGTGTTTGGGTTTGTTTTGAGTAATGCCTCTTGGTTTGTTTGTTTTAGAGTTTAACGGCACTGACAACACTATTTTAGGTCATTTTTAGCCGGTCAGTTTACCTATCCACACTTTTCCTGGGCAGGCTTATACGTAAGCGGTTAACCAGTACACTTTACATTCTTTCGCCAGAAACTGACAACTGCCCTCCTTGAATCAGCGGAAGGAAGAGAATGACCGTAGTAAAGGTTTCATGATCAATCTCCACGAAAGAATGTTACCGACCCCGGCAGGTGTCGAACCAGCGCCCTCCTGATCACCAGCAGACGCGAAACCGACTGAGCTACCGAGGCCGGCATAATCATTCAGTTACCAATACATGTACATACTTTAATATTTGCCTTGCCCATCGGGGCTTAAGAAATAGATGGGCTGCATGATGCTTCCACGCAGAGCTGAAACCGACCCACACACGAGTACTGGTAAACTGCTTAGAGGATCTAAGCCTGCCCAAGCAAAGCGGTGCGAGTCGACCCACCCATGCTTATAAACCCTATTGGTTTCATTGGGCGGCAGGGCTTGCGATGTCGTTTCATTTCAGTGTCGGGTAAAAGTCCCACAAAATTGGAAGCAACGTCTCCAAAATGACCTTTACAGTGTTGACGAGGACGTTAAACCTCAAATCAAACAAACAATACTTGCCTTATATCCGACGACGAACTGCGTACAAAGGGCCTGTTAAGATCTCCAATTATATCTGCCCCCCCCCCACACACACACACACACCCCACCCCTGGAATATTTGTTTCATAAATGTTGTATGGTGATCAATAAAATGTTTGGCCATTCACAAATAAGGTATGTTTTACCATGACTTTACCCCTACCCCCAGCTGATTTTGACCAAAATTGCAAAATTTGTCACCTTTATGGCTTTCAAAATATTACAGCCTAGCCTTGGCTATACATATTTTATATTTTGTATACAGATAAAGTTTTGATATGTTAACATGTGGTGAAAATAACAGAAATGAAAGGTGAACTCTGTGTGTGTTTATTTTTTTATAAATTAATTTTTGGTCATTATCAGAAATGTCAACATAAAATTGCCATAACTCCGTTCATGTAAAGCTAAATATATGTTGTTATTACTCATTTTCTTAGTTAGAAACCAATGAATAATTTGATACCTGTTTCATTTTGATCCTGTAATTTTTCATTTTTCCTATATCTCCATGATAACGCAAGTGGGTGGGGTAACAAGATACGACTCATGCACTTAGTGTACAAACGATGAGCAGTGCTACAGCAACCTGATATATTAATGCGCCAATTGAAACAGGGTTGCTAAGGGCACTTTCTATTGTCTTTTTCTTTCGAAGGGGTATACTTTTATCACACTTTTCTTACTATTTTCGTCATATTTTATTAACTCAATACAGACACGTCAAACATCAAGTATTCTGAAAATACTTGAAGACGAAACAACTCGTTTCTGTGTATGTTTCCATTAACGAAGCCTGTTAGCAAGTGAACGTCGCACACTAAAGAGGATTTGAGTGAGGGTCAAAAAGAAGCCAAATCATATCAGGCCCTTTAATGACCATGTAATAGGTATGTCTCACGAATTTGGCGAAGTTATCTACCTTAGTTTCAGCCAAAAGAACAAGGATACAATTTTCTACCAGAAATACTGCATGGACAAATACATCATTTCTCTAATTCATGATCGCGATGAACCCAATCCATCTATCCCCAATAGGGTATGATTATATTGCTAGAACCATGCCAAGACAATGCACACAAACTTTGGACGTTTCCTAAAGATCACAATCGGTGCTTTAAGCTATGTAGGACTAATTATTAATATCGGGAAACCTAATCTGAGATGGAAATTTACTAGTGCTACGACCATACAACAACCATTTTCCCCGGAAAATTTTGTGTCTTATCATATGCGTTGTACCCATTTCCTTGCCCGTAGGCGTTGTATTGAAAATTGAACTAGGATTTCTCACTGTGGGCCTTCTAATTTCATTTTTTCCTTAAAACGTATTTGCAACAATCCGAGTTATCATGTGTATGTCTACAACCAACAAAAAAGTGCATGCCATCTTCCCAGTCGAGCGTTTCATGTAAAATAATGAGATTTCGCGGTGGAGTAGCTCCACTGTGTCCGGTTCTCCGTTTGACTGGATGTAACTGTCGAATTCGGACCATCGAAGATAAATTTGTGAATAATACGTGTCTTCCGTGAAGCTAATGTGAACAGCCGTATTGATTGGTAACCATAACACGAGATCTAGAACAACAACAAACCTGCACATGTGATACCCATTCCGCCATTTTCTTTTTTATCCTGAGCGGAAAAAATTCCTTATCCGGTGTGTTTGTTCCTTACCCTGCGCGCTTGCCTTTACCAGTGTGATAATGTGTGTTTATAATATTTTTGTTATGTATCTACAAAAATCCGATGTATGGTCACACACACAATTAAACCAAAAGTCTAAGAATTCCCTAGTTAGTGATTTTCAACGAAGACTGCAAAAATAAGCAGAGGCGTAAGGCCCCTTCTCTGCAAGGGCCTGTAAATCTTAAACCATAAGACTAAGAAGCTTAGTTTTGTGTGCCCTAGTGAAGAAGCCACAAGGAATACACATGTGAAATATGAAAGCCTTATTACCAATGATTATTAAACAACAGGGGATATTTTTTGAGAAGTGGGAGATAATTCAGTGAAAATAAGCAATATAGTTATGGGACTTTGTCAGAATGTAGGTTTTGTGATGGTAAGTATGTGTGTGAAGTTTCATGAGAGTATGACAAATACTTTTAAAATTTTGACCGAGTTGAAGTTTTTTGGTTATGGCAAGACAAACACACACCCAAAGGCAGTATAGTTATGGCCCTTTGTCAGAATGTAGGTCTTGTGGTGGTAAGTATGTGTGTGATGTTTCATGAGAGTATGGAAAATACTTTTGAAGTTATGAACGAGGTTAAGTGTTTTGGTTAAGGCGTGACAAACATACGGACAAAAGCAATATAGTTATTCTCCTTTGTCAGAAAGTAGGTCTTGTGATGGTAAGTATGTGTGTGAAGTTTCATGAGACATGAGAGTAGGGCAAATATATTTGAAGTTATGACCGAGGTTAAGTTTTTTTGTTAAGGCGTGACAAACACACGGACAAAAGCAATATAATTCTGGCCCTTTCTCAGAATGTAGGTCTTAAGATTGTTAGTATATATGTGAAGTTTCATGAGAGTAGGGATAATACTTTTGAAGTTATGACCGGTTAAAGTTTTTTGGTCTAGATGTGACAAACTGACTAACAAGGTGATTGCTTTAGGGCAGGAAAATTGCTTAAGATGAGGAGTAACTCCGTAAATACTGTTGGCAGGGTTATGGTTCTAGCATTCTGCGATTTCTCTCATCCCGCCCCCCTATCAGTGTATCAAGTTTCACTAAATTACCTTAACTTTTAGAAATATGCCCCGGACAAGCTTCATATAGCAAAAACTAAGCAGGGAAATAACTTGTAATTACTTGTGACATAGTTACGGTTCTAGCTCTCTGCACTTCCTCTGATGGCCATCTATCAATGCAACAAGATTCACTTAATTACCTTCTATACTTTCAGAGATATGCTCCGGACAAGCTTTTCATTGAAATAGAAAATAAGTGAAGTAACTCCATAAATACTGGTGACATGGTTATGGTTCTAGCATTCAGCGATTCCCCTCATGGCGCTATATCAGTATACCAAGTTTCACTAAATTACCTTTAATACTTTAGCGATATACAGTGTGACGGACGGGCGGACAGACGGACTGACAAGGCGGCTACTATATGCACTCCCTTCGGGGAGCATAAAAAAGAGGTTTATCCATAAACGTATCAAATTTATCAATAAGTGACAATATTATAGTGTAACAGATTAATAATAAAATCTTTTTATAATAAGAAGTAAATAGTAAATTCTATTAATTAAATCAACAGTCTAAGAATTTCCTAGTTAGTGATTTTCAACAAAGAATGCAAAAATAAGGAAAAATGCAAGGCCCCTTCCCTCAAGGGCCTGTAAATTTTAAACCATAAGACTAAGAAACTCAGTTTTATGTTCCCTAGTAAGTGATTTTCAATGAAGAATGTCACAAGGAATACACATGTGAAATATGAAAGCCCAATTACCAATGGTTATGAAAGAACAAGAGATTTATTTTTGAAAAAGGGGAGATAATTCAGTGAAAATAAGTAACATAGTTGGCCTTTTGTCAGAATGAAGGTTTTGTGATGGTAAGTATGTGTGTGAAGTTTCATGACAATAGGACAAATACTTTTAAAAATTCGACCAAGTTATAGTTGTTTGGTTATGGCCTGACAAACACACACCCAAAAGTAATTTAGTTATGACCCATTGTCAGAATGTAGGTCTTGTGATGGTAAGTATGTGTGTAATGTTTCAGAGTATGGGAAATACTTTTGAAATTAAGACCGAGATTTTTTTATTTTTTTTGGTTAAGGCGTGACAAACACACGGACAAAAGCAATATAGTTATGTTCCTTTGTCAGAATGTAGGTCTTGTGATGGTTAGTATGTGTGTGAAGTTTCATGAGAGTAGGGCAACTAATTTTGAAGTTATGATCGAGGTTAAGATTTTAGGTTAAGGCGTGACAAACACAGGGACAAGAACAATGTAGTTCTGGCACTGTCAGAATGTAGGTCTTGTGATTGTTAGTATCTGTGTTGTTTCATGAGAGTAGGGGTAATACTTTTGAAGTTATAACCGAGGTTACATGTTTTGGTTTAGATGTGACAAACTGACTGACAAGTTGATTACTATAGGGCACGGGACCCTAGTTAAAGGCATTTATTCTTGATTATTAGGGACTAAAATTTCATCACATAATATTATGTGGCCCTCGGTGCTGACTGAAGAGATGCCCTCTGTCTTCAACAGGTAAGGGGCCATCTTGCGGAAAATTATTAGTTAACTAACTGTTGACTGGAGTATACAATACTGATTTTCCCCTTAAGTGCCTCGGTCAGGGAATTTAACAAGAGCTACTAACACCCAATTAAAGGACGCCTTTGATCTGCTATAGACAGTATATCACAAGGGGCAATAAAACAATTATGAACGCACGGTGTGTTTTACTGTTACCAGAATAAATGCCTTCAAGGAGGGAAGTAACTCCGTAAATACTGTTGGCATGGTTTTGTTCTTGCATTCTGCGATTTCTCTCATGGCCCCCAATCAGTGTATCAAGTGGCACTGAATTACCTTTTACACTTCTCCGGACAAGCTTAATATAGCAAAAACAAGGAAAGGAAATAACTCTGCAATTACTTGTTACAGAGTTACGATTCTTGCACTTCAATGCATCAAGTTTCACTTAATTCCTTCTATACTTTCAGAGATATGCTCCGGACAAGCTTTTCATTGAAATAGTTAAGAGAAGAAGTAACTCCATAAATACTGGTGACAGGGTTATGGTTCTAGAATTCTGCGATTCCCCCATGGCCCTCTACCAGTATATCAAGTTTCACTTAATTACCTTTAATACTTTTAGAGATATAGAGTGTGACAGCCGGCCGGACGGACGGACCGACGGACAGACGGTCAGCCGGATGGACAAAGCGGCGACTATAGGCTCTCCCTTCGGGGAGCATACGTATCACCCTGCTCGCGTTTTCCGATATTGCCATTCCTGCTTCTTCTGAGTCTCGGCATTTGTTGCGACGTTAAAGAGCCGCTGTGTTTTACGCGGAATCAGCCGTTTAAAATACAAGCGGAACGCCAAATTCCCCGCTTATTTACCAGGATCAATCATCAGCTTAACTAGCTTGTTGGTGGTCAAATTGTTAACTGTTTTAGTAAGTAAAATATCTAATTCTCTGGAATTTTTGCGGGGAAAATGTGAACAGCTTTTGCATTTGCAAACGCTGCTCAAAATTTTTCATCAATACTGGCATATTTCCCATATTAAATGAATATGTTAACTGACGACATCGTTAGTTTTGAACAACGGGCCCAGGAACTTTAAAAAAGATGTCGAAACTACAGTAGCTTGATCCGCCGCATTGTATCGTGTCTCGTGGATGTTCCCAGATCTTACGCGTCACAATCGACGCTCTGCGTCTCGCGGGATACGGTGAACCGACGTGATACAATGCGGCAGATCCAGCTACTTTAACTATAATGTCTATGTGCATCAATTCACTGTTAACCCATAAGACGCCAATCACGACAATTGTCGTCTGCTTTGTCGTCTGCCGGTTACTTTAAAAGTCATTTTTTTGCAAACAGTGTGGACCCAGATCAGACTGCTTCTCTAGGAGCAGTCTGATCTGGGCCCACACTGTTTGCCTGTTTGAAAAAAATATTTCTAAAAAGTTCGCAAGAAGATTCAGCAGACGACATTATAAGCAAACGACATTTTCAGATTTAGTTTTCTCGGCGTCTCAAGGGTTAAAATTTTATACTGCTGAAGCGGCCAAATGGAATTCAGTCGGGTTGTTAGTATTGATTCAGTTCAGTATTACAATGCAAACACAACAGATAAGCAGAATAATTGATGGAACCGTTAGAAGACGTATTATGTGACATTAAAACAAATGTTTACACGACATTTTGTTATTCTTTTACACTTTAAGCGCCAAGTACAAATGGGGCAGACGACATTATCGTTGTCATTATTATTATTTATTATTATTATTATTATTATTATTATTATTATTATTCAATATATTTTTTGACGAAAATGAGGCTTGCCATTTAAAGTGAATCGTCTCACTCGAAATGTTAAGCCTTATGTTCTTCGAAACATAACAGAAAATAAAATGGCGTCTTCTCCATTGTGCTCTTTAAGGTAATGGACTTTGGTTCAAATTCAGAAGAGGACTACCTATTCGTTGTTGGAAAATGTAATTGAAGACATTGACTTGTTGGAAGCAGTGTGCTAATAGACAATATTTTGTTTCCAGTTTGTTATGGACATATGATGAGAAAATGTGTTCTATATTTAACCAGTGTGGAAAATAGCGATCGAGCCGTTTCGGTAAAATATTATCAATTATTAATGACCATTGACTAACCCTTCATTACGAAAACATGCCTATAAAATTCTAAAACCCCCTTGAACCCACTTTTATACAGTAAAACTGGGGTTTACCGGGGTAAACCTTATTTTTCTTATTTCTGCTCTAAAATATAGATTTTGGGTACTCGTTAGAACCGCCTCGATGAGGCGGTTCTAACGTGTACCTACAATCTATATTTTGAGCAGAAATAAGTAAAATATCACAATTTGTCTTCTGAAAATTGTCTTTTATTTTGCAGTGAAATTTACAATGTATTTGAATAGGCGTGTTTTCGTAATGTTCTTTCTTGTTGAGACATACATACATACTTATACATATGCAAACAGTGTAGTTCTAGATGAGATGCTCATACCAAGTTATCTCATCAGATTCCACGACGTTTGCAATCAATTTTAGGTTATCGGCTAAAGCAGCCATCAAAAATAATATGATAATGGGCGTGTCTAAATTCAAAGATGGAAGGCAGCTCAAGGGGAATGGGAACACCTCGCAGATTTTCCGCCATTTTTCTAAGGGACACAACTTTCGGAAGTTTCTGTCTGCTTTTCTATAAGCTCTGTCTCACTGAAAAAGGGGTCTATTCTTAAAAGAAAGAATCTGCTCCTCAGTCTACGGTTAAAAGAAAGAATTTTCTCCTCAGGAGCAAATATTTTCCTTTAAGAGTTGATCCCTATTGACATGGGAGACAAAAACACTTTTGCAGCAGTTGCCTCCCCCGAGGTGTTCCCATTGCCCTTAAGCTCTGGAGCTGTATGAAAAAAGGTAAGTGGGCTGGAAAATGAAGAGATTAAGAGAATGATACCAAAAGATATGAAGCTGGATCGAATAGCAGTACTGGCATAGTTGTAAACGTCATTTGAGCGCTCTAGAAGCGTGACCAAACGAACGCACAACAAGCTGATCTGCCTTGGCCTAGCGGCAGTTGATATATTGATTTACGCTTTAACCCTTATTTCGCGGCATACATTAAGCCATGCTCACTGCTGACTATCAACCAATCACATTACTTGATATATTTGTCCAATTCACAAACTGCATGACAAACAGTGTAGATACTGACCAAGCCATCAGATCTGGATCTACACTGTTTGCAAAGGCATGGGTTGTCGTATTCAGCCAATAATCTGCGGCAAAATTTTTTGGAAAAGAAAAACGCAAATGGCCTATCCAATGGATGAAGTAAAGGCAAGTATCCCATAAGTTACTACTTCACATAACGCACGTGTGCAAATCAAACAAACAGACTGAATGTAAATTGGGAGGAAAATATATATGCTCACACCAAAGCAAGAAACCCATTCGCTTTACCAGGATTGCAGAACTGCCAATGTCAAAAGTCATCCAAGTTAGATCCTGTTACATGCTCCATTGCAAATTCCAAAAAATAAATTGACAATAGTTCGGTTTCTTGTATTCTGCACATCATCCGATGATGCTTTATATGTCTGTAAAATTCCTTGAACATATCTTGAAAGGCTTTCTACTTTTTTAACGGACGCGAAACAAGCATGGTCAAATTGCAAAGGGGAATAATAGTCAATATCTTCTGCGGACTCGGTCCTGATGGCGCTTTATATGTACATGTATATTTAAATGTCAAATAACTACAAAAATTAAGGTTCTTGTGCATCCCAGCTCCTGAATAACAGTGATCTGTAACAGAGCCCCTTCAGCGATATGCTCAAACATAAAAGTTCATTTTAACTGTTGATGCAAGCCCGCACACAGTTGGGAGGGTGCAAACGGAGCCCCTCCCCACTTTTGGAAATTATCTCAGATTCATGCAGTTTTTCACCCGAAATTCGCACCCTCAACCCGCCCCTTTTCAGAGTCTGCGTACGGGCCTGAATCATGTTCAAAACTGTCGCTACATACGTATGGCGAACAGTGTCGACCCTGACCAGAAGGAATGTAGTGTCTCTCCGATCTGGGTCTACGCTGTATGCCTAATAACGGTACCACCTGTAAAGACTTGGCTGTTCATTTTTTTCTGCTCTTAAACATTTCAAGGTTCTAAACAGAAGTGCGAAAAGTCTATTTTTACTCGACTTGGCATAGTTTTATGAATGGATTGTTCCGAAGACGTCACGTGACAGCGTGTATTGTTTTTTCTTTCATTACGTGAGCAACATGACATTCTTATTCTATTTCCTTTAACCCTCAAATGCCACTATTTAAGCAAACAGTGTAGTCCCTGTGCAACCTGCTAAGCAGAAGCCACATTCCGCGGCGTCTGATCTGTGTATTCAGTGTTCACACGATTCCTGTCAAGGCTCTATTGATAGACCTATATGTTGCATCGATAAAAATAGCGCAACGTTTCAAGTTCTATTAATATTGGTTTTCCCAAATCAGTGATGGTCACGTGGACAACTGCAGGAATTACGTTTTGCCATTTAGTAAATTAGGGTCGATCGTTTACGATCGTTTACGATCGACCCAAAAAGGAAGAAAGGAAGAAAGATAAACGTGTCTGCTAATTTCTTCATGGTAAAACCATAAATTTACAAGTAAAAAATTGCTCCATGTTGGAGCAAAGGAGGAAGCGCTGCGGAAAACAACTTTTTTATACCCGCTTTTTCGAAGAAAATTCGAAAAATCGGGTATATTGTTTTCGTGTCAGAGTCGAGTGTCTATCAGTCCGGGGGTCTGTATGTATGTATGTATGTTTGTATGTAAGTATGTGTGTGTGTGTACATACGCCCGTTGAGTTTCTATGGAATGGATCTCCTCTGAAACATGGTTAAGATACATTTTCCAAACTTTGCCTGTGGATAATACATGGAATGTAGATGGCACTGGGCTACGATTGGCGTGACCTTGACCTCAACATGGCCCCAAGGTCAAAGGTAAAAAAGTATTATTTTGCCATATCTTCTAAACTATTGGAGTTACACTTCTTGAACTTTGTTATTGGATGACCCTTGGAATATAGAATAAATTGGGCTCCTTTTGGTGTGACCTTGACCTCAACATGACCCCAAGGTCAAAGGTAAAAAAGTATGACTTTGTCATATCTTCTAAACTATCGGAGTTACACTTCTGAAACTTTGGTTATTGGACGGCCCTTGGAATATAGAATAAATTGAGCTACTTTTGGTGTGACCTCGTTCTCAACATGACCCCAAGGCCAACGGTCAAAAAGTATGATTTTGCCATATCTTCTAAACTATTGGAGTTACACTTCTGAAACTTTGGTTATTGGCTGGCCCTTTGAATATAGAATAAATTGGGATACTTTTGGTGTGACCTCGACCTCAACATGACCCCAAGGTCAAAAGTAAAAAAGTATGACTTTGCCATATCTTCTAAACTATTGGTGTTACACTTCTGAAACTTGGATATTGGATGGCCGTTGGAATATTGGATAAATTGGGATAATTTTGGTGGACCTCAACATGATCCCAAGGTCAAAGGTAAAAAAGTATGACTTTGCCATATCTTCTAAACTATAAGAGTTACACTCCTGAAATTTTGCTTATTAGTTAGAATGTTCTTTGCAACTTATTTTAGCTTATATGCAGTTTTGGCTAGCTAATACATAGTCATTAGTGTTATTCATAGAAAATGCGGGTATTTGCGATGGTATACTATCGACTGCGCGATCTAGTTTACCTTTAATTTCATTATAAGAGTTCATAATTGTGCATGTCTTTAAAGGGTTGGACCTAATACATGAGAATGAGCCTTTTCTTACCGATTCATTATAGGAAAGGTTTTCTAAGGCCATTCCCAATTGCGGGCAGTGCCAATCATCAAGAGAGAAGGTGGAAAAAAGAGTATGAAACATCGCGAGCAGGTCATAAAGAGCATTTCGCCGCAAATAAGCAAAAGAATACTTTAGGAATTTTGAATGACTTTAGAATTATAGCTTTGAGATCTATCTGTCACCAGTCAATGACACATTACATGATTGTTCATTAATATCCCCTCGCAACAAAGTTGCGATCGATACCATACGTCCGTGTGTGGGTGTTTGTGTGGGTGTCCGTGTGTACGGAATTTGTGAACGGGATGAAAGACAATGCCATCATCGGAGAAGCATCATACCTTCCATAAATGTTCCCCATGGAGAGAGAATAAATCCTATTGATTTTCAAGGTCAAGGGTCAAATGCCAAGTTAACAATGGACTTGACATTGAAAACATTGTGAACAGGATAACAAAGCTATCATCATTGAAGTATCAAACATTCCACAAATGTTTCCCGTGGAGCGATGATGAACACTATAGATTTTCGAGGTCAAGGGTCAAATGTCAATGTCACGATGCACCGTGTGAAAAACACTGAAGTGTCCTATCCACTCTGAGGTGAGTGACTCTATATTTGCCTTCTGGGATGACCCTAGGAAATGCTGATTCTTCTCCATCGGTGAAGTCACATACCAGAATCAGCATTCGGAATTATTACTGAGGATACGTCAAATGCCATTCAAAGATCAGGACCTGTAAAGTGAGTCCCTTGCTCTCACGAAAGAGGCAAAATTAGCTTCAGTATTATCAGCACCTTCAACTGTGGAAATGATCGAATCGGAAAGAGCATTCCACTCTCTAATGGTCCGACGGAAGAAAGATTCTTTGTACATGCGGGACAATTGGGATCATCATGCCTCATGTCAAATCAAGGGACTTTACCTGTACTGGCATTTTTCCAGCTCCGAAAATCCCGAAAAAATTAAAACAACCTCAAAATGACCCAATTTGTTTTTATTTGATTTTCTCAAATTTAACATTGGATGAAAGAAAAATAATTGTTCTACTTAAATTTTCAGTCCCATTTTTCATTGCATAATGAATGTTTTAAATACTGTAGTTTAAAATCAGTATGAGAATATCAATAACCAAGCAGGCACACGTCGCAAGGGCAACGTCAACTCAACGTCGGTGAAATGTCACGACGTTGCACCGACGTAGATGTGACGTTGCATTAAAGTCATGACGTTGCACCGACGTTGATGTGACGTCACTATTACGTAATGTGCCTGATGGGAAGTAACTAACAATGTCGGAAATCACTGCTAATTCCACCCCTCCCTGACCCACACAAAAACACTTTTTGGGTCGATTGTTTGCCAATCGACCAAAGTTACTAAGCACACATCTTTCAACGTTGCGCTCACGTGACTCTCACTCTTTACCAAAGAACATCTATTCAAATACATTGAAAATTTTACCGTCAAAAAAAACCTGAAACTTTTCAGATAGAAGAAAATCTGATATTTAAAATATTTCTGTTCAAAATATAGATTGTGATTACTCGTTAGAACCGCCTCGGCGAAGCGGTCCTAACGGGCATCTACAAGCTATTTTTAATCAGAAATAAGAAAAAATAGTGGGTATCACCATTAACTCCAGTTTCTTTTTTTTTTTTTTTTTTTTTTTTTTTGGTTTGGGTTTTACGGCCCTTTCAAGATTATGTAACTCATATCGAGCCGATCGTTAATCAGAGGTGGGCGAAAACCGGAGTACCCGGAGAAAAACCACCTGACCTTCCGTTGCAGAACTTGGCGTCTCACACGTGGCCAGAGCGAGGCTCGAACAACTCCAGTTTCACTTTATAGAAGTGGGGTTTAAGGGGGGTCAAAATTATATAGGCGTGTTTTTTTTTAGGAAATCAAGGTAGGGATCATTTACAAAAAAAAAAAAAAAAAACGCCCCCACCCATCGGGGCTTCAAGAAATAGATGGGCGGCATGATGCTTCCACGCAGAGAGGAACTAAGCCTGCCCATGTAAAGCAGTGCAAGTCGGACAGTCCATGCTTATATACCCTATTGGTTTTGAAACATTGGTCGACATGGCCAGAGATGTTATTTCATCTCAGTGTCGGGTACAAATCCCACAAAATTGGAAGCAACGTCTCCAAAATGACCTTTACAGTGTTGACGGGGACGTTAAACCTCAAATCAAAAAAAAAAAAAAAAAAAAAAAAAGCCGCGTTATTTACATCTTAGAGAATTATCTGTAGAATAGAATCAGGACTGCAATCATGTGTTGGGTTTTGCAAACAGTGTTGACCCATATCAGAACGCGGTGTCTGTTCAGGGTCTACACTGTTTGCTTAGGGTTAAGGGTTAAACGAAACAGTTCAAGTTCCCCTTCAGGGCCTTTTTTCAATCTACACTAAGAAATACTCGACCTATCAGTGCTGTCAGTGCTTTGATTTATTTACCCTTCAACCCTTCCACCCCTGAGTTATCGGCGTGGGCTCTACCATCACTGACTTTGGGCACGTCCATTCTACTTTATATAGTATCTAGCTTAAAAGAATCATCAGGATAACAAGTTATATATCCCTATAAGGTGGCTCATTGTGCGCCATCTCATCAGGATCTACATGTTTGCATAAGTATCTGTGCCGGGCTTCAGGGTGAAAGGGTTAAACTTTGCTGTAGTAATAGGCTTTAATATTGCGCAGTAAACAATCATTGGAGTCGAAAGGGATACGTTTAAACCGTAGATTGTACCATTCTGTGTAGAAGCACTGTCATCTATTTTAAACACACATAGACTTCTGTCATCCATTTCAAACAATGAATTTTAATTTTGGGATATTTCAACAATGAAATATCAGGTGTATATTCAGGACTGTACTGACTGAAAATAAAATAATAATCAAAACCGAATACCCTTTCGATGATTAAAACAAAAAACATAGTTCGTTATTAAAAATCCAGAATGTATCAAAAATAGAATTCGAATGGCAAAAAATCAGATTTCAAATGTATAATTGAATGTAGTAGCAAATTAACATTGTTAAAAATGTGTTTTAATTTTATCAATAACGCGAAATTCTGTAACTGACAATTCGCTTACATCATTGAAAAGTCAAGTTTCATGATTACATAGTCCGTGTCTCAAACTCATTACAAATGGCGCTGCGTTGGTACGCAGCGCAATAAATTCTGTGCTTGTATCATCTGCTAATAATCTTACAGAGAAGTTCTCCTAGCGGGCGCATGCCGTCTTAGCAGCGTCGCATCAAGGTCGCGTTGATACGAAGATGCACATATGTTGTGCAGCCGCTCGGAGCTATGTTCCTTCTGGCGTGGGGACTTAAAGAGGAGAATAACTTGACGAAAAAAAAAGATTATTTTTAAACCATTTGATTTATACAGTATAACCCTGATCAGACGCCACGTTAAGCGAACTTCAGACTGTCTACCCAATGCGACTTAAAATACGTCTAATCCAACCTGTACATTAACCCATACATGCTAATTGTTTCAATACTGGGACATTCGGAAACACAGATTAGAGGTCACAAAATGTAGCGTCTGATCGGTGTCTTCACAATTTGCTAAAAGTACGGAACTTGATTTAAAACCCACAGCTTAAAGCCTTAAACGACACATATTTTGTAATTCGAGCACTCGAAAGCAGGTGAATAACTAACTGTGTTCGATGTCGGTCAGTAAAGGGTAGTTTAGGCTAACCCTTTTAACCCTGTAGACCGGTGCAGACGCCGATTTAGAAATACACTGTATCTACGCAAAACTTGCAGATCCTGATAAGACGACATGTAGCTAGTAATGTATTGACATAGAAACTTGATTTTAAAAATCAACTTTCAAAAAATGGATTTACAAGAGTTACGGTTCTGTTGTCTGCACGTCGTTTGATGATGATTTATGCTTCTATGATGTTTCGTGAAAATATCTTGAACGGTTTCCAAGTTATAGAGCAGACACGAAAGTACCATTGTCAAATGTCAACGGGGAATAGCTCCAAAAATACAGCAAAATAGGGTGACGGTTCTTCTGGTTTGCATGTCAGCGGACGATGCTTTAATTATGAAGTTTCGTAAAAAAATCTTGAACTGTTACTTAAAGGTGCATTTTTGAGCTATCCGAAAAAAATGCTTCCAAAAATAAAATACATATAGCTGGTATTTTTCTTTAAAACAATACAAATGAATGCATTTTATGCAAAAATGCGAACAATTATGATGACAGGTAAACGAGTTTGAGAGGGATTCCCTAACTAGGTTTCGAACACTAGTTAGATCTATTTTTAGTTCGTGAAAAAAATAGAATCTCCATATATGACATTATGCGACGTTCATTTTTGGCCTTGTTTGCTTAGGCCATGCTTGAATCGGAAAAAATATGACGCTGAATACCATGCCATAAGTAACAACACTCAGAGACGATACTGTCGCCATGAATGCCTAAAGTGACAGATTTATTCTTTAGAACAGAAATTCCGAACACATGTTCAGATCGAAGGGTAAACACGAATGAAAACGACCATTTTCACAAAGTTCTGAAGCTGTATTTGGCTCCAAAAGTGTATATATGACAAAGGAGTATGCATTGAAGATAAAAACCAGAAAAAAATGACACTCGGTAGCTCAAAGATGCACCTTTAAAGTTATAGAGCGGACACACATTACCGTTGACAAGTTTCAAGGGAAATAACTCCAAAAATGTACAGACATGAGAGTGACGGTTGAAATAAAAATAGCCATCGGAAGAGATGGCAAATCCCCCGACCAAAAGCCAATATGGCCTTCAGAAGATTGTTCACTAATAGAAAGTGCACCAGAATTAAACCAGCAATATATCACAAAAGTATTGCAGTTATGGCCATCACAAGATTATACTGTCAGGGGGAATAACTAAGAAACCAGGGCACTCAGAAATGTGGTTCTTGCGCATGACATGCCTGCTTAAGCTCATGTATTTCTGTACAAAGTACCATCAATATGTCTCAAAAGGTACTGGAGATATGGTGATCACAAGCTGGTCATACTGTTATATTGGAAGGGTAGATAACTCAAATACCACAGCACCAACAGTTGTGGTTCTTGCACATGACATCCCTTCTGTACCTTGTATACAATTGTGCCAAGTTCCTTCAATATATCTCAAAGGGTGTTGGAGTTATGGCCATCACAAGGTTATATTTCCAGGGGAGATAACAAAAAAAAAACAGAGCACCCAGAGTTGCAATTCTTGAGCATGACACACCTGCTTAACCTCAAGTACATCTGCATTAAGTACCACCAATATGTCTCAAAGGGTATTGGAGCTATGATGATCACAAAGTTGTCATACTGTTATATTGGAAGGGGAAATAACTCAAATATCATGTGGTTCTTAGGCATGAAGCGCCGTCTCAAGGTTGTATACAATTGTGCCAAGTACCATCAATATATCTCAAAGGGTATTGGAGTTATGGCCACCACAGGGTTATATTGTCAGGGGAGATAATTAAAAAACCAGGGCACCCAGAGTTGTGGTTTTTGCACGTGACACACCTGCTTAACCTCATGTACAACTGTACCAAGTATCATCAATATATCTCAAAGAGTGTTGGAGATGTGGCCAACACAAGGTAGTGATTCTATATTATTGGAAGGGGAGATAACTAAAAAACTATGGCACCCAGGGTTGTGGTTCTTGTGCATGACACACCGTCTCGGCCTTGTGAACAACTGGGCCAGGTATCATCAATATATCTTAAAGGGTATTGGAATTATGGTCATCACAAGGTTGCCACTATATTTTATTGGAAGGGGAGATAACTCCAAAACCATGGCAACCAGAGTTGTGCTTCTTATGCATGACATGCCGTCTCAGCCCTGTGAACAACTGTGCCAGGTACCATCAATATATCTAAATGGGTATTGGAGTTATGGCCATCACAAAGTAGTCATTCTATTTTATTAAAAGGGGAGATAACTAAAAACCTATGGCATCCAGAGTTCTGGTTCTTGCGCATGACACGCCATCTCAGCCTTGTGAACAATTGTGCCAATAACCATCAATGAATCTCAAAGGGTATAGGAGTTATGGCCATCACAAGATTGTCACTCTATTTTATTGGTATGGGAGATAACTCCAAAACCATGGCAACCAGAGTTGTGGTTCTTGTGCATGACATGCCGTCTCAGCCTTTATCAACTGTGCCAGGTACCATCAATATACCTCAAAGGGTATTGGAGTTATGGTAATCACAAAGTAGTCATTCTATTTTATTAAAAGGGGAGATGACTAAAAACGCATGGCATCCAGAGTTCTGGTTCTTGCGCACGACACGCCATCACAGCCTTGTGAACAATTGTGCCAAGAACCATCAATGAATCTCAAAGGGTATAGGAGTTATGGCCATCACAAGATTGTCACTCTATTTTATTGTAAGGGGAGATAACCCCAAAACCATGGCAACCAGAGTTGTGTTTCTTGGGCATGACACACCGTCTCAGCCTTGTGAACAACCGTGCCAGGTACCATCAATATATCTCAAAGGGTTGGAGTTGTGGCCATCACAAAGTAGTCATTATATTTTATTAAAAGGGGAGACAACTGAAACGTATGGCATCCAGAGTTCTGGTTCTTGCGCACGACAAGCCGTGTCAGCCTTGTGAACAATTGTGCCAAGAACCATCAATGAATCTCAAAGGGTATAGGAGTTATGGCCATCAAAAGATTGTCACTCTATTTTATTGGAAGGGGAGATAACTCCAAAACCATGGCAACCAGAGTTGTGGTTCTTGTGCATGACACGCCGTCTCAGCCTTGTGAACAACTGTTCCAGGTACCATCAATATATCTCAAAGGGTATTGGAGTTATAGTCATCACAAAGTAGTCATTCTATTTTATTAAAAGGATAGATAACTAAAAACGTATGGCATCCAGAGTTCTGGTTCTTGCGCATGACACGCCGTGTCAGCCTTGTGAACAATTGTGCCAAGAACCATCAATGAATCTCAAAGGGTATAGGAGTTATGGCCATCACAAGATTGTCACTCTATTTTATTCTAAGGGGAGATAACTCCAAAACCATGGCAACCAGAGTTATGGTTCTTGTGCATGACACGCCGTCTCAGCCTTGTGAACAACTGTGCCAGGTACCATCAATATATCTCAAAGGGTATTGGAGTTATGGCCATCACAAAGTAGTCATTCTATTTTATTAAAAGGGGAGACAACTAAAAAGTATGGCATCCAGAGTTCTGGTTCTTGTGCATGACACGCCGTCACGGCCTTGTGAACAATTGTGCCAAGAACCATCAATGAATCTCAAAGGGTATAGGAGTTATGGTCACAAGGTTGCGTCTACGGACGGACGGACGAACAGACGGACGGACGGACGGACGCCAGGCTGATCGCTATACCCCACGAACCTATTCGGTCGGGGGATAAAAAGGCATCATCAGACGACGTTCAGACCAGAAGAACCGCCGGTTCTTGTAGTCTGAATGTCGCCTGAATATATTTGATATTTCTATGAAGTTTCATAACAGTATATTGAACGGTTTTCAAATTATGGAGCGGACAATAAAATAGCCTACCATTGTCAGATTTCAACTTTTAGGCAAATCACTCCGAAAAGGTATATGCAAGAGTTACGGTTCTTATGGTCTGCATGTTGTCTGATGATGCTTTATATTTCAATGATGTTTCATGAAAATATCTCGATCGGTTTTCAAGTTATAGAGCTGACAAGAAATTACCATTGTCAGAAATATGGACAAGAGTGACGGTTGAAATGAAACTTTATTGAATATAAAGATGTTCAGACCAAAAGAACCGCCGGTTCGTGTAGTCTGAACGTCGTCAAATGATGTGAAGTTTCGTGAAACTTTTATCTTGAAAGGTGACCCCACGAAATTTCAAAGGGAAATAACTCCAAAAATGTATCAACAAGAGTTACGGTTATTGTGGTCTGCACGTCGTCTGATGATGCTTTAAATTTCTTTGAAGTTTCATATTCTAAACGATCTTCAAGTTGTAGAGCGAACATGATTTTGTGACAGACGGACGGACAGACCGACAACCAAAACAAAAACAATACGTCTCCTGTCCTTTCATTGGATGGGAGGCATAGTAAAATTGGGGATCCAGAGAGTTTTAACCAGTCTGTGCCAAGTGACGCAGTTAGTAATTATGGGTATAAAATTGAAATACTTAACGTGAGGCGATCGTGAGTCTGTCATATCTGTTATATTATTGCAAGTTTATTGGCTTGATATGAAAACAAAATCATTGTATTGATCGCTGAATAAACGTTTTGTTTGCTGAATATTTATTCTGTCAGGCAATGAGGGATATTCTTCCCTTTTTTCAAGTCACTTTTTATTAACTCAGTAGGCGGTTCACTTTGGAATAGTTTTACCTGCAAATCATTAAACTATATTAGTGCGCGTATCTTTATTCCTTAATTTGTATTTCATAAATTTCCCTGCAAACACATAAAATTCATTCCACGTTGAATCAACGTCTGAACGTTGATGTAACCTTGCGTGCCGGCTGCTCTGTTGCGTATGCTCTGTACTCTCAATAAATTAAAGTAAAATTCCTATATAAGACCACCTTTAGAACTGTTCAAAAGTGGTCTTTAAGACCACTTTTGAACAGTTCCAAAGGTGGTCCCTGGCCAGAGAACATTGTAGACAGAAGGCATAAAGGAAAATTAAGTGTACCCTTCAAAATAAGCTTTTTATAACAGAATTAGTCTTAATTTTAGGTGGTCTTTATAGCGGAATTTCACTGTCCCCGCCAATAGGGGCTTGAAGAAATATATGGGCTGCATGATGCTTCCACGCAGAGCTGAATCCGGCCCGCACACTAGTACTGGTAAACCGCTTAAAGGATCTAAGCCTGTCCAGGAACCGCGGTGCGAGGCGGACCGTCCATGCTAATAAACCCTTTTGGTTTCATTGGGCGACAGGGCTTGAGATATCATTTCATCTCAATGTCGGGTAAAATTCCCACAAAATTGGAAGCAACGTCACCAAAATACCTTTACAGTATTGACGGGGACGTTAAACCTCAAATCAAACAAACAAATCAAAATAAGCTTTTTACAGCAGAATTTTAATTTTAGGTGGTCTTAATAGCGGAATTTCACTGTATTTTTCTTCTTTCAGACGTTGAATAGTTAAAGATGTATGTACAGCATGGTTTCAATGTAACGAGTAACAGAACTGCCTCTCCTGCCCTAGTGGCTGCCGACATTGCAACTACAATGGTACCGCTGCTGAAATCCAACGTCACCAAGATCTGTGATAGCGAAACTAAAAGCAGACCAACGTCCTCCCATGATGCTCTGTTATATATTGTTGTTGTTCTTCTGTTTTACGCATGTAGCATGGTGATACTGATGGTTAAATATGTAAGGCGGGAAAAGGAGGAAGCGGAGATGGCGCATTATTACAGTGAATTTGTGTCCAGGGATAGGTTCAAATCACCTAAATTTCAAGTAAAGCAGTTCATGAAAAATATAGCTGAAAGATGGAAAGAAAACGAAAGTCCGGACGACTCCTGTTCTGAAGATTTCGTTAGTTGTGTAAATGTAGACGCTGCAGACAACAGGTTTGAAATTGGTACTGAAACTAAAATTTGACATCTTTTACTTTGTTTTCAACTGGTCAGATGTTGAGATAGATTCGCCGATCGGCCTAGTGAGAACAGTGTCACATCACGCCAACATTTCCGTGTAATCAACACCGCTACACCTCACTTTATATAATAATACGTCTATCATTACTGACAATGTCAAATCTTAATCATATTTGAGTAATGTTACTGTTTGTGTGTTCTAAGATGGCTGATGAGACCAATTCTAGCTCTGAACTGTCTGTTGCAGATTGAGCAACAGAGGCTAGAAGAAGAGATTTCTGTTGGTGATGCCTTAGCTCTAGCTTTGCGCGTTTCTGCTTAGCTTCACTGATTCGTTTTTGCCTCATATTCACTGGCATCCCTTCTGATGAGACCTCGCCAATTTGCTTTGTCCTGTGCAATTTGTTCCCTCGACTCTGTTGGAATGTTGAAGTCCTAGAGGGAAGCTTTTAGGGTGTCCTTGTAGAGCTTCTTCTGACCGTCATGGGAGCATTTCTAGTTCTCCATAGAGAATTTTCTTTGGCAGAGGTTCCTCAAGCATTCTAATAACATGGCATTCTGGTCCATCTTAACTGTGCTGATTTCAGAAGAGTATGTAAACTTTGCATCCCTGCCCTGTTCAGGACTTCCGTGTCTGGAATCCTGTCTTGCCACTTAATCTTTAAGAGTTTTCTAAGACAGCTTGTATAGAAGAAGTTAAAGCTTTTGGCATGTCGTTGGTAAACTGTCCTTGTTTCGCATGCATACAGCAGTGTTGGCAGCACTACAGCTCTGTAGACTATCAGTTTTGTGTAATGTCTGATTCCACTTCGGTCCCAGACACTACCACGTAGTCGGCCAAATGCTGCACTAGCTTTGGCAATCCTGGCATTGACTTCATCATCAATGTGCACGGCTCTTGATAGTGTGCTTCTAAGGTAGGTGAGCTTGTCGACCACTTGCAATCTTCGACCTTTCACTGTGATGGTAGGCTCCTTGTAAGGTTTGCCAGGTGCTGGCTGATAGACTACCTCAGTCTTTTTGATGCCGGTCGTGAGGTCATAGCTATCACAGGAGTCCGATACTTGATCTGTACCTTTTGCATATTCTCTTCTATTGAAGCACCTTTTGCCCTGTCATCAGCAAAGAGGAACTCATCTAGCACCTCTGTCTGCACACTGGTTTTGGCTTGCAACATTCTTAGATTGAAAAGCTTCCCATCAAAGCGATACCTAATATGTATGCCATTGTCATTCTCCTGGAAAAAAATCTGTAAACATGGCAGAAAACATCATGCTGAACAGTGTTGGGTCTAACACACAGTCTTGCTTGACTCCGTTTTTCACAGAGAAAGGATTTGAAAAATCACCATCATTTTGGACCCGTGCCAGCATACCATCGTGGAACTGTCTCACCATTGCTATGAACTTAGTTGGACATCCAAACTTCGTCATGATTTTCCAAAGACCCTCACGACTGACTGTGTCAAATGCTTTAGTGAGGTCAACAAAGGTCATGTATAGGTCCATGTTCTGTTCCTGGCATTTCTCTTGGAGCTGCCGCTGCGCTGTGAGGATCATGTCAGTTGTCTTTTCTGTGCCCACACTGGCTTTCT
Source organism: Lucinisca nassula (assembly GCA_963580285.1). Taxonomy (NCBI): domain Eukaryota; kingdom Metazoa; phylum Mollusca; class Bivalvia; order Lucinida; family Lucinidae; genus Lucinisca; species Lucinisca nassula. The sequence goes on along the minus strand of OY757014.1, from coordinate 53,819,543 downwards.
AGTAGAAGCCCTGACTTTCAAGGTGTTCATTCAGTCGGTTGAGTAGGACTCTTGCAAGGACTTTCCCGGCAGTTGACAAGAGATGCCACGATGATTGTCACAAATCTGAGGGTTCGCTTTCTGTTTGAATAGGAGGATAATTACCGTATCCTTGAAATCTTGAGGGATAGCTTCTTTTCTCCACATATGAAATAACTGCCATTTTCTTTGCAACTGGAGTACCTCCTGCTTAGGGCATCTCAAAGCAGGACGATTTGTGTTGATATCTTTCTTAATTTTTAATCCAAACATAGGGTGAGGTTAACTTTATAAAGGTTTACGGGGGTAAACATTATTTTTCTTATTTCTGTTCCAAGACAGGTTGTGGGTACTCGTTGAAACAGTCTCAATGAGGCGGTTCTAACGAGCACCCACAACCTATGGTTGCAGTATAAATAAGAAAAATGTTACAAAGGGGGTCTTTCCTCTGTGCCCATGCATGTTTTTTCTTTAAACTTTGTATATTAATAACTCAGCATATACAACCTATAAAAATGTATTTAATGAATTATATAAATCAAAGTAGGACTCAGGAGGCCACTCTAACCGACTCCCTCCATGAGCTGGTGATTGTCTCTAAATAAGTGCTTCTTAAATCTTATGTTTTATTTAGTTTCAAGATCTGTGAACTGGATTGAACGCAGAACTCCATAGGCATTCCTTTGATACTAAAAAACCTTTTGAATTAATTAAAGTTTACATTTTCTGATAAAATAATTATCAAAAATCTCATGTTTTAATTAAAATTTAAAAAAATCAAAATTCAATCCCTAAGATAAATATGTTCTAGTCTTTGTCCAGATTTCATTTTGCTAAGAAAGCTTGCCATATGTATCTTTTTTAGCTATGCCAAATTTGATGAAAATCCGAAACCGGTAACACTGTAGTTTTACATCTTTAATGGATGTAAGTCGTTTCTGCAAAATTTACTATTTAAATGAAATCATCCAAGAACCTTACAAAAAGGCAATTTGTAACGCTTACGTAATAAAAATGAGATTATACAAATCAAAATGAATACATATTGAGCTGATTTAGCTTAGAAACTATTAAACTATCATGAATTTCTGATATTTTCCTTTCATTTATACACTATGAGCTATCCAAAATAGTAGATAGTAAAACACTAAATCAAAAGGTATTCTTATCAACAAATTAGGCTTAACAACATATGTTGCTTTTTTATTAGCAGCAAAATTATTGTGAACATGTGCAACTTTATTTAATGACTTTGCATAAGTCATGCTACTCAAATAGGTGTAAGGCAAGGAGATCCATTATTTTCATTTCCATACCAAGCTGGTATGCAAGGACCCAATGGTCAGTGGTTTGTTGTTACTAGTAAAAATAGCTCTTTTGATAAATCCATGGCCAGATTAAGCCTTAGATATACTCTGTCTTTATGAATGCTGGATTATTATCCTAACAAAAAAGTTACAGTAATTATTGGTTAGTATTTGCAAAAATCGAAAGGTCACTGATATTGCGTTTCTGTTGCAAAAGACATCATTGATGGACGAGGCGCAAAATATTTGGTGTAAACAAAGCTGTTCCATGACCTAGAGAAATTTTGCTATTAGACAGGGAGAGAAACAGTTTCCTTCCTTATATACTCAACGGAAATAGAAACTATACACTCATTTTTAAATTGTCACTGCCAAAACATCTTAATGAAAAGTAGAAGTAAAACAAAGATCAGGAATTGATACAATTAACTTACTCCACCCATAAAAGACACCAAAGGGAAAGAAATACAAACATTAAGCGACCAGACCATAATGGAAACCTAAACAAAAGAAGGCCATAAGGACAGTTACTTTCCCACAAAATGGCCATATGGCCATCCAAAATTAAAAGACACAAGTGATACACACACTAAGTAACAAACAACAACATAAATAAATCGCCACAGAAGATCCGCCTTGGAACGGTCAGTGGAAGATTTCCACTGGGGGGCTTAAATCGATTTTACGTGGCCACAATCCTCGCCCTTACTTCCGTCGCGATTTAGACAAATAATTTGTTCAGTCCGCATGAAGGCCTCCTAACTCATCAGTGCAACATCTCCGTGAACACAAAAATCAAAGAACCACAGAGGTGAGACAACGGTGAGGACTCGACAGCAAGAAACCACTGAAATGCTGGAGCAAAAGAAAACCAACAGTTAGACTCCGATGGGCCCAACCAGAGACAGAGCATCAGGCTCTGAAATTTGAATTTGAATTCCAATTATATAAAGTATCACCAGTGGCGTGTCTGCTTTATCGAATAAAATGTTTAATGATAGCTACGATTTAACGGGTAAAGCCACAGGTTCAAAGCAAGGGTCCAAATCTTGCTGTTCAAGTTTCCATTGAGTCAAACATTTTGTGTCGCGAATGTGATTCCCATTTTTACCAGTTATTACTCGTCATCTAACGTTGGGAATATTTTACAAAATGAAAATTTACACAATGATTTAAAAGTTATCGACCTTTAAATATTGGACCAAACCACCGGAAGTGAGCGAAAAGTATGGCATTTTTGATTGCGTTTTTTGTTTAAATCAATATTTAAGACACATCTGAAGATGCTATCACGATTGAAGGCACTTTTTGGTAAATTTTTGGCTTGCAACATTATTTTGAATATTTCGCTGAAAAAAGCAGTTCTTGAGATTTCAATTAAATGTTTGTTTCTTGATAGTTTTTAGATTTAATGTTATTTTTTATTCCTTGCTTTTAATTTATTACCTATACGGAAAAAAATGTTGATGTCAAAATTCGATTACAGGTAGATTTTGCGAAAAATGCAATTTTTTACATTTTCCCAAAAAACTTTTATTTTGAACACCAGATTTTCTTTAAATTGTTACAGGATTCATGTCTATAGTTAGTAAACTCCTTAAATAGTAAATTTTTACTGAATTTTTCACTTGTTTTGTCAGGCGAGACAATTTAAAAGTGTATAGTTTCTATTTCCGGTCAGTTTAGTACACATACATAAATATGTCTCTTTTCTGCATTGGTATTGTAATTGTTGACATTTCTTTAGTGTCTTATTTTTTCTATTTACTTTGTCAATATAGTGGTTAATTTATCGGAAGCGAGCTTTAAGTATTACTTTCTGGTTGTAAATCGTTCAACCACTTCTTGAATGTTTCTGCTGAATGCAAGTTCACTGTAACAGTTTTTAAGCACTGTTCTTACTTGCTTTTTGTTCATTAATAATTACCAGTACATTTCTGTGCAATGTATCTCTCAGCTTAGAAAGAGCATTGCAGTGTTTGGACAGAAAAAAAGCATCACAATGTATTTACTGAAAATAATTTAAAATCCTATGAGTAATGCAATAACTACACACACATTGAATAATTATTATCAACAGTTTAAATGCTTCTTGATATCTTACATACTGTGCTTTGTAATTACTGCAACAACTGCTGAGATAGGTAAATGAAGTGAAAGACCTATACAAATATATAGACAACACAATCATGATCACATAAGTTTTGGAACACTGACAAATGTACGACTATGTGAATTCTAAAAGCAAATTCAAATGGCTTTGGAATACAGCTTCAGGAAGCCGTTTGATTTCGTTCATAGGGGCTATACAAAAAAGATAGATTGGCTAGTGCCTATGCAGATACAAATTCTGAAAACTTAATGTCCAGGAAAAGTAATCACAAGTGTTATTGATTTTCCCTAGAGTAAACCTTTCTTTTAAAATGGACAGTTAGGGTTAAATAAACAAACAACAGTTTGACTTGAGAGTCATTTATCTCGAGTCGGATAATAAATCTCACAAAATCTGAAGCAACATCTAAAGTGACTGGTATGTTGATGATTTGGATGTTAAATCTAAACATCACCTTAGCACCATTACCAAATTAGACAAGAAAGACAGAAAGAAAACTGTGCACATGATTACATGGGTGTGTTTGATGACCTTTGTCATCAAAACCCTTGCGGTATAGTTCTGTGAACAAAAATATTTTGTTCCATAGGGGGGCAAATTTACCGAAATGGATGTTTTGAAATAATTCTTATTATCATGCTATGAACTACTTACACAAACCATACTATACTATAGCCATCTTAATTGACAGCAATAGTAAAGTATTATTAAACAGCATGACCAAAACTTGATAATCATATAATTTCACATTTTGCTGAATCAGGACTATCAGTATTCAGTCTGTTAAAACACAATGTTACCGTTCCTCAATTTCCATCAAAATTCATTAACATGTTCCTAAGATATATGGGTAGTTGTTATGCTAAAATGGTGTCTTGACAAAAATGGGAACATGGTAAAAATGCATATACAATTTTAATGAATACAAAAATAGGAGCTGAAATATGGGGACACCATCAAAGAAAACTGAATGCACAGCCACTATTACTGGACATATGAGGTCACCCATAGTATCAACTAACTCATCAATTATGGCTTTAATTCATAAAACATAGCAGCATTAGATATATGAAACTCTGAATACTGTAGACAAGTTTATATGAGAGTACTCTCTGTTGTGATAGAGACTTCATATAATATGTAATAAATTTAATACGGAAATAAAATTTAAAAGTAAATGCATCGAAATTATAATGGTTATACCCAAGGCAATTATTGTGCATAATTTCATCAAAATCCAAGCGTGGGCAGAAACCAATGCATTTCCTATACCTTGAAAGTTCCCCTTTTTATCAGAAAACCGGTCACCGGAAAGACCGCTATCTCCGAAATCTATCGAAATCACCACAGAAATCGCCGTGGGTAGCCCAGAAATCACCATTGTATGATTGGGTAGGGTTTGGAAAGACATGGTAGGGTATTGGAGGTACGGTGGTCACAAGGTGGTCATGCTGTTATATTGGAATGGATGATAACTCAAATACCATAGCACTCAGAGTTGTGGTTCTTAGGCATGAAGCGCCGTCTCAACCTTGTGTGCCAAGTATCATCAATATATCTCAAAGGGTATTGGTGTTATGACCATCACAAGGTTATATTGTCAGGGGAGATAATTAAAAAACCAGGGCACCCATAGTCGTGGTTCTTGCACGTGGTTCACCTGCTTAACCTCATGTACAACTGTGCCAAGTACCATCAACATATCTCGAAGAGTATTGGGGATGTGTCCATCACAAGGTAGTGATTCTATTTTATTGGAAGGGGAGATAACTAAAAAACCATGGCTCCCAGAGCTGTGGTTTTTATGCATGATACACCGTCTCGGCCTTGTGAACAACTGTGCCAGGTACCATCAATATATCTCAAAGGGTATTGAGTTATGGCCATCACAAAGTAGTCATTCTATTTTATTAAAAGGGGATATAACTCAAAAAGTATAGAGTTCTGGTTCTTGCGCATGACACGCCGTCTCAGCCTTGTGAACAATTGTGCCAAGAACCACCAATGAATCTCAAAGGGTACAGGAGTTATGACCATCACAAGGTTGCGTCTAGGGACGGACGGACGGACGGACGCACGCCACGCTGCTCGCTATATCCCCCGAACCTATTGGGTCGGGGCGAAAAATCAAGCAGCCACTGAGATGAGACAACGGTAATGACTCAACAACAAAAAACCTCTGAAATACTGGAGGTAAAGAAAACCAACAGTTAGACTCCGATGGGCCCGACCAGAGACAGACGAGGCATCAACCAACATTACATAAAATTAAATTCCATTTCAATTCTCAGTAAGCCTTTACGCTGATACATACCATAAGTAATTACAATGGTAATTTTAGCATCGTATCCTACCCAACTTTGGTGATTTCGGTGATTTCAATGTCGATTCCCCGATCAAATCCATCCCTACCAAACCCATTCTGCCCACATCCAACAAAACCCTACCCTACCTACCCTACCATGTCTTTCCCAACCCTTTCCAATCATACTATGGTGATTTCTGACCTTCCCACGGTGATTTTTGTGTGATTTCGATCTTTCCGGTTACCCTCAGAAAACTGACCGTTTTCGAGATATGAAAGAATGCAACTTGTCACATGGATGTGTTATCGTAATGAGAAATAGATTGGAATAGTCGAAATCTTAGCCGTTCACATGATGCATAGTGACGACTTTTGGCCATGTCGTGTGAAGATCCAAGTATTTTACTGATAGTTCACTATTGAAGCAGTTCTAACGAGTAGCCACAACCTATAATGTCTTAGAGCAGGAAAAAAAAGAAAATTAAGTTTACCCCCCCCCCCCCCCCCCACTTTCTAAAAATGTTTTGGTCCTGAAAAGGACCTTTATTAAGAGTCATTCTAACTCAGAATCTGACGCAGAACGCCAATCTGATGCGGGAAAAGTATTTTCGAAGGCTGCAGTTTTTATTGGTCTCAGCAGGCCCCTACAAGTTGACAAGATCAGGGTCATAGTCCCGGGGAAGTCTAATGTCATGGAACTTGATTACTTTGTTTCCGTACGTCTCGTACATTAGTCGGTTGATTTTGTTTCTGTCCCTATCGAATTTGGACTTTGTAAGACCAGCAGGGACATGTTTTGAGAAGTCGGCCCTTGGAAAAGTGTTGATATGTAAACTTACTTGCTCAACAATGACCTGAATTGTGTTGACTGGGCCGTTAAACTCAAATTCAAACAAAATTAAGGCCCGATGTTGCTTAGTTACATTGGGCTAAACGGAACGCAGCTCGGCCTATACAATTACCAAAACGCACTAAAAAATATCGGTTGATGTTCATTATGGATACATTATCCCAGCCAGCAAAGCATTTCGGGCCAACGTCGGGCCGACAGCGATACCACACTGTCGGCCCGACGCTGGCCCGACATGCTTTGCTGGCTGGGATATCTACAACCCATTAGGAACATCTGACTATCAAAGTTCAAAACGTAAGCTTACCCATGCACATCAAATCCCTAACATACTGCAAATGTCCAAATACAAACGCCCTGGAAGCAATTTCAAAGAAATGGCTTACTGTCACTTTTGTTTTTGGACATTATGAATTATTTATGGACAGAACTTCAAGCGCCTGTGATTCCACTGACATCTTTTCACCATTCAATTAAGAGTGTGTTGTGCTAAACGGAACGCAACTCGACAAAAAAAAAAAAATACCAAAATGCACTATAAATATCGGTTTATGTGCATTATAGATACATTCTCTACAACCTAAAATATCGGTTTATGTGCATTATAGATACATTCTCTACAACCTAAAATGAACATCAGAGTATCAAAGTTCAAAATAAAAGGTTCACGTTATTAAATGAGACCAATAACCCTCTAAATACATAATTTTTGATTCTAAGTGTCTAATCCTCTTAACAAATGCTGAATTCACCCTACCATACATAGAAAAATCCAATATTGGCAGTGCGTTTTGGTAAATACAGGTGCATTTTGGTATTTCTATGGATCCCGTATTTCTTTCCCTTTGATGTCTCTGATGGGAGGTGTGGATTAATTGTATCAATTCCTTATCACTGCCTTCACTTCTGTTTTCTCGTTACAAGGCTTATATTACAGGGAATTTTCCTGAAATTAAAACTGAAACAGACGTTAATGGGGAGTGTCGATTTGTGTGCTTAGAATTTCATTATACAGATGTTAATCTGTACGGGAATAATGTTTTTTTGATATTATACATGTAAGTGAATATTTAGCCGAGAAAACTTCTGGAACATTGAAATAATTCAAATGGTTGTTATTATTGTAGCATTATAATAACAATATATGGCCATCTGATCTGGATCTACACTGTTTGCAAAGATAGGGGTTGTCGTGAACAGCAGGACAAGAGTTAAGAATTAAATGTTATTTATTTAACGCTCGGCAAAATTCTTTCGTGGAGATTGATCCTGAAAACTTCTCTACGGTCCTTCTCTCCTGTCCGCTGATTCAAGAAGTGCAGTTGTCAGTTTCTGACGAACGAATGTGCACTGTACTGGTTAACCACTTACATATGAGCCTATCCAGGAAAAGTGTGGATAGGTAAACTGACTGGCTCAAAAATGACTAAAATAGTGTTGACTGGACCTTTAAACTCTAATACAAACAGACCTACATCGAAGTATGAACAACATCGGGTTGAAGAACATGGTTTTCCATGCATTAACATTTGCCGGCAGAGGATATTGAAATGAAATAACCATGGATGCGCTGTCCTTGCATAACTTACGTGCCAATGGCAAATTTTGTCGAAAACGCCCAAAGCCTCCATATAAACTCTTCAAACCAACATGGCGAATAGTGCAGAACGTTGTTTTACACTCCTTGTCAGTTTATACTAATTTATTTTAGTTCGATTGCGATGAAAGCTTCAAGCCTATTTGAATCGCTCTCGAACACTCATTCTGGATGTTAACATGCACGCTAGAGAGGGTGACTTTTACACCAGTGTAACCAATTTACACCAGGGTGGACTGGGGCAGTGGCATTAAGTGTCTTGCCAAAAGACACACCTCGCCTCAGGTAACCAATTCGAACCCACAAATTCTCGATCATAAGTCGAAAGTGCTAACCATTGAGCTATCAAGGCGGCATTATGCAATGACCCTTTGACGTCATCATAAAATTCTAAAGCGATATCGTTACGTCGCTCAAAGAATGTAAACAAAGCAAGGCCCATCTTGTGAAAAAAAGCTCAAATTTCACGTTCAAACAGCATGTGAATTTCATGATTTGAACATGATTTTCTTGATTGAACACGTCTTCTGGTCCATTAAAGAAAAGCTTCAGAGCTATTTTCATAGAATTTTATGCAAGAAATTATCTTTCTTACATTTATTTACATTCTGTTGGAACCAATTCACCAAAAATGAATATGCGACTCATCACGTGACTGATCTTCAGACTTAAGAGCGAATGTAATCTAAATCCTGGAATTCACACGAGACCCTGGGTGGGTACAATGGGTGGGGCCATGATTCTCAGACTTGGTTCCAACAGAATCACAATCAAACTTTACCTTTCAGGTATATCTCGTTTAATTGTATAATTCCATTGGAACCAATTTACCAATGAGAATCCTGGGAATTTTTAGAGTTCATGATTTAGAATTTCTGCTTTGACTTATTCTACAATGGCAAGTCAATAAGTAACCAGCCTTTACCATTTCTAATTAACTGAGACAACTAAGATTTTCACAACTTGTTTCAATACATGTTTTAGGCATGAGGGCAAAATTGCACCCTTATCATGCCATTCACTCATAAGAAATTGAACGCCAAACATGGCTAGCAAGATTTTCGTGAAAGGGAAAACAGGTCAGGAAATACATTGCGAGTTGACCAATATTTATGGGTTTTCTGCACCATAATATGCATAAGTTAACTTCTGGATTGGGGGATTCAAATGCGGTTGAAAGCCTTTAGATGAAACCAGGTCATGATGCCCATCAGATGCCACCGTTGAAGAAATGTGTAACAAAATCAAGATCTGGTGTAATCTGTCGAATTAAGGTGGAAAAAAATAGTAAATGCATTACACATTTCACATGGTAGCATTTCAACAATTTTACATGATCTCTTGGGTATGCGCAAGCTAACAGCCTGTTGGGTCCCAAAATCCCTTAGCAGGGAGCAAACGGAAACCAGAGCATCAGTATGCAGTGCATTGTAAGGGGTTTAGGTCAAAGAAAGATGATTTTTTTTCACGTCTAATGACTGTAGACGAGACCTGTGCCATTGTGAGCTAGAGATAAACCTCAAAAGCTGCCAGTGGGTAGGACTGAGGCCAAAGAAGTTCAAAATGCAATCCTCTGCTGTGAAGGTGATGGCAACTACTTTTGGGACACACAATGCATTATTATGTTGGACTTTCTAGCAAAGTACAATAACAGGTGTGTATTATGCAAATTTGCTCGACCATCTGAGAATTGCGATCCGTGAAAAACGTCCAGGCAAACTCTCCAAAGAGATTCTGCTCCAACAGGACAATGCAAGAGTCCACATTTTGTACTGGTTACATAACAATAACACACCCGTGCGAAATAGTGCATTTTTCACATCTCCAAAATGGCTACTTTTCTGATGAAAATCTGTCATATTTTTGTTATATTTACTTCAAACATAGGTTGTGGGTGCTCATAGAACCGCCTCATTGAGGCGGTTCTAACGAGTGCCCACAACCTATGTTCTGGAGCAGAAATAAGAAAAATTATGTATACCTCTGTAAACCCGTTTTTCTCTATATAAAGTGGGGTTTAGGGGTGTGTTCATTTCATGGACTTATTCACGTGATGGAATATTACGTTCCGAATTGCAATGCAGCCTAATTACAGTGTTCTCCGAGTGCTTGTTCAGACAGATTTCAGCTAGGTGTGACACCTGAAAATAGGCCCAATTGTATGGAGATTGTGATATTTCAAACTAAGGGTTTTCTCTGTAAAGGATCCTCCCTGACAAGTGAATGTTTCAGTTTAACGTCTTACCAACAGCTAAAATCAAATGGAGACGGGACCTCGGTTTAAAGACTCATCGGAAAGTCTAGAGAATCCGAGATCGATCCTGCGACCCCTGGTTTACAAGGCGAGTAACATAACCACTACACCATGGAGGCTTCTACACCTCCCTGACAAGACATAAGTGAAAATTCATTCAGGGTGGATTTCAATCAGCCTGTATATTCTGATTCATTTTGGCTTTATTGCCTTTTCAAGATTATTTCACTTACATTGATCCAATTTTTAATCAGGTGGGCAAAAACTGGGAGTACCTGGAGAAAAAACACATGAACTTCCATTGGAGAGCTTGGGATCTCACGACTTGAGGCTACCCTCCTTACTTTGGTGCCTCACTTGACCAAAGCAATATTCAAGACGACATTGGCGGGAGACCTAATGTTAAACCCACATATGCCTAGTGTCACATAAGAGACACTGTAAAATAGTGTCATTAACCGCTTGATGCTTATGACCCACAAAGAAATCACGAAATCATCATCATCATCATCATCTGTAAAATAGTGTAGACTTCAGCAGAACTTGTTTATGGGCCTGTCACAAGCTATTAGCCAGATTCTGTATTGTATATTGGTAAGAGAACACCTACTGAATCAAAAATACAGCATAAGAAGATTTGGTGATAAGGACTACCCATACACATGCATCATTCTGCAAACATACAAGATGGTCAGAGTCCTCACCAGGCATGGGTCAGTGGATAAATTTTCTTTTCACACCTCTTATAACAGTGAAGGTAAGGAATAATACAGAACACATAATGTAGAGTTTATACATGTATTAGGTTCAAACCTTATTACAGCCCAAGATGCAACATTTTCCTAACATTTATGCTCTGTATACTATAGTCTAAGAACAGGCAGATAAGCCTTTTTTTTCAAGGAAAAGATCAATTCTAGCGGAATTAACCAGTTTTAAGGTAGACCAAATCATGAGTGCTTAGTGAGAGTGCTCTGTCTATTTACTGTAAAACACTTATATTTGGCAGTCATTTTATTCTGGCGGTATTGGCGGTCAAGAAAAAAATCCTGCCAAAATTTAAAAACCTTCAATAAAGATAAAAAAGAATAACAAACTGGCAGAAATTAATTTCCAATACATATCTCAAGTATGATATAGGGTGATACCTTTCATCAACTTTTTCTCTTTACTTGTCAACTATAAAGCCGTTTATCATGCTTAACAAACCTGAATAAAAGCAGAAACTCTTGATAGTTATTGTCAAAAACCAGTGCTTCAGCTGAAGTGCACGACCCGCCGGATGCTTTTAGCTTTATGAGTGTTACCATATATGGGTATGGCGGCCATTTTGGTTATGTGACCTGGACCTAAAATGGTTCCCCCAATAAATGCGCCTTATCGTAAGGAGCAAAAATATATCTTATACTTTAGTACTGTATTCTGAATCGTTTGCAGGATAAAATGCATTCTCACTTTTCCAATACAAAAGCATATGTGTCAAAGTTTGACCTAGGCACAAAGAAGGTCAAGGTCAACCCAGGGTCACCATTTTAGCAATTTATGATGGGCCTACGTCCCAGATGCTATTTATCAAGTTTCGTGGAAATCTGCCCAGTGGTTCTGGAGGAGACTATTTTTGAAGGGTTTTTACCATATATGGCCATATATTTTACCATATATTGGTCATGTGACCTGGACCCCATGAGCAAATTTTGGTTTCCCCCATCCCATAGAGGCTCCATATGAAATTTGACTTCAATCGGCACAACGGTTTCCGAGGAGAGGCAGTTCGAAATTTTTCAAATTTTTCGCCTCGGCGGGGCTATACTAAATGGAATGTAATATTTCGCAAGTTCATTGGTTAGATCTCATTGATATCTATCAGTATGCCAAAAATTGTTTAAATATTCCAAGCGGTTAAGTCACTATCACCAATTTTCACAAACGGGTTACGGACGGACAGACAGACAGACCATATATGGCTTGGGGGCCATTTTGGTCATGTGACCTGGACCCCATGAGCAAATTTTGGTTTCCGTTATCCCATAGAGGCTCCATATGAAATTTGACTTCAATCGGCCAGACGGTTTCCAAGGAGAAGCAGTTCGAAAATTTTCACATTTTTCGCCTCGGCGAGGCTATACTAAATGGAATGTAGTATTTCGCAAGTTCGTTGGTTTGATCTCATTGATATCTATCAGTATGCCACAAATTGTTTAAATATTCCAAGCGGTTAAGTCACTATCACAAATTTTCACAAACAGGTTACGGACGGACAGACAGACTGACAGAATGACACGGTGATTTTAGGGCACTCTTAGAAAATCAACCGACTTCAGTCGGTCGCTTTTTCTGCGGGTCGTGCAATTGTGTAACTGATACTGAATGATGGTTTTGCCTGTGAATATACTGAGTAATTAATTAACAATAGAACTGATTTGTTTTCACACACACCAAGAACAATGCAGTTGAAAACAGTTGAAAATAACTGTGTATAACTAGAAAAATTGCCATGTAAAACTCGCATGCATATGACAGACAGGTCACGGATTTTGTTTTTATGTTTGGGAATCGAAAATCCGCCAAAATATAAAGGCGCCAAAAGGTCCACTCATAAAAACTGCCAAAATTTGCTGCCACCAAATTTAAGTGTTTTACAGTACAACTGACCAACAAACTGATTTATTACTTAACAAATCATGCACTTACCCTGTCAATCTATTTCAATTCTAACACACTAAAACTGACAATACTGAATAAGCAAATCTATTTCGATTCTAATGCACTAAAACAGCATACCTGTGATACCTCCCTATTTAGGAGGGAGACTCCCTCATTTTGATGCTAATTTTTTGCCCAATTTGTGCTAAATTTTAGTAAAATTTTGGAGTCTCCCTCATTTGAACTGAGAATTTCTACATTCTTTACATCTCCCTCATCACAAAGGCAAATCTCCCTCATACAGTTAAAAATATTTATCACAGGTATGAAACTGATAATTTCTCCCAACCTTTTGCAATTTTTTTCCCTTGTTCTGCTGAGCCCGGATATGCCTTATTTCCCAAACAATGAAGATCCAGATCAGATGGCTTCTTCTGATCAGGATCTACATTGTTTGCCATTCAGATTGTGAATTTGTTGCAATAATTTGCATCAAGTAATCTGATTGGTTGATAATCGGTAGTGGGTGTGGCATATATGAATATTCAGCATGACAAGGGTTAAGGAAAATGAAAATAACACAATTGACTGTAAAATATGCATTTAAGTCTTTTTGTAACGCTTCTAATGCAAATAAATGACATAACACCACCGCCTAACTTGAAAAAATCTATGAGTGTCATAAAAAAATGACTGATTACCGCATTACTCTCTTTCGCCCAGAAATTTGTTGCAGACAAAATCAGTTCCTTTCTGAAGACTATATAGGTAAACTGTGTTGGAATTTTTCCAGATACAGGCTCAAGCTTATATTTATACCAGCCCCCCCAAAATCAGTTCTGTATTCAGATTATATCTGCTTGACCGCTCATCTGCAACAACTCACTGTGGTCAGTTTTAACCCTTATCCTGCTAAATGATTGATTGTTTGGGGTTTAATGATACGTCAACCTCTGTGGGTCATTTGTGTCATCTCCCAGAGAAAGACAGAAGACATACCTTATCCTGCTGAACAAAGACAATCCCTACCCCTACCTTAAATTTGCAGTGTAGGTCGAGATCAGATGGCTTCAGAAGATCAGGATCTACAGTTTGTCAATAGCATGAAATTTGACTGGTTGATTGTCAGAAATGTATAGCAGTGGGACAATGAAGGCTTTCTGGTCATGCTGACCAGAAAGCCTTCATTGTCCCACTGCTATACATTTCTGACTATCAACTGCCTCCTCTTGCAACTAACCAGGACTTTGCACGTTGAAGAAATCATCAAGGAAACTGGTCCATATTGTGAAAAATTAAATAGTTACAATCCAGTTTTTGTTTGTTTGTATTGGAGTTTAACAGCCCAGTCAACACAGTTTAAGGTCATTTTTGAGCCAGTCAGTTTACCTATCCACACTTTTCCTGGGCATGCTTATACATAAGCGTTTAACCAGTACAGTGCACATTCTTTCGCCAGAAACTGACAACTGCCCTTCTTGAATCAGCGGGAGAGAATGACAGTAGAAAAGATTTCATGATCAATCTCCACGAAAGAATGTTGCCCACCCCGGCAGGTATCGAACCCGCGTCCTACTGATCACCAGTCAGAGCATCCGACTGAGCTACCGAGGCCGGCTACAAACCAGTTTTACGACCAGCTAAAATTACGAGTAGTTCCTCTTTTGAAAACATAAAATTTTTTGAATTTTCTGCGTCAGTTGCCCTCTAGTAAGATACCCACTTTGTGGCTGTTCAAAAGTGGTCTTTGGCTGTTCACTTCTGAACAGTTCCAAACATGGGTTTTAGTACATGTATAGCTGTATTTCATAATGATAACACACTCATGCGACATAGTGCAGTTTCTTTCATCTCCAAAATGGCTACTTTTCCAATGAAAGTCCGTAATATTTTTCTTATTTATACTGCAAACTAAGGTTGTGGATGCTCGTTAGAACCGCCTCAGTGAGGCGGTTCTAACAAGTACCCACAACCTATGTCTTGGAGCAGAAATAAGAAAAATAATGAATACCCCCGTAAACCCCAGTTTTCTCTATATAAAGAGGGGTTAAGGGGGTCTTCATTTCACGGACTAGTTCATGTGATGTTTGTGCCAAATTGCAGTATTTTGATGCATCTTCTGTCTTCATATATCTGTCACTTCATGTCTTTTAGGTAGAAAAAAGTTTGTTTTTCTTTTGGGTTTTCTATACTAATTGTCCTCTAATAAGAAACCACCTTTTGGAATGTTCACTTTTGAACCATTCCAAAAGCGGTCTTAATGTAGGAATTTACTGTATCATTCTGTGCCAAGTTGCAATGTCGTTATGTTTATCTTGTCTTCATATGTCATATTATGCCTTTTCTTGTCAATTTCAACAAGTACAGAAAATTCCTACATTAAGACCACCTTTGAACAGTCCCAAAGGTGGTCCATGACCAGAGGATACTGTGGGCAGAAAACACACAGAAAGATTTAAGTGCATTATTCAAAATAAGCTTTATAAAGCAGAATTAGTCTTAATTTTAGGTGGTCTCGATAGCGGAATTTTACTGTACAGTCGAACTTCAATGGCTCGAGCACCTTTGGGACCTCGAAAATCTGTTTGAGACAGGAGTAGTTCGAGCCTCTGGGGATTACTGCCAGGGGGCATAACGTGTTTTAAACATCCTTTCGGTGTTCTATGATGAAAATGTATGCAGTGTGTACTCATTAGAATCACCTCATTGAGGCGATTCTAATGAGTACACACTGCATACATTTGCAAGATAAAAGACTAAAATCTCCTTAATTATCCCCCACTATTTCTTATGTGGAGGATTTCGCTAGGGACTAAAGAACGGGTTCAACTCATCCATGGTAAACGAGCCATCGAAGTTCAACTGTATATGAAAATACAGATGAGAAGCTGTTCTTCTGAATTTATCACCTGAATGGCTCATTTTGACAGTGGTACATATTGTCGCGTTTTCCCTACAGAATCTACATGAAAAGAAAAATGTCTATACCTTATATAATCATATACAATTAAATCTTATCCTGCTTGGTAAATTAATTAAACCACACCCATTTCTAAATATCCACCAATCAAATTACCTGATATAGAGTATTTGTTCAATTCACAAACCGCATGACAAACAGTGTAGATCGTGTTCATATGGCTTCTGAATCTGATCTGGATCTACACTGTCTGCAAAGGTATGGGTTTTCCAGGTCAGTAGGATAAGGGTTAAGAAATGAAGGTAAAGATTAATTATCATTGAAGTAAGGACAACATAAGAGCACTAGCAAAGTTTATTATGTCAATGTTCATGTGACGGTGCAGGAGTCAATATGTATTCATTGAAGTATCAACATTTTTCTGTAAATGCACTGAAAATCATATGTAAATACATGTACAGTAAAATTCTTATATTAAGACCACCTTTGGGACTGTTCAAAAGTGGTCTCTAAGACCACTTTTGAACATTCCCAAAGGTGGTCCCTGACCAGAGGACAGTGTGGCCAGAAAACACAAAGATTAAGTGCAGCCTTCAAAATAATATAAAGCTTTTTAAAGTATAATTAGTCTTAATTTTAGATGGTCTTAATAGCGGAATTTTACTGCATTGGGACTGCAGGAATCAATTTATTCATTGATGTATAAAAATTTTCTGTAAATACCATAATGATCCTAAGAATCGGGACAGATAGGCCTAAGCAAACAGAGCAGACCTAGATCAGTGGAGCATTCTGATCAAGGTCTACACTGTCTGCCCTTTCGTCAGCACCTTTTGTACTCCTTGATTGTTTGAATTGATGTTTAACGTTCCTGTCAACATTATTTAGATCCTTTTGGAGACCCTGCTTCCAATTTTGTGGGACTTTTACCCAACAATGAGATGAAAAGACATCTCAAGCTCTGCCACCCAATGAAACCGATAGAGCTTATATGCACTGGACATTCTGACTTGCACAACTTTTCCTGGGCAGGCTTAATCCTTCCGAGCGGTTTACCAGCACTTGCGGTCAGTTTCAGCTCTGCATGGAAGCACCATGCAGCCCAATCTATTTCTCCAAGCCCTGATAGGTGAGGCCCTTTGTACTTCTTGCTGTATCATGGAACAAATTTGTAAAAATTTTAGGAGATATACTCAAGTCCTTAAGGTGTCCAAATTGATAGGATTTTTACGTTACACTGAGAATGTAAATATTGGGAATTGACAGATCTTCATGGGATGCAACTCTGTCCAAGCTTTACATCTTAGACGGAATCGTCTGACGTTTTTCACTTTTACGAGTTAACCCTCATCCTGCAGAATAAATTCATTAAGCCACACATGTTTTAGACTATCAACCAATCAAATTTCTTGATATAATGTATTCAAATTTCTTGAAACAGTAGAACTTCGATGGCTCGAACACCGATGGCTTTTACCATGGATGTGTCGAACCCATTCTTGAGCCCCTAGGGAAATCCTCTACATAAGAAATAGTGGAGGATAATTAAGAAGATTTTAGTCTTTTATCTTGCAAATGAATGCTGTGTGTACTCATTAGAATCGCCTCGACGAGGCGATTCTAATGAGTACACACAGCATACATTTTCATTGTAGAACACCGAAAAGATGACTAAAAGTATCTCGTTATGTATCCTGACAGTAACCTCAGTGGCTCGAACTACCCCTGTATCAAACAGATTTTCGAGGTCCCAAAGGTGTTCGAGCCATTGAAGTTCGACTGTATAATGTATTCAAATTTGCAAATTGAATGACATTGTAGATCAAATTTGCAAAATGAATGACAGTGCAGATCCCGATCAGATGGGTTCTAAACAGTGTAGATCTTTCAGAAGCCATCTGATCTGGATCTACAATGTTTGCAAAGGAAAGGGGTTGCAGGATAAGGGTTAAGTACGGATCAACTGAAAAAAGAAAGAATTTCAGGAGTAAATGTGGCAACCCATAAGAAAAGGGCCCATAGCACTTCAATTTATGCCTAATGTATGTGCACAGCAAACTAAAAGCACTCGAATCATGAATTCTTGCAGGAATCTACCTCAAGGTTATGCTTTGTTTGTGTTGAGGTTTTACATCCCTTTCCACACTATTTAATGCTGCTTCTAATTTTGGGGGAATTTTAGCCGACATTTAGATGAAAAGACATCTTTAGCCCTATTGCCGAAAGAAACTGCAAGGGTTTAAGAGGCAGTCCAATTCGCACCATTTTTTCTTGGCAAACTTAGACTAAAGTGGTTTGCCAGTCTTCAGAAGTTTGGTCAGTTTCAGCTCTGTGCATCCATCTATTTCTTGAAGCCCCTATTGGCATGGGCTCCTACCTCATGGTGTCCTCTACATCTTGTTGAGCAGCAAAGGCTCTCACATGACTGTGCTTAAGCACAAGCTCACCTGAGCCTATCCTTGGTGCTAATGTGAAAGTGCCCATTTCTCAAGCGCTGGCTCAAAGTCCTTCATTGCATCACAATGTACATCAAAACCTCTTTATAAGACTATAAACGGGGTCCAAAGCAGAAACCGTTTTACTTAAATAACTGTGTTATATCCAAACAAATATGTACAGATTATAAAGAAAAATGACCATTTATGGTCATTTTTCTATATAATCTTTACATTTTTAGATCCATCTTGAAACCGTTATATCCAAAACCGTGTTATAACAAACGGTGTTATAATGAGTTTGTTTGTTTGTTTTGAAGTTTAACAGCCCAGTCAACACTATTTAGGTCATTTTTGAGCCGGTCAGTTTACCTATCCACACTTTCCTGGGCAGGCTTATACGTAAGCGGTTAACCAGTAAAGTGCACATTCTTTCGCAAGAAAATGACAACTGCCCTTCTTGATTCAGCGGAAGGGAGAGAATGACCGTAAAAAAAGATTTCATGATCAATCTCCACGAAAGAATGTTGCCGACCCTGGCGGAAGTCAAACCCGCGTCCTCCTGATCACCAGTCAGACGCACATCCGACTGAGCTACGAGGCCGGCTACTGTATTATAATGAGGTTGTGGTGTATATCCAACACCGAAAAAGCATCATTTAGACACTATGCCTTTTGGGAGTGGTACACACAGACATGATCAGAAAATCTGACAAGAGAGGTACATAATTTGTAAGAGTAGCAGAAAAAAATCCAAAGTTTTCCTTCACAGTACAGACATTGTGGCACTAGAAGCACATAGGGGCTACCCCATTCCTTCACTGAAAAGATTTAAGACTATTTATGTCAAAGCTACACACTGACAAAGTTTTCAATTAGCATACTAACAGACAAGCTCTATTTATAGAAACACAACAAAAAATAGACACAAATGCATTTCATTTAAAATGATGCTAAAATATATCCACAACGGATCAAATGTACCCATGATCAAGTAAAATGTCTGACTATTTACAAAGATTAATGAACCATGTCACGAGAAAACCTGTTTGTGCTATTTGCAAACACCAAGGCTCAGTTGTTCAAAACTAACAACATAAGTCAACTTATCGTTAAAATTTTGATCATTTAATATGGCAAAATTGCTAAATTTTTGCTGAAAAAATGTGAGCAGCTTTTGCATTTGCAAAAGCTGCTCACATTTTTTTCAGCAAAAATAACACTATATCTGACTGCTAACGAGCTTGTTAAGCTAAGGATGCTTTGAACAATAGGCCCCAAATGTGCAGACTAGCCTGCACACCTGGGCCCAGATGTTCAAAGCATTGTTAGCTTAACGAGCTCGTTAGTGGTCAACTTGTAAACTGTTCTAGTATGTACGATATCTAATATAGTGTGATTTTTGCTGAAAAAATGAGAGCAGCTTTTGCCTTTGTTAAACTTTTGATCATTTAATATTAAATGATCAAAGTTTTAACAAATGCAAAAGCTGCTCACATTTTTTCAGCAAAAATACCACAATATTAGGTATTGTACTTGTTAGAGTGTTAACAGATACGTTAACTAACAATTTGACCACTAACGAGCTTGTTAAGCTAACGATGCTTTGAACAACTGGCCCCTGGGTCACAAACACCAAAGATAGGTTTCCTCATGACTGGTCTAAAATGAAGCAACACAACCTCCCTATAACACCATTGCTGGGACTCAAAGGAAAACTTGAACCCTTAAAGCACAATGCAAAACAGCACTTTTTATGTGTTTCATTTATTTCATTTTATTTCTTTTAGAGATATTGGGCTTGACATTTCAAGTAAATCATCTGCCAAGCAGGCCCATTTGATTTACCTGAATCAGAATCTGGATTCCAAATAGGCCCTGTCAAGCGATTTTGGTACTTATTGCCTATGCGAGCAGTGAAGGTTCAGGCGAGACTGCGTTGATGTGCAGTCTCGCCAGAACCTTCGCTGCTCGCTCATACAAGCAGTGAATCAAGAGGAACCTTCAGACAGAAAGCCATATCCCTGGCCCCTCTGAATGGCTGGGCATGCGCAGTTAAAATTTGTCATGACGGAATGCTCGAAGACACAAATTCGCTTCGCGGGGCTCAAATCATGATTACTATATCACAAACATAATTCAGTCATTTTGAAAACCATTATGTTTCCATTCCTAATTCAGCCATTTAGGATGCTCTTGATTCGTTTTTGAAACATGTCGGTATCATGTTGCTGTTTCGCACAAATAAAATGCTCAAACAGAAGCACGATTTAGAATCCTGATTCTAATTTAGGTACGTCAAACACGCCCAGGATGATTCATATGACATGTCAAGCTCTATCCCCCCATCAAGAAAACATACTTGAAAGTACTTTACTCCACTGGAGATAACTTGCACGAGATGTTCAGTTTTCAGGGAAACATAAGAAAAATATCAACAATTTGTCTTCTGCTGAATTAGCCCCTAGAGTGGTAACGGTTGAGAGGCTTAACTGTATAGCTGTACTACAACAAGCAGGGTTATAAGGGACCTGTGTATAAAATGATTATAATATGAATAATGATAAAATTGTTTTGAATAAAATGATCAGCAACCCAACTGATTTCCCTAGACCAAACAATTCGTGAAAATGTGTCCTCGGATATATATACAGAGCAGACTAAGATAGCATTTCACATCAGTGCAGTCTGATGAACCTTTGTATCAGTGCAGACTGATAAGCCTTTGTATCAGTGCAGTCTGGTGAGCTTTCACATCTGATAGTGCATTCTGATGAGCCTTTGCATCAGTGCAGTCTGATAAGCAAAGCCTGATGAGCCTTTGAATCTGTGCAGTCTGATGAGCCTTTGCACCAGTGCAGTCTGACAAGCCTTTGTATCAGTGCAGTCTGGTAAGCAAAGCCTGATGATCCTTTGAATCTGTGCAGTCTGATGAGCCTTTGCACCATTGCAGCCTGATAAGCCTTGCATCAGTGCAGTCTGATAAGCCTTTGCATCAGTGCAGTCTGATAAGCTTTTGCACCAGTGCAGTCTGATAAGCCTTTGCACCAGTGCAGCCTGATAAGCATTTGCATCAGTGCAGCCTGATAAGCTTTTGCATCAGTGCAGTCTGATAAGCTTTTGCATCAGTGCAGTCTGATAAGCTTTTGCATCAGTGCAGTCTGATAAGCCTTTGCATCATGCATCAGTGCAGTCTGATAAGCATTTGCATCAGTGCAGTCTGATAAGCCTTTGCATCAGTGCAGTCTGATAAGCCTTTGTATCAGTGCAGCCTGATAAGCCTTTGCATCAGTGCAGTCTGATAAGCATTTGCATCAGTGCAGCCTGATAAGCCTTTGCATCAGTGCAGTCCGATAAGCATTTGCATCAGTGCAGCCTGATAAGCCTTTGCATCAGTGCAGCCTGATAAGCATTTGCATCAGTGCAGCCTGATAAGCATTTGCATCAGTGCAGCCTGATAAGCATTTGCATCAGTGCAGCCTGATAAGCATTTGCATCAGTGCAGCCTGATAAGCATTTGCATCAGTGCAGCCTGATAAGCATTTGCATCAGTGCAGCCTGATAAGCCTTTGCATCAGTGCAGTCTGATAAGCATTTGCATCAGTACAGCCTGATAAGCATTTGCATCAGTGCAGCCTGATAAGCCATTGCATCAGTGCAGCCTGATAAGCAAAGCCTGATGAGCCTATGAACCAGTGCTGTATGTTAAGCTTTCACACCAGTGAAGTCTGATATTTTTCGCTGAAAAAATGTGAGAATTTTCCAGACCCGCACAACCATACATTTTTCAGCCTTAATTATCAGTGTATTTGCAATGGTAACTAAATGATTTACACCTGATGAAGGCCATTACAGACTGAAACTTGGTGTAAATAAACATATTTGGACATTTTGAAGTTGTTCTCTGAATGTCTTTCATCAATGGTAACTAAAGGTATTTATGTCTTGTTAACTAGCAAGTTCTACTAGTGAGAACTACTTATCAGAACTACAAATCTGTCATATGCACGGTCGGCCTCGATTGCTCAGTCGATTTGCATCTGGTGATCAGGTCGGGGGTATGATACCTGCCAGGTCAGCAACATTCTTTAATGAAGACTGATCATGAAATCTTTTCCAAGGTTAATCTCTTCCTTAAAGACAGTTTCTGGCAAAAGAATGTGCTTTATCTGGTAACCGCTTTAATGTATAAGCCTGCCCAGGAAAAGTGTGGCTAGACTAACTGGCCATCTCGATATAACCTAAATGGTGTTGATTGAGTCATTAAAACTCCAAACAAACAAAAGCTCCATGCAAGCCACATCAAGTGAGACGTTTTGACATGTGCTCTTGAAGAATATTCTGATCAGGGCCCCAAGGTTTTATAACTTTTTTCATGCTCAACTCAGCTGAGTATGACATTTATACTGCTCATATATATTAAAATACAAATAAAAAGAGGCATTTTCCTGCTCAGATCAACACAGAATGTTATTTGTCCTGCTCATAAATTTTAAAATGCCAACAACTGTTGGCATTTAAAAATTTATGAGCAGGAAAATTTCATGCTCAAGTCAAATGAGCATGAAAAGTTTTATAACCTCAGGACCCCTCTGTACACACATTCAGAATCTCAAGTTCCTTATCATCATGAAGAAGCTTTTAAGGGGAATGGAAACACCTGGCAGATTTTCCGCCAATTCTCAAAGGGAGACAAACTTTGGTACTTCCTGTTCGCTTTTCTACAAGCCCTGTCCCACTGAAAAGGGTATCTACCATTAAAGGAAAGAATTTGCTCCTCAGGAGCAAATTCTTTCCTTTAAGAGTTAACCCCTATTAACATGGGCGACAAAAATAGTTGGCACCCCTGAAGGTGTTCCCATTCCCCTTAATAAACTGGGCCCAGTTCTTCAAAGCATCAATAATTTAACGATGTTGTTAGTTGGTGGTCTGAATGAGAACTTGTCAATGAAAGTACAATACCAAATGCAGTGGCATGTTTGCTGAATAAATGTGAGCAGCTTTTGCAAAAGCTGTGCACAATTTTTCTGCAAAAATGTTAGCCCTTCAGACGCAGTGAAAAACTATATCTGAAAATGTCCTCTGCTTATGTCATCTGCTAAATCTTTTTGCAAACTTTTTAAAAACTTCAAACTTCATAAAAAGTGAGTAGCTTTTGAATCTGAAAAAAAAATTTGAGTAGCGAAAGTTACACACATTTTTTCAGCAAAAAATACCAGAGTATTTGATGTGGTGTTTGACTTGCTAAAACAGCGATTTGACCACTAATGAGCCTGTTAAGCTAACAATGCTCTGAACAACTGGGCCCTGATGGCGACGTGTTAGATCAGACTATGTGGCTAAACAGGCTGATCTGAGTATTTTGCTGTGTGCAAAGCTGGAGTCAGATTCTCGCTTGTCCTAGCTCTAGTAAGATGTAACAGGGATAATTTACGGATATTTTTATTTCTGTATAAAGCAAATACTGCAAGTTCTTGCTAGCATTGCCAAAATAAGTATGACAAATTCAGTTTCAAACAAGAACATCACGAAAACATGCCTATATAATTCTGACCCCCTTGAAAACCCACTTTTATATAGTAAAACTGTGGTTTAAAGGGGTAAGGCTTATTTTTCTTATTTCTGCTCTAAAATATAGATTGTGCGTACTAATGAGTACCCACAATCTATATTTTGAGCAGGAATAAGAAAAATATCACAATTTTTCATCTGAATTTTTTTTTTTTTTTCGCGTTAAAGTTAACAATGTATTTGTATAGACCTGTTTTTGTAATGAAATCTGGGTCTTTTTTTTCTTATTTCTCTGTTATCAAGTAATAATATTGTGAGTACTTGTTAGAACTGCCTCAACAACTCCCAAGTTATGTTTCTAGCAGGAGTAAGAAAAAACATCCCCTTAATTATCCCTATCACTCTTGATAAACAGCTGCCCTATGGACCGGATCCTCTGCTGTCACTCTCTACATATTTAGAAGTTCAGTTAAATGGACATTCATTACCACATGGTCTTCACACGATGTCTTCATGAGATGATCTAAAAATATAAACAAAGGCTTTCACAGTCTGATACAGGATGCCCTTTTTCATCCATTTTTCAAAATCTCACTAAAATGATGGTTTTCGAAGAGGACGGGCAAAGGGACCAACAGTTTGAAGAAAACAGCAACTTTATTTTTTTGGATTTGGTTTTATGGCCCTGTATACTAATATTTTGGTGGTAATGATTTTAATAGTCTGCAATGAAACAAGAAATTCACTGAAGGCTATGTCGCCCCTGGGCAAAAAGTCACCAAATCATAAAATCTAGGTCAAGGACAAACATGAATGCTTGCAAAAAGTTGCCATTCCAAGATGTAAGCTTGTACCAAGTTTCATAAATGAAGCTCTTATAGTTCTTGAGAAATGAACTTAAACATATGCACCAGACGGTCTGACTCATACCACTTTGCCTGGGCAGGCTTAGTTCTTCTAAGCAGTTTACCAGTACTCCTGTGTAGAGTTTCAGCTCTGTCTGGAAGCACCATACAGCCCATCTATTTTTTCAAGCCCCCATGGGCAGGGGTAACATGAAGTCGGTGAACCATGAAATGCAGGTCAAGGTCAAATATGGTTGCTTGCATTAACGGTGCCACCTTTAGATTCAAGTTTGTTTCAAGTATCATTAATGAAGCTCTTATAGTAGTTCTTGAGAAATGAACTTGACTATTAGGGTGAATAATAGGATGGTCGCAAATGAAGATGGCTTGACAAAGGTGAATACGGACAAACAGAAAAGTGTACTCCTATATCGTGCCAAGCTAATAGCAGAGGTGACAAAAATTAACCCAATGTTCATGGTGTTCAAATCCAACAATGTCGTCAGTATATTTTGGCATTATGGTCAGATGTAGTGGAACCTCAAGAAAACTATGTCCCAGCCACATGCCAAGATATCAAACCTGGGGCAAAGCAGTGACATGTGAGGGTAATACCTCTGCATTATCCACAACTTGAATAGCTCAGGCCATGAAAAGTATTCCAAGGTAGGAGAACCCTAGATAGCCAGGATAGTTTCCCATATAACACACCCTCTAACAGCAGAATAACAGGTTTTGCTATGTTTGATTTGAGGTTTACCGTCCCCGTCAACACTGTAAAGGTCATTTTGGAGACATTGCTTCCAATTTTGTGGGACTTTTACCCGACACTGAGATGAAATGACATCTCAAGCCCTGTCGCCCAATGAAACCAATAGGGTTTATAAGCATGGACGGACCGACTCGCACCGCTTTGCCTGGGCAGGCTTAGATCCTCTAAGCGGTTTACCAGTACTCGTGTGCGGGTCGGTTTCAGCTCTGCGTGCAAGCATCATGCAACCCATCTATTTCTTCAAGCCCCAATGACAGGGGCCTTCAAAATAACAGTTTTTTTTTAGAAAGCCAGGGTCAGGGTCACTCAGTTTCAAATATGTTCTAGAAAAATATTATCCTTTGGAAGCAAGGAATTCACTTGAATTAACAAGCCTATCGTTAATCAGAGGTGGCTGAAAACCAGAGTACCTGGAGAGAACAAGATGTGTTTGTGAAACACAAATGCCCCCGGACAGCGCAAGGTGAAGGTCACGAGGTCAAAATTTATGGTACCTCTTGAAAGGTCTTGTGACAAGGAATGCACATGTGAAGTATGAAAGCTGTACCACTTACCATTCAAAAGTTATGCCCAATGTTAAAGTTTTTGCAGACGGACAAACGGACAAACAGACGGACAGACCAAAAACTATATGCCCCCCAGAATCTTAGATTCCGGGGGCATAAAAATCACCTGACCTTCTGTTGCAGAACTTCGTGTCTCGTATGTGACCCAAGCCAGGCTCGAACCACAGCGGTGAGAAACCTAATGATAAAGAATCAGCGCTCTATCCACTAGGTCATGGAGGCCCTTATAAGACATTCTCTAGAAAATAAAGAACGAGTTGAATTCGCCATATTTGAGTTATCAAAGTTTAACTGCCCATACACCTACAGTGAAATTCCGCTATTAAGACCACCTAAAATTAAGACTAATTCTGCTTTAAAAAGCTTATTTTGAAGGCTGCACTTAATGTATCTTTGTGCTTTTGGCCCACAGTGTCCTCTGGTTAGGGACCAGCTTTGGGACTGTTCAAAAGTGGTCTTTAAGACCACTTTTGAACAGTCCCAAAGGTGGTCTTAATAAATGAATTTTACTGTATCTAGTTTGAACATGATGTAATATATCTACTTTAAAAATAACTTACCTGTTTGACAGTATTTTTGATGAAATCTTTTCTGTCTGATAAATCAACATTTGGATATTTAGCATAAACCTGAAAATAAAACCCAAAAATAATCTACAGGTACTGAATACTGGTTTTGAAAACTAAGTAGGCACTTTTTTTTTTGGTTTTGGTTTTATGGCCCTTTCAAGATTATTTCATTTATAGGGGGTAGCCACTATGTGTTTTTTGTGCCCGGTTACCTTACAAAATCTATCAAATCAAAGTTCACTCATATTGAGCCGATCGTTAATCAGATGTGGGCGAAAAGCGGAGTAACCGGAGAAAAAAACACCTGACCTTCTGTTGCAGAACTTGGCGTCTCACGTGACCCGAGCTAGGCTCAAGCCACAGCTATGAGACCTAATGATTGTCAGCACTCTTATCCACTAGGTCACGGAGGCCCCTGCACATTAGTTTTACATTACAAAGAAATAATCATATGGACCCTACCAAGCAAAAAGAGCTCTTCAAACATTGAGTCCGGCAAAGAATAGGATCAGCTTGCACAACCCAGAAGTACTCTAATGATCCTAAGTATTGGGACGGACAGGCCTAAGCAAACAGAGCAGACCCAGATCAGACTGCTTCTTCAGGAGCAGTCTGATCAGGATCTACACTGTTTGTCATTCACCCTGCACTTTTTTAGACTCCTTGTTGGATCAAGAAACAAATTTGTTAAAATTTTAGTAGAATTACAGCAAGTCCTCAAGGTGTCCTAACTTTTAGATTTTTACGGTATTATAAGTATTCACTTTGCACTACCGGTAGGGCTGGCTAATCGGAGCTGAAAAGATAATCGATTATCAGTCCTGTCATTGCGATCGATAATCGATAAGTAATCGCTTAGGTTTTTGTCATCATTTTACCTGTCTGGGCATGACTCTTACCATATGTTGCACTTTACCATATGTATATTTGAACAGACAGGCCTGAGCAAACAGTGTAGACCCAGATGAGATGCCGCATAATGCGGTGTCTCATCAGGGTCTGCACTGTTTGCCACATATCCAGCTATTTTAGGCATGACTTTGGTAGTAAATTGTACCTATCAAGTAACCGATTAAAAGCAAATCAGAAATGATAATCATTTTTGTGGAATTTATCGATCGATTAATCGTGTCAGCCTTAACTACCGGTATATGGATGTGCATGCCACTGAAGCCAGTGATTGATATATTCTGAGTAAGCTTCTGTACATAGAGGATCTTACATGAGTGGTCATTATGATATGAAAGTGTAAGATTCTGTTTATGATATAAATCTAAATTGTATTTTCTGGCCAAAGAAGTTCAAAAGAAATTTTTTAGAAAACACATAGTTATCTCAGACAGCGTCGTGACTTTATGCGTCAGTTACCATGTGTTATTACATGTGTTGTGATATGATTTTTAAGACATGACATTATCCACTACATAAAAGTGACATTATATGATACAGGCTGACCCCAAAGGGTCACGGGTCGTTTCGCCCATGAATCGTTTTGCCCATGGGTCATTTCGCCCTGGGTCTGTTCGCCCCAATGTGGTGGGTCGTTTCGCCCGTATTTTTTTTTTAAGCTATCCGGATTGAGTTAAGGTATGCTTTTGTTTATAATGGTGTAAAGGGGGGTATGGGGAGTCGCTGTGCTCTGGCCTGTTTATTCAGTATCTATTGCTTATAATATCCTCGTTGACCTACTGACTACTTCTGCGTTAGGTTTGGGCAACTGAGCTATCAAATATTTGATAATTTTGTTTGATTGAGGTTTAACGCCCCTACCAACAATAACTAGAGCTGTCAGAGGATCTGACTATAGCCCCGCTATAGCGCTATCAGAGGAGTAAGACACATTGACTCTAAAAGCTTTTAACCTATCAGGGGAGCTTTCTTAGTTCCAGAGAAAACTTTAATATTTTTTTTTTTCTTTGCTGGGGAGATAACCCCAAGAGTAATGTTGTTGGCCATTATTTACTTACATCCACCTAATGTTCATGTTTATACAAAGTTTCAGCTTTCTAGCTTTCTTAGTACCTGAGAAAACTGTATCGAAAATATTTTTCATGGTTTGATGGTTAGAAAAGTGAAATGATTTTTTTACTTGCAGAAAATATCCTATCAGGGGAGATAACTCCAAGAGTTATGGGCCTTTGGCCATTATTTTGGTAAGGGCCATACATCCACCCACTTTTCATGTTCATACAAAGTTTCAGTATTCTAGCTTTCTTAGTTCCTGAGAAAACTGTCACCAAACCTTTTCATTTATTAAAAAAAACTATACTATCAGGGGAGATAACTCCAAAAGTAATGGGCCCTCGGCCATTATTTTGGTTAGCTCCCTATATCCACCCATTGTCCACATTTATGCAAAGTTTGAGGTTTCTAGCTTCTTTAGTTCCTGAGAAAACTGTGACCAAACATTTTCATTTAAAAAAAACCTATATTTTCATTTATTTAAAAAACCTATCAGGAGAGATAACTCCAACAGTTATGGGCCCTTGGCCATTATTTTGGTAAGCTCCCTATATCCACCCATTGTCCACATTTATGCAAAGTTTGAGCTTTCTAGCTTCTTTCGTTCCTGAGAAAACTGTGACCAAACATTTTCATTTAAAAAAACCTATCAGGGGAGATAACTCCAAGAGTTATGGGCCCTTGGTCATAATTTCGGTAAGGTCCGTGGAGGCACCCATTGTCCACGTGTATACAAAGTTTTAGTTTTCTAGCTCTCTTAGTTTCGGGGAAAACTGTGACGAAAAAATAACGGAATAACGGAATTACGGAATTACAGAATTACGGAATTACAGAATTACGGAATGACAGGGCAAATCCAATATAGCCCCACTTTTCAAGCGGGGCTATAATTACGTTATTTTGGAGATACATAGATTGTGGGCTAAAACCGCTTTTATTGTCTATGTTTAAGAACAGAAATAAGAACTAGAAATGCGTCCATAGGACACAGATGCCCCCGCCTGAAAATATGTCTATGTTCATATTCATCCATAGAAAGTTATTGACCGTGTTTAAGTTTTGGACCCTTTTTTCACATTTGACCTATAAGTATGACCTTGACCTTGGAGGTAAGGACCTTGGTTTTGCGTGAGGCAGACAGTCTCATGATGGCCAACATTTCTGCCAAGTAATTTCAAAATACAACCAGAGATAAGAAAGTTATTGACTGCATTTAAGTTTCGAACCATTTTTTTCTACCTTTGACCTCTAAGTATGACCTTGACCTTGGAGGTACATATCTGGGTTTTGCATGTGACACATCGTCTCATGATGGTTAACATTTCTACAAAGTAATTTCAAAATCCATCCAGAAATAAGAATGTTATTGACTGCGTTTAAGTTTCGGACCCTTTTTTTGACCTTTGACCTCTAAGTATGACGTTGACCTTAGAGGTATGGACCTGGGTTTTGCACGTGACACATCCTCTCATGATGGTTAACATTTCTACAAAGTAATTTCAAAATCCATCCAGAAATAAGAAAGTTATTGACTGCGTTTAAGTTTCGGACCCTTTTTTTGACCTTTGACCTCTAAGTATGACCTTGACCTTGGCGGTACAGACCTGGGTTTTGCACGTGACACGTCCTCTCATGATGGTTAACATTTCTGCCAAGTAATTTTAAAATCCATCAAGAAATAAGGAAGTTATTGACTGCGTTTAAGTTTCGGACGCACGGACGGACGAACGAACGGACGGACAGGGGCTTCGAATGGCGGGGGCATAAAAATAATGTATACCCACTTTCCGCTGTAAAAATGGCGATTAGGGGGTCTTCATTGCATAGACTTGTTAACATTCTGTTTTATTTATTTCCGTTCCGTCTTTTCGTTGGTCTACCCAAGCACCATTTTATCCATTCAGTTATCTATCTATCTATCTATCTATCTATCTATCTATCTATCTATCTATCTATCTATCTATCTATCTATCTATCTATCCCATCCATTCGTATACTTGCACATTCATCCGTCTTTCTTTTTTTCTTTCTTTCTACTTATTTCTACTTATACTGCAATCGGTCACATTTGACCATTACATACACTCCAGGTTGCAGGGTTGAAAGCCTACACAGTAATCATGTAACTACGGTAGGTGTCTTTAACCTGCACAGGAGAGGACTCTTCCTGCACAGTGGGCCTCCAGTTAACGTCCCGATCCGAAGGACGGTGCACTTTTTGGCATTCATCCCTGCAAATGATGCCAATGGAGCTTGTTTGGACCCCGAAATAATCACCGCCTCCATGGATCAAACAGGGGGCCTCTAGCATCAGAGGCAAGTGCACTAACCACTGAGCTATCACGCTCAGGTCTTTCTATCCACTCATCATGCCGTCCATTTACCCATCCATCCCATTTCCCGTTTTTACCCATCCGTCTGTTTATCCATCCATCCTGTTTGTCCTCTTACAAAAATATAACTGGGGCGAAACAACACACGGGCGAAACGACTCACCTCATAAGGGCAAATCGACCCACCCCAAAAATCAGGGCAAAACGACTCAGGGCGAGACAACCCGGCGAAACGACCCACGGTGAAACGACCCGGATTCGCCCCAAAGGTTATAAAACTGTTTTCAAGCTCAACTCAGCTAAGCATGAAACACTCAAAATGCAAACAAATCAGACAATTTTACTGCTCAGATCAGCAAAGACGGTCATTTATCCTGCACATTAAATCAAAATGCCAACATTTGAGCAGGATAAATTGAGTTGAGCATGAAAAAAGTTTTATAACCTCTTGGCCAGGGTGGCCTTTGTCTCTACTGGACATATATCATCTCGTTGGTTTCATTCATGCTGTAGCTCGACTCATATCTAAGTCTGTGACAATGAACTCTAGATCATAAACAATTTGTTTGGTTTGGAATCTTAGGACCCTGTCGCAATATTATTATGTCATGTAACCACACCACACCACACCTCAGGAATGCATCTACATTATCAGTTCTCCGTGGCCTAGTGGATAAGAGCGCTGACTCTTAGTCATTAGGTCTCTCACCGCCGTAGGTTCGAGCCTCGCTCGGGCCACGTGTGAGACGCCAAGTTCTGCAACGGAAGGTCAGGTGGTTTTTCTCCGGGTACTTCGGTTTTCGCCCACCTCTGATTAACGATCGGCTCGATATGAGTGAAATAATCTTGAAAGGGCCGTAAAACCCAAACCAAAAAAAAAAAAAAAAAAAAAAAAACATTATCAGTTAACCAGTACAGCACAGTCTTTCCCCAGGGCCTTACAACTGTCCTTCTTGATTCAACAGAAAGGAGAGTATGACAGTAGAAAATATTACATGATCAAACTCAAGAAAAGTATGTTGCTGAACTCGGTTAGGATCAAACCTGCAACCTACTGATCACCACTCAGACATGTATCTGACAAAACCACCGTGGCTGGCTGATCATAAATAAGAATGTGGTTAAATTTATAGATCCCCTGTCTACAACTTTTCATTTTTTGATGCCATAAAACAAGATTTCTCATGCTGCTGCTCATATACTGTAAGAATCCTAAAAGTCTGGACACCTTGAGAACTTGTTGCACTTTTTCAATCATTTTAACAGATTTGTTTCACGATCCAGCAAGGCGTCCCAAAGGTGCAGATGGAATGGCAAACAGTGTAGATCCTGATCATACTGCTCCTTCAGGAGCAATCTGATCTGGGTCTGCACTGTTTGCTTAGGCCTATCAGTCCCAATACTTAGGATCATTACAATAGTACTGCCTAATAATGTATTTTTTAAAGTGAAAGAACAGAAACTTACATCTTTTAAAACAGTTTTCATGGTCACTTCTTCCAAGTTTGCACTGTCTAACATTTTCTTTATCAAGTCTTTCAACTCATCATTCTGAAGAGACAAAGTTGATTGTTTAGTCTGGTTTAATGACATGCCAACCCTGGAGGGCCATTCTAGGTATCGAATCTCTATGAGAAAAGAACATGAAACAGAAGAGGCCTAATGATCTGGGTCTACACAGTTTGCTGACGCTTATTTTCTTTTTTTTTTGTGTGTGTGTCTAAATTTATAGGGTAAACAAAGTATACAGTCCAACAAAGTCTATTTTGTACAAACACAGATGGTCAGGATGACTTGCAGGGTTTTTCAGTAAAAACAGCTGAAGATTTTTGTAGGATCACATTATCTGGTAGTATTCAGGTGACAAGGTCTATCAACAAATAATTTGCTGTCATCTTTAAATATTATCATTTGGGTTTTAAACCCATTCAAAATTATTTCCTTTAAACCCCGGTCCCACAGAGCTTGCGACCGCGATGCGACCTTTCTGCGACTAAAAAAAATGGCAATCGCGGAGCGGTTTCAGAAGTCGCACAGAGGTTTTATAAAGGTTGCAGCAAGGTCACGGGTAGGTCGCCGATCAAATTTAGTCGCCGATCGTCTTTTGTGCATGCACAAAAGACTGGCTGCGACTGATTTTGATCGCAGACTAGTTGCAATGGTTTTCTAGACGTCGCAGACCAATCTCCGATCGATCGCCGAACAGTCACCGATCGATCCCCGACGGAATTTATGCAAATTTGGCTGTAAATTGCAACATAAATTATCGGAGACTGGTCGCAGACCGATCGCCGACTAATTGCCGACTGATCCGCGATCGATCCACGACCTATCGGCGACCAGTCGGTGACGGGTCGGCGATCGACCGGAGATTGATCACTGGTAAGTCGGCGATTGATCTGGGATTGGTCTGCAACTGGTCGCCGACAAGCTGTAAAAAAGTGTTAAAACCACCGAACGATTATAGCGCCAACTACAATAAACAAGAGGGCCCTGGTTCGCTCACCTGATCCAATGTATAACAAGTGGGCCCCGGGCAGGGTCAATTTTGGCCCCAGGGCTATAATTTGAACAATCTCGGTAGAGGTCCACAAGATGAAGCTTCATATCGAATATGAAAGACCTGGGCTTTCTGGTTTCAGAGAAGAAGATTTTAAAGGTTTACCCTGCATATAGAAGTCTATGTAAAACAAGATTTTCCCTATATAAGTCTATGTTAAACCAAAGGGCCCCCGGAGCAGGGGCATTTTTGGCCCCAGGGCTATAATTTGAACAATCTTGGTAGAGGTCCACTAGCTGAAGCTTCATAACAAATATCAGAGACCTAAGCCTTGTGTTTCAGAGAAGATGATTTTTAAAGATTTTCCCTATATAAGTCTATGTAAAACCAAAGGGCCACATGGCGGAGGCATTTTTGGTCTCAGGGCTATAATTTGAACAATCTTTATAGAGGTCCACTAGCTGAAGCTTCATAACAAATATCGAAGACCTAAGCCTTGTGGTTTCAAAGAAGAAGATTTTTCAAGATTTTCCCTATATAAGCCCATGTAAAACCAAAGGGCCCCCGTGCGGGGGCATTTTTGGCCCCAGTACTATAATTTGAACAATCTTGGTAAGGGTCCACTAGATGAAGCTTCGTACCAAATATCAAAGACCTGGGCCTTGCGGTTTCAGAGAAGAAGATTTTTCAAGATTTTCCCTATATAAGCCCATGTAAAACCAAAGGGCCCCTGTGCGGGAGCATTTTCGGCCCCAGCACTATAATTTGAACCAAATATCAAAGACCTGGGCCTTGCGGTTTCAGAGAAGAAGATTTTTCAAGATTTTCCGTATATAAGCCTGTGTAAAACCAAAGGGCCCCTGTGCGGGGGCATTTTTAGCTCCAGCACTATAATTTGAACAATCTTGGTAGGGATCCACTAGATGAAGCTTCATACCAAATATCAAAGACCTGGGCCTTGCGGTTACAGAGAAGAAGATTTTTAAAGATTTTCCCTATATAAGCCCATGTAAAACCAAAGGGACCCCGTGCGGGGGCATTTTTGGCCCCAGCACTATAATTTGAACAATCTTGGTAGGGGTCCACTAGATGAAGCTTCATACCAAATATCAAAGACCTGGGCCTTGCAGTTTCAGAGAAGAAGATTTTTTAAGTTTGTGGTGAAAAAAATCTATTTTTGGCTACTGTGACCTATATGTGCAACGGACCGGAACCATTTGAACAACTTTGAAAGGGGACCACCTAAGGATCATTCCTGTGAAGTTTGGTCAAAATACGATCAGTGGTTTAGGAGGAGATGTCGTTTGAAGAAAAGTTTACGGATGCACGCACGCACGCACGACGGACAAAAAGTGATCCCAAAAGCTTTAGTTGAGCTAAAAAACTGTTAACATCCTAGCATCATTTCGAAGACAGCTTTCAAAGCGGCAGCATGGTTTGGAGAGGCGGGCAAAAGAAAACAGCGGCGCAGCCAAAAAAAATGGGAAGCAAGGCTCGGTCACCAATTTCGGATGACGAGGACTTGCAGCAGCCTAGAGAAGACTCTCAGCAGTCGAAAGTTTAGTTTATTTTTGTCTGTGTCAAAAAAAAACAAAAAAAAAAAAAAAAAAACGCAAAAATGTCTCCGACAAGTCGCCGATCGGTTTTATCAAGTCTCTGAAGAGTCGCCGATTGGTCGTCGACTAGTCCCCGATCATGTTTCACTTGGTTTAAGTCAGTCGCCGATCATACGGTGATTCTTCGGCGACAAGTCGCTGATCAATCGCCGACTTTGGGCAACATTAATCGCCGATTGTTCGGCGACCGGTCGCCAACTAGTCGGAGATGGGTCGGCGATCACATTTACGGAGCAAATTTAGTTGCAACAGTTGCAAAGGTCGCGGGCCAGTTGCAATGAAATCAGTTGCAGAGAGGTCGCATCGCAGTCGCAAGGTCTGTGGGACCGGGGCTTTATATCAAGCTAATCATTTATCAACCACTGTTAAAAGGAAGAACTCACTTGCAGACAGAAATTAGCTTTTCTTGTATTTAAACCCTTTCACAAAAGGGGACTACTCTTAAAGGAAAGAATTTCCTCCAACAGGAGCAAATTCTTTCCTTTAAGAGTAGCCCCACTTAGAATGAGAGACAAATACATAAGGCTGACACGATTAATCATATAATCGATTAATCGATCGATAAATTCCACAAAAATGATTATCATTTCTTATTTACTTTTAATCGATTACTTGATAGCTACAATTTACTACCCAAAGTTATGCCTAAAATAGCTGGATGAGTGGCAAACAGTGCAGACCCTGATGAGACGCCGCATTATGCGGCATCTCATCTGGGTCTACACTGTTTGCTAAGGCCTGTCTGTTCAAATATACATATGGTAAAGTGCAACATATGGTAAGAATCATGCTCAGACAGAAAGCCAGACAGGTAAAATTATGACAAAAACCTTAGCGATTACTAATCGATTATCAATCGCAATGACATGACTGATAATCGATTATCTTTTCAGCTCCGATTAGCCAGCCCTAGAGGTATATAAGTTTTCCAAACCACTAACCGTTGGTGGCCCTGATTTCTTTATCAATGGTTCATCATCAGAGTCCTCGTCAGACTCGGATATGTCGGAGATATCAGAAACCTCTTCTGAAAAGGAAACAATAAAACACATTCACAATATGATGTATACCCTTGACCTGCTGAACAAGACAATCTGATCAGGATCTACACTGTTTCAATCAGTTTGTGAATTAATGAATACACTACATCAAGTTATCTGATTGGGTGTTAGTCAGAATGGGTGTTTCAAATTAATTTATTCATCAGAACAAGGGTTAAAGGCAGGCTTAAAATGACATAAACAGAATTAGTCATTTCAATGTCAGCTGATCTCCAACTGTCAAGCTATTCAAATGGTCCCTTATCCAATAGCTGACAAGTGCTTTTCAAATAACTGACGAGAGCTGTTCACATTGTTCCTAATCCCATAGGATGTGAAAACAAATAGAGTAGCTTTTGCATTTGGCAGCACATTCTTTCCTTAAGAAGTAGCATCCATTCCAGGAGCAACACTTTGGAGCATTTCTCTAGATCTTGTTGGTTGATTTTAATAAGTATTGCTCCCATGTCAACACTATTAAGGTCATGTTGTGCTGGTCAATTTATAAAACCACACTTTTCCTCAGCAGGCTTACAAAAGTAGGTACATGTATTAGAGTGGTTAACCAGAACATGCTTTTTTGCCAAAACTGAAGACACCACCTGAAAACAGTTTTGATACAGAGCAGATTGTTACTGTTTGACATGCATTCAGTTTAGAAGCCTCCGTGGTGTAGTGGTCATGCTACTCGCCTTGTAAACCAGGTATCCCAGGATTGATCCCGGGCTTATGAGTCTTTAAACTGAGGTCCCATCTCTGTATGACCTTAGCTGTTGTTGCGACGTAAAACTCAAACACTCACTATCTTGAAAGAGCTCATGGAGAAAATGGCCATAGACAATATTAACAACATAAGTGTACATTCTGACTAAGGGCTATTCCAGTATAATCTATTAGGGTGGGGCGGACGGCAACTTTTTTATTTAGTGGCCGTAGGCTATGGTTTTAGAAAAACAAAATAGGCCGTAGGCTGTACAACAGAATTTTTAAAATTTACGGTAGGTTGTACTACCGATTTTTTAAAAAATCCCGTAGGCTATGTTGAAAGAAAATAAATAATTGTTGTAGGTTGTCAAATAACAACAGGGCCCAGACATCTGAATCGTTCAGTTTGAAGTTCCGCAGAGATTTTAAACAAAAAGCAACGCTGAAATTGTGAAAAAAAGAAAGGCTCGGCAATTTTACTGCTGTTTACAGGTCAAAGGTCATTTGAGTAGGACACAAATCAATATCCGGTAACGGGACGCTTCGCCCCCGGTCGGTGACCTTGCCTGACATAATGGAAAATTACTGGGCTTAGTTACTGAATGACGCAATAATCCCCGTTCCAAAAAAAAATACTTGTGTTGGTAGCGCATGATTTGCATGATTTATGTAAACACAATATTAGCACGCTGTTTAATCAGTATGCTTCAAGGGATTTATGGCCCAAGATAATTAGTTAATTGGGGATTATGATACCCAAGGAATGTTTATACAGCGGATGCCACCCAGAGCGTGCCGAGCTTTGAGCTGTAATAAATTACGTAACAGTACCCAAAAGTGTACCCAGGTGGTCATCGGACGGGCAATAAAACCCACAGATGGGTAGACAGCCTTTCATTGGTCAATTGTTTCAGTCCCTTTAATAAATATTAATTTCTTAAAAAAATATGCAACGTCTGATCAGGGCCTCAACGCTGACACTTGAACAGACAGACAGACGCAATTATTTAGCGGCACCTTATCAGGGTCTACAGGTTTTAGGACCTTATAATGCTACGACACCCGGATCAGACACTCCACAATCACTGTGCGACGTCTGATCCAGCTCCAACCGCCGACGGTTCATTTTATTTTATTTTCCGCGACCGAATAGGTTTGAAGGATATAGCGATGAGTCTTGCGCCCGTCCAAATGTCCGTCCGTCCGTAGACACAACAGACAGATGCAAACAATGCGGATCCAGATCAGACGCCATACTATTATTAAACGGCTTCTGTTGAGGGTCTGCAGGTTTGCAGATGGCATCTGAGATGGCAGAGACCCGGACAAGACGCTGCGCAAGGATAATGCGGCGTCTGATCAGGGTCTTATAGCCCACGGTGGTGTTTTTTATCCCTAGTCTGAACAGGTTCGGAGCCTGGCGTCCGTACATCCGCCCATCCGTAGACACAACATTATGAGTGGCGTCCGTTCAAATATCCGTCCGTAGACGCAACAGACAGATGCAAACAATGCAGATCCGGATCAGATGTCGTACAATTATTAAACGGCGTCTGATGAGGGTCTACAGGTTTGAAACGACATCTGAGATGGCGCAGACCCAGACAAGACGCTGCGCAACGACAATGCGGCGTCTGATCAGGGTCTTATCGCCGACGGTGGTGTTTTTTATCCCTAGTCTGAACAGGCTCGGAAGATATAGCGATCAGCGTGGCGTCATCTACCCGTCCGTCTGTATGACAATAGACAGAACACAAAGGTGCAAACAGTGAATCAGACGTCATACAATTATTATACGGCGTCTGAATAGGGTCTACAGGTTTGTAGACGGCATATGCGACGGCACGGACCCAGACCAGATGCTGTACAATGATCATGTGACGTCTGATTAGGGTCTGACCGCTGACGGTGCGTTTTATTTTTTATCCCCCTGACCAAATAGGTTTGGGGTTATAGCGATCAGCCTGACGTCCATCCGTCCGTCCGCAGACACCAAATTGTGATAGCCAAAACTACAATACCCTATGATATAGATTGTCGGTACTTGTTACAATAGAACATGAGGTTCAAAAAGCATGCCGTGAGCAAGAACCAAAACTCTGAGTGTCCTGGTATTTTAGTTATTTCCCCTGACAATATAAACTTGTGATCACAATATCTCCTATATATTTGAAGATATATTGATTGACTTGATACCGTTGTACATAAGGTCAAGAAGGGTTGTCATGAGCAATAACCATAACTCTGGATGTCATGGTATTATAGTTATCTCCCCTTACAAAATAACATTGCGATCAATAACTCCTATACCCTTTGACATATTTTGATGGTAGTTGGTACAAGTGTACTTGGGGTCAAGAAAGAGTGTCGTGAGCAAGAAACAAAACACTGGGTGCCATGGTATTTTAGCTATCTCCCCTGGCAATGTGTTATCTACCCTGACAATGTAACCTTGTGGTTGCCATAACTCCATTACCCTTTGAGATATATTGCTGGGACTTGGTGCAGAAATACAAGAGGTTAAGACGATGTGTCTTGGACAAGAACCACAACTCTGGGTGCCAAGATATTTTAGATATCTCACCTGACAAAGTAACCTTGCGATCGCAAGAACTCAAACACATTTTGAGTATCAACCACCCCATAGCCAGCTCTTTGGGGTGAGCTGGCTATGGGGTGGTTGATACACTGATTTGAAAAAAAAGTAAAGTTGGGGAAGGGGGTGCAAAAATGATAGATAGACGATAAAAGTTATTTTATTTTATTATATTATTTTATAAAAAAAAATCACACCCGTGTGTCATAGTGCATTCTTTGATTTCTCCAAAATGGCTACTTTTCCATTGAAAACTTTGATATTTGTCTTATTTATACTCGGAACATAGGTTGTGGGTATAGATTGAGGCAGTTCTAACGAGTACCCACAACTTAAGTCAGGTAACCTGGAATACCGTCGGAAGGTAAGATATTTTTTTTGGCTTTTCCTGAAATTTATCCAATGGGGAGGATATAAAAACAATATTTTTAATGGAAAAGTCCAAAAGAATCATCGTCAACCATTTAAAATAGGATTGAGGGCAAAAAATTAAGAATAGTCAGGTTACCTGAAACACATTTTTTTAGCCTTGTCTGAATTTTTAATCCCCCGCCGCGAAGCGGAGCAGAGCTGGGCTTATAGGAATGGCCTTCGTCTGTCCGTCAGTCAGTCTGTCTGTCCGTAACACTTTCTTGTCCGCTCCATATCTCCTGAACCCTTTGATAGATTTTCATTAAACGTTGGTCAATTATTCGTCTCAATTAGCTGGTGTGCAGAACCCATAAATGAACCATGCCCACTCAAGGTCAAGGTCATGGTTGAAGGTCACGAGTTTGAAACTTGGAATTTTTTGTCCGTTCCATATCTCCTTTACCCTTGGAAGGATTTTCATTAAACTTTGGTCAAATATTCTTCACAGTGAGCTGATGTGCAGAACCCATGTCCGTTTGTCCGTCTGTCAGTTTGTCTGTCCGTCCGTCTGTCCGTAACTTTTTCTTGTCCGCTCAGTATCCCTGAACCCTTTAATAGATTTTCATTAAACTTTGGTAAATTATACCTCTCAGTGAGCTGGTGTGCAGAACCTATAAATGAAGCATGCCAACTCAAGGTCAAGGGTCATGGTTGAAGGTCACCAGTTTGAAACTTGGAATTTTTTGTCTCTTCCATGTCTCCTTTACCCTTGGAAGGATTTTCATTAAACTTTGGTCAAATAGTCTTCACAGTGAGCTGATGTGCAGAACCCATGTCCTTCCATCCATCTGTCTGTCAGTCTGTCCGTAACTTTTTCTTGTCCGTTCCATATCTCCTGAACCCTTTAATAGATTTTCATTAAACTTTGGTCAATTATCCCCCTCAGTGAGCTGATAAGCAGAACCTATAAATGAACCATGCCGACTCTAGGTCAAGGTCACATTTGAAAGTCACGAGTTTAAAACTTTGAATTTTTTGTCCCTTCCATATCTCCTTTACCCCTAAAAGGATTTTCATTAAACTTTGGGTCAATTATCCCCCTCAGTGAGCTAACCATGCCAACTCAA
Organism: Lucinisca nassula; assembly: GCA_963580285.1. Classification (NCBI taxonomy): domain Eukaryota; kingdom Metazoa; phylum Mollusca; class Bivalvia; order Lucinida; family Lucinidae; genus Lucinisca; species Lucinisca nassula. Next base: position 53,778,608 of record OY757014.1, on the reverse strand, counting down.
GGTCAAGGTCACAGGCGAAGGTCACAAGGTTGAGCCTTGATACTAAATGCGGCGGGGGATTTGGCTGTCCTCCAGACTGCTTTCTTGTCTTTTCTCTTTTTTTTAAGTAAACAAAAAACAACTTTCATGATAAATTTATTCATTTTTGGGGCATTCAATAATCAATATAAAGACACCAACTGTGACAATGGTTTTTACACATGATCCAGGATTTCAGTTTATAAAGAGGGAAAGATTTTTAGTCGCAAGATCTTTTCTGATGAATATATCTAAATATATATTTAATTACCTGTGGGTTGTCTCTACCTGAAATAGGTTTACCCCGTTGGTTATATCTAGAAAAAAATACAAATGTCCGTTGGTTATATCTAGAAAAAAATACAAATATCCGTAGGCTGTATTGAAAAAAAATTGTTTTAAAGCGTAGGCTATGTGAAAATCTAAGTGCCTTCCTCCCCCACCATATAGATTTTACTGGAACAGCCCTAAGCAGAAGTAATGAAGGAAAGCAGTGTACTACATTTACAGCTTTCAATCAAGAACTAAAATTCCTTGGTTTTTTCTTTCTTTTTTTCTACCTTCATGCCATGAAATTGCTTGCCAAAACTAAAAGCACAAAACACTTTATGAAGCATTTTTGTGGAGCACTTTGTTGATTGCATCGTCAGAACGTTGAAAATGAAATGTTATAAATTTTTGCATTTTATGGTTCGACTGTTCTGTGTTTATGAAGATCATGCATTAGTTGTATGAAATATATGCGCTTAAAATGCCGTTAACAGCACTCTGAGCAACAGTATTAACCAGCCTTTATGCTGATTGATCAACTGATCAATAGGTCCATTAACCTATTTTGTACGGGAGACCTTAAAACGTGTCTCTGGCAAAGATTGCAGGCCCAGATCAGACACCACATTTTTGCTGCAGATCAAATGGTCAGAGCAGATCCTACAATGTTTGCGAAAAAATCAGCCAATTTCCAAATGAATTTCATAGATAAGAGCCTGACATCCCCAACTTCTGTAATGGACTCCCCTTCTAGATTCCTTTCTGTACAAAATGGGTTAACCCTTGTTCTGCTGAGCCCGGATATGCCTTTTCTTTGAAACAATGCAGATCCAGATCAGATGGCTTCTGAAGAAGCCATCTGATCAGGATCTACATTGTTTGTCATTCAGACTGTGAATTTGTTGTAATAATTTGCTACAGGTAATCTGATTGGTTCATAATCGGTAGTAGGTGTGGCATATATGAATATTCAGCAGGACAAGGGTTAACACAGTGTTTTGCTCAACAATAACATAATATGATCAAATGTCCTTAATTGGTGTATAAAGACGGCAGGTTTCTTTCTTGACTTCCTGTTCGCTCTACTATAAACTATCCCATGGAAAAAGGGGTCTTAACTCTTAAAGGAAAGAATTTGCTCCTCAGGAGCAAATTCTTTCCTTTACGAGTTGACCCCCTATTCACATGGGAGACAAAAATACTTTTGTAGGAGTTGCCTCCCCTGCAGGGGTATCCATTCCCCTTGAATACTTTTCAGCTCTGATGGGAGCTGTGGGTTGATTGTATCGATTCCTGATCATTGCCAGCACTTCTATTTTGCAATCGGAAAAGTCAACAGCAATGTCAACAGAATAGGGGCCTTTCAGCATGTATGCCTAGTGATAACTCAGATCAGCCTGGGCATACGCACAGTCTGATCTGAGTCTTCGCTGTGCACTATATGGGTGGCCTACCTTTCTTCTTTTTAGGTGTTGCCTTTTTCTGAGGCTTGCTTTCTTTCTTTTTCGGTTTTTCTTTCACTTCTTTCTTCTTTGTCTCTTTTTTCTTTTCTGCCTTCTTTTTTGGCTCTTTCTTTGCTTTTTTCTTCGGTGGTTTCTGCAAATTGAATTGTAAGGTATTGCTCCAGTACAGTTTACAGGCCAACTTCAATGGCTGGAACACCTTTGGGACCACGAAAATCTGTTCTAGATGGGTAGTTCGAGCTACTGAGGGTTGGTTACTGCCAGAAGGCATAATGGGGATAATTTTGGGACTTCATTATGATGTTCTGTGATATAAATGTATGTTGTGTGTACTCTAATATTAGAGTCGCCTCCTTGAGGCGATTCTAATGAGTACACACAGCATATGTTTGCAAGACAAAAGACGAAAATAACCTAAATATTTCCGCACTATTTCTTATGTAGAGAAATTACCTAGGGATTCAAGAACGGGTTCGACTCAGCCATAGTAAACGAGCCATTGGTGTTTGAGCCATTGAAGTTCTGCTGTATTTTCAATGGCTAAAGGGATCGATCCCGGGCTTCTCCAGACTTTCGGATGTGTCTTTAAACCGAGGCCCCGTCTCCGTATGACCTTAGCTGTTGGTGGGACGTTAAACTAAAACTCACTCACTCACTCAATGGCTAAAGGGGAATAAAGACAGCTGGCAGATTTTTTCTGCCATTTTTCAAATGCAGACAACTTTCAGGACTTCCTGTTTGCTTTTCTTTAAACTGTCCCATGGAAAAAGGGGTCTACTCTTAAAGGAAAGGATTTGCTCCTCAGGGGCGAATACTTTCCTTTAAGAGCTGACCCGCTACTGACATGGGAGACAAAAATGCTTTTGAAGGAGTTGCTTCCCCTGAAGGTGGTTATTGAGGTAAAGGAACGATTTTTAGGGGCTCAAAAATAAGTTCAGGTCAGCCATTGTAAATGGGCCGTAAGTGTTCTGAAAATTGAAATTTCACTGTATGTGCAATTTGTATTAACTAACAGGTCAGCTGGTCAACACCTACCCAGGAATTGTGTGACATGGTCGTTTAACATATCAAAGAATCCAAAAGTTTCATATGCCATTTTATGTACTAGGATGTAGTGCATGGCCTGGACAGACTTGTCCTGTTGGTGCAGCCTGATCAGAGCCTGTACGACTGTTAACTCCTCACACTCAATTTAAACCCATATCCTGATGAATAAATTAATTTACCCAGTCCACTCATGACTTTCAAAGCCTAATGTATTTTATCCATTCAAATTCACAATCTGAGTGACAGTGTAAATCCTGATTAGATGGAAGCCATCTGATCTGGATCTCCACTGCAAGAAAAGGGTTTGTCATGTTAAGCAGAATAAGGGTTCAAGCCCCAAAGTCTTTTGGAGTCACACTCTACAGCCATACGCATTTAGCCATAATTGACACACGTTTTTAGGGTCAAACTCCAACTTTTCAAAATTTGACTCCAACTTTTCAGATTTGAATCCAACTTTTTCCATGGATGGATTCTTAAACTCCTGTTTTCAAAATCGTAGTGAGAACTCTGTGCCAACTTACATGATGGCCTGACAATGTTAACTATGATCTGATCTCAAGCTCACTTTCTGTTCAGCTTTCACCCTTATCCTGTTGACTGCCTACCTAAATGCAAACAGTGTTGATTTGAGGTTTAACATCCCCGTCAACACTGTAAAGGTCATTTTTGAGACGTCGCTTCCAATTTTGTGGGACTTTTACCCGTCATTGAGATGAAATGACTTCTCAAGCCCTGCCGCACAATGAAACCAATAGGGTTTATAAGCATGGACGGGCCGACTCGCACCGCTTTGCCTGGCAGGCTTAGATCCTCTAAGCAGTTTACCAGTACTCGTTTGCGGGTCGGTTTCAGCTCTGCGTGGAAGCATCATGCAGTCCATATATTTCATCAAGCTCCTATGGGCAGGGCCGAAACAGTGTTGAACCAGGTCAGATGGCTTCTACTAAGAAGCCATCTGATCAGGATCTACACTATTTGTCATTCAATTTGTGATCTGAACAAATACTTCATATCAAGTTATTTGATTGGTTGATAATCAACATGGGTGTGACTAAAAACTAGGATCTATGTCTATCATCATTGTGAAGTTCAAACATTATGATAACACACCCATGCAATATAGTGCATTTTTCACATCTCCTAAATGGCTACTTTTCTGACAAAAATATGTGATAGTTTTTCTTATTTATACTACAAACATAGGTTGTGGGTACTCGTTAGAACCGCCTCATTGAGGCGGTTCTAACGAGTACCCACAACCTATGTCTTGGAGTAAAAATAAGAAAAATAATGTTTACCCCCGTGAACCCAAGTTTTCTCTATAAAAAGTGGGTTGTAAGGGGTTGTTCATTTCACGGACTTGTTCACGTGATGTTAAACTTCCATATTGAACTTTGTTCTTGACAGAGTTACTGCAAAAATACAGATTAACGGGCAACTCAGTAGCCCGATTTTGCCAAAATTTCAAAAGTACAAACTAATGTATCTTTTTTCCACATCTTTTAAAGTATTTTGCCAGGCAAAAATGCACAGCCTCTTTCTAAAGCTGTTCATTGGTACATGTTTTTGGATAAAACATGGTTTAAAGATGGTTCCCAAAAATGAATAGCATAGAAAAATGACCTTATCAATATTATATAGTCCTTTTCATGTATTTGTTTGTTTGTTTGATTTGAGGTTTAATGTCCTCGTTAACACTATTTAGGTCAGTTTAGAGACGTTACTTCCAGGTTGAGGGGAATTTTACTTGACATTCAGATGAAATGACATCTCAATCCCTGCCGCCTAATGAAACCAATTGGGTTTATATGCATGGAGTGGTTGGCCTGGGCAGGCTTATACCTAAGCGGTTTACCAGTACTCATGTGGTCAGTTCCAGCTCTGCGTGGAAGCATCATGCAGCCCAATCTATCTCTCCAACCCCCGATGGGCGGGGTCAAAGTTTTCATGTAATCTGTATCCGCAGCTTTGGGATAACTCGCCTCCTACTTTGGACCCAAGACAGGGATACAGACTAAGCATTTGGCTTTAGGAGCCCAGACTGCCATAAATCCAAATTTTACATTAAGTTAATAGGCATTTTTATTCAAAACTTAGGCGCCCAGGCCAAAATTTAGGCTTCTTGGGCGACTGGGCGCCTGTTAGTCTGTATCCCTGCAAGAACTGTTACAAAGAGGTTGTGATAAAATATGGTTTCCGATGCACAGCGGCCTTATTTATAAACAGGAAATGAATGCACCAAAAGTATTTTCCACCTATTTCACTGAGAACAACTTTCATAATTTCATCCTGTTTTCCAATAAAGCAATCACGTCAAAAAAACAAAAGCTGTTTGATATGGGAAACAATACATTTTAGACTGAATTGCATCTCCTAAATGGTCCCCGTCAAGCGATTTTGGTACTCATCCCCTATGCGAGCAGCGAAGGTTCAGGCGAGCCTGCGCATCCACGCAGTCTCGCCAGAACGGTCGCTGCTCGCTCATACAAGCAGTGAATCAAGAGGAACCTTCAGACAGAAAGCCATATCCCTGGCCCCTCTGAATGGCTGGGCATGCGCAGTTAAAATTTGTCATAATGGAATGCTCGAAGACCCAAATTCGCTTGGCGGGGCTCAAATGAGACTCTATTCCTCTACAGGAGCAGACAAACTGGGCTAACAGGCAAAGATGAAGAGATTAGCTGATAATGCACCAAGTAAAGTGACTCAGATGAGCCAGCACAAGTGAATATTCTGATCAGAGTGTACTTAGAAATGGACGCCTGTAAGACATATAAAAATTCTTGCTGATAGGAGCTATGTTTATAAACTACATGTATTCTGAGTTCATAGGAAAGCTGATTTAAGTCATCGCTTGAGGGGAATGGATACATCTGGCAGTTTTTTCTGCCGTTTTTCAAACGCAGACAACTTTCCTGACTTCCTGGTCCCTTTTCTATAAGCCCTGTCCCATTGAAAAAAGGATCAACTCTTAAAGGGAATTCTTTCCTTTAAGAGTTGACCCCTATTGACAAGGGAGACAAAAATACTTTTGCAGGAGTTGTCACCCCTGGAGGTGTTCCCATTCCCCTCAACAGAGCTCATGCAATACCTCTTCCTCATCACTTTCCTCCTCCTCTTCTTCTTCCTCCTCCTCTTCTTCCTCCTCCTCCTCTTCCTCATCATCATCCTCTTCATCTGACTCGGTCTTACTCTTTGACTTTGCTTTCTTATCTTTTTTCTGTTTCTTTCCTGACTTCTCTCCCTTGCCTTTAGACTGACCTAGATTAATATGCAAAAGGTAAGGGGTCAGTTGTTCAAAACTAATGTCTCGAGCTAACAGTTAGAACTGATCATTTAATATGGTAAATATATGCTTTTTCTGCAGAAAAAAGTAAGCAGCAAATTGCACAAAAAATGCATTATAGCAACTCTTGCTGCTTACATTTTTTAGCAAAAATACCAAGCTGTATTAATTTATAATACAGAAGACCCTTGCTATAATGACAGTATTTGTTCAATTAAAATCTGCCGCTTAGTAAATTTGCCGCTATAAAGAATCCTAACAGGGAATAGTATAATTGGTAATAAACGACTTTCTCTCTTAATTACTCCATGAAACTAATGTTGTAGCGAGGCTATTCTAACAAATATCTACATTTGTTTCTCCAAGAAACAAATGGTGTAGATATTAGTTAGAATCACCTCAGACAAATGTTGTAGACATTTGTTAGAATCGCCTCGCTCTGCACTGTCATGCAGTTTGTGAATTGAATACATTAAATGGGCCCCGTCAAGCGATTTTGGTACTTATCGCCTATGCGAGCAGCGAAGGTTCAGGCGAGCCTGCACATCCGCGCAGTCTCGCCAGAACCTTCGCTGCTCGCTCATACAAGCAGTGAATCAAGAGGAACCTTCAGACAGAAAGCCATATCCCTGGCCCCTCTGAATGGCTGGGCATGCACAATTAAAATGTCATGACAGAATGCTCGAAGACACAAATTCGCTTCGCGGGGCTCATATTACAACATTTTAATTGCTGGATAGTCAGAAATTAGTGAGGCTAAATCAATTTTTAACCCTTTACCACTCAGGGATTTTGTGAATTTCGCTGATTTTCACAGTGTTGCACCTGACAGCAACTTCAACTAGCCATTGTTTCATAATGGATGGTCTGTTTTACACCAAACTCGGCATGAATGTTCATTGGGCAGTAGCCTTTCAAATGCAACCTTTCATGACTTGATCATTGTTGTCATGGTAAAGAGGGGGCATCTCAAAGTTGGCAAAAAGTGTGTTTTCACATGAATTTATGACCACATTTTAATCTTCACACAGCTGTCAAGGCAACAATTAAGGTGTTTGGCACTGGCCATTTTCACTCTTTGTAGCATGTTTTATCAGCATCAATTTTCAGGCATTTTTGACCTCAGACACCCTCAGATATATATTTTAGCGGCAGGTTGGGCCATACACTCAAAATTTTTCGGGAGGTGAGGGGGGCGTTGCCCCCCTTCAATCCCCCCTACAATATTTTTAGTGGGGAGGCGCGCGAAAAAACAGGTCACTTTTTTGCCCAACAAATCCTAAAGCAAACATAACTATCCAGGGGTAGAAATGCAGATTTTAGGTGCTTCTGGGGCTTAAAATGGGGGGGGGGGGGGGGTGCAGACACGTAAAAACACGTATCTGAGTGGTAAAGGGTTAAGCAGGATAAGTGTTAAGAGAAAACTATTAACAAGGCAGACAAAATATGAGCCAGCGCATGACAAAATCTACAATAAGACATGTGCCCAATGAAGACTCAGATCAGCCTGCGCATCCATGCAGTCTGATCAGAGTCTTTGTTGTGTGCTCTAAGGATAACTAAGGGCCCAATGCTCCTTCATGCAGCAAGAGAAGTATCTGGTTAGACTATATGGATGCGCAGGCTGATCTGATTTTTCGCCGGGCGCACATGTGAATTGTAGGAAATGCTGTGCCCCGGCTCATATATTTAAATGAGTTATCTCCCTTAAATATGTATCCTTAATCCCTTAAGGGGAATGGATACATCTTCAGAGAAGGCAATTCCTGCAAAAGTATTTTTGTCTCCTATGTAAATAGGGGTCTACTCTTAAAGGCAAGAATTTGCTCCTAAGGAGGTGTCCAAATTCATTTCAGAAACTCAGGATTCACAAGGTTAAGGGGAATGGGTACACCTTCTGGTGAGGCAACTCCTGCAATAGTGTTTTTGTCTCCCATGTCAATTGGGGTCAACTCTTAAAGGAAATAATTTTCTCCTGAGGAGCAAATTCTTTCCTTTAAGAGTAGATCCCTTTTTCAGTGGGACTGAGCCTATAGGAAAGCGAACATGAAGTCCCAAAAGTTGTCTCCCTTTGAACAATGGTGGAAAAATGTGCTAAGTGTTTCCATTCCCCTTAAGAGCTGATACTGAGCAGTGCAGACATCTGGAGTATATCTAGTCAATGTGGCTTCCATGCCAGCAGATTTTGGCTGAATGCCATTGAGTAAAGGCATCTTCAAAACTGAGGATATTTGGCATTAATTGTAATTTGCATTTACTGCGCATACATGATTTTTAACTGGTTAAGATGACAGAATTAAAGTAAAATGGATACACCATCATAGCAGGCAATGCTTTCAAATATATTTTTGTCACCCTTATCAAAGAGGTAGTTTGTTTGTTTGATTTGAGGTTTAACATCCCCGTCAACACGGTATAGGTCATTTTGGAGGCTTTGCTTCCAATTTTGTGGGACTTTTACCCGACAATGAGATGAAATGACATCTCAAGCCCTGTCGCCCAATGAAACCAATAGGGTTTATAAGCATGGGCAGTCAGACTAGAACCGCTTTGCCTGGACAGGTTTTGATCCTCTAAGCGGTGTACCAGTACTCATGTGCGGTAGGTTTCAGCTCGGCGTGGAAGCATCATGCAGCCCATCTATTTCTTCAAGCCCCGATGGGCTCAAAGAGGTAGAAAATTTTAAAAGAAAGAAATTGTTCATTAGAATTAAATTCTTTCCCTAAGAGTAAACTTTATTGGAGAAATTGAGATTGTAGGATTTAAACAGGAAAGTCACAAAGTTGTTTTCCGTGTGTAAAAAATGGTGGAAAATGCCAGGTGTATCCATTTTTCTTCGAGTATTATTGTAATCAACTACAGTAGAACTTCGATGGCTCGAACACTGATGTCTCGTTTACCATATCTGAGTCGAACCCTTTTTTGAGTCCCTATGGAATTCCTCTGCATAAGAAAAAGTGTGGGATAATTAATGAGATTTTCTTTTACTTTTATCTTGCAAAATGTATGCTGTGTGTACTCAATAGAATCGCCTCAGTGAGGCGATTCTAATGAGTACACACAGCATACATTTATGTTACAGAACACCGAAAAGAAATCCAAAATTTTCTGGAAATATGCAACAGTGGCTCGAACTACTGCTGTCACGAACAAATTTTCATGGTCCATCGAAGTTCGACTGTAATGTTTATGTTTTGGCTTGAGCACTTTGCATAGCACCAGGTAAGGAAGGGCAGCAAGGATAATTTTCAGGTTTTGTTTGTGTTGAGGTTTTATGTCCCCATTAGGCCCCCGCCCATAGGGGCTTGTAGATATATATGGGCTGCATGATGCTTCCACGCAGAGCTGAATCCAGCCCGCACACTAGTACTGGTAAACCGCTTAGAGGGTCTAAGCCTGTCCAGGAACCACGGTGCGAGGCGGACAGTCCATGCTAATAAACCCTATTGGTTTCATTGGGCGACAGGGCTTGAGATGTCATTTCATCTCCATGTCGGGTAAAAGTCCCACAAAATTGGAAGCAACGTCTCCAAAATCACCTTTACAGTGTTGACGGGGAGGTTAAACATCAAATTAAAGAAACAAAATTTATGTCCCCATCAACAATTATTAGGTCATATTTGAGACGCTGCTTCCAGTTTTTGTCAGGCTGTAACCCGATATTGGGATGATATGCCATCTTATGTCATACTGCCCTTGACATTTAAGGGACAGCCGACTTGCACCACTTTGCCTGGGCAGGCTTACACCTTCTAAGGGTTTACCGTTACTTGAATAATCATACTGTTTCAGCACTGCTGGAAGCATCATGCAGCCAAATCTATTTCTCCAAGCCCCAATGTGCGGGGGCACATAGAGCATATATTTTTTTCATGTATTTTCCCAACTTTTGAAACATATATTGTGGGTGCTTGTTAGGATCGCCTCAATGAGGCGATTCTAACAAGTACCCACAATGTATGTTATTTTCATGAAATAAAGAAAATTATCTTTTATGGGGAATGGGAACACCTTCAGGGGAGGCAACTCCTGCAAAAGTATTTGTATCTCCCATGTCAATAGAGGTCAACTCTTAAAGGAAAGAATTTGCTCCTTAGGAGCAAATTCTTTCCTTTAAGAGTAGACCGCTTTTTCAGTGGGACAGGGCTTATAGAAAAGTGAACAGGAAGTCCCGAAAGTTGTGCCCCTTTGAAAAATGGCAGAAAAATTATCTCTTAATTATCCTCATTTCTCCTTCTTATCTGGAGCTATGACTAACGTTTACGTTTTGGTTTGGGTACTTTTCGGCCGGTGTCAGTGGGTTTCATGAGGAAGTCAAGCAGTCTTGTCACCACTTCCTCTTTAGTGCCCTGCCTTTTGATGTCCAAAACTTCACAAATATTCTTCACCATAGACATCTTGAATTTTCTGGAAGCACAAGAAGAATTATTCCTGGAAATGTTAAAGATAACTAGAACTGTCAGAGGATCTGACTATAGCCTCGCTATAGCGCTATCAGAAAAGAAAAATACAAGAAATAGCGCCATCAGAAAAGAAAAATACAAGAAAAAAATGTTTTCAGCTTTCCGCCTCTAATTAAATTTTTCAATGTTCACATGGCAATAACTCCAAAAGTATGCAATCCAGAGTTATGCTTCAAGCGCTCTGCACATCGTCTTATGTTGCTTTACATTTGAGTGAAGTTTCATGAAAATACCCCAAACGTTTTTGAGTTATGGAGCGGACAAGGTTAAAATTGCCATTTTTCAATGTTCAAAGGGCAATAACTCCAAAAGTAGGAGATTTATGGTTCATGCGCTCTAAACATTGTCTCATTGTGCTTTACATTTGTGTGAAGTTTCATGAAAATACCTCAAATGGTTTTTGAGTTACGATGAATAACGGAATTACAGAATTACCGAATTTCGGAATTACAGAATCAGAAGGACAAGGCAAATCCAATATAGACCCCACTTTTTCAAAGCCGGGCTATCAAAAGCTTAAGGGGAATGGGAACACCTGGCAGATTTTTCTGCCATTTTTCAAAGGGAACAACTTTCGGGACTTCCTGTTTGCATTTCCAGAAGCCCTGTCACACTGAAAAAAGGGTCTACTCTTAAAGGAAAGGTCTACTCTTAAAGGAAAGAATTTGCTCCTCAGGAGCAAATTCTTTCCTTTAAGAGTTGATCCCTATTGACATGGGAGACAAAAATACTTTTGCAAGAGTTGCCTCCCCTTAAGGTGTACCCATTTCCAATAATATAACCCTTAAGATGACAATCACAACAACTGTTGTCTGCTTTCTTGGCTTCTGGTTACTTTAATAAATGTAATTGTTGCAAACAATAAGGACCCAGTTTAGACTGCTCCTCCAGAAGCAATTTGATCAAGCTCTACACTGTTTGTCTGTATGCAAAAAGATTTTTGAAAGGTTTGACAAAAGATGCAGTAGATGACATAAACATTTTCGGATGCTTATTTTCCATGCATTGCAAGGGTTAACATTGCCAACTCTTGCAAAAATATCAATGCTCAAAAATGTTTGAAGCCACTTTCTTTCTTTCATTCTTTCTTTCTTTCTTTCTACTGATACTGCGTCGGTCACATTTGACCATTTCCGCAGGTGTACATTACGTACACTCCAGGTTTGCAGGATGAAAGCATACAAAGTAATCATGTAATTAAGGTAGGGATCTTTAACCTGCACAGGGGATGGTTCTCCCTGCAAAGGGGGCCTCCAGTCAACATCCCGATACGAAGGACGGGGCACTTTATGACATTCATCCCTGCAAATGATGCCAATGGAGCTTGTTCGAAGGTCGCGTCCGAGAATGTAATAACGCCATGTAATAAATAAATATGCAAATTAGATATGTCCCGTCGTTACATGTACGAAGTCTGTACCGATGTCGCATATACTACTGATGGCTATTGATTTTTTGTACAAAATTGTTAACAAAATGCATTTTAAATGCCAGGTGATAAATAGAATCTTGCATTTCTGCTCATGTATTATTAAATTTATTAAACTCGATGAGGAAAGAGATAAAATGCTCTGCAAAGCCTCGCATTTTATCGCTTTTCCCCCAATTTGTTTAATAAATTCAATAATACATGAACATTCATGTAAGAACCTCCATGTCAAATGGTTTTTGCTTGTTTATTTTGTTAAATGACCAAGTCAACACTTTATGTATTTAGGTCATATCAAGCTAGTCAGTTTACCTTACCTTTTTGCCAGAAACTCTTGAATAAGTGGAAGGAAGAGAATGATTGTAGAAGGTTTCATGATAAATCTCCACAAAAGAAGGTTACAGTTGCTGACCCTGGTAGGTATCGAACCCGCAACCTCCTGATCACCAGTTGGACAAACATCCAACTGAGCTACCAAAGCCAGCTCCAATGTCAAATGGGCTGGAAGCTGTTTTCAAATAAATGAAATCCATGTTCACATACAATTGTAGTACCATTTCAGTACAACTCATTCTTTACAGTGAGAAATATAAAGACTACAGCTTAATTGTATTGACTGTATTTGTTTGACTGATGACCTTGCAGTGTCCTAATAATTATACAGCTTGCCAGCCAGTCTCATAATGTCTGTCAAGCTCCAGAAACATATTTAGCATGTCATGTACCATTTGAGCCCCGCCAAGTGAATTTGTGTCTTCGAGCATTCAGTCATGACAAATTTTAACTGCGCATGCCCAGCCATTCAGAGGGTCCAGGGATATGGCTTTCTGTCTGAAGGTTCCTCTTGATTCACTGCTTGTATGAGTGAGCAGCGAAGGTTCTGGCGAGACTGCGCGGATGCGCAGGCTCGCCTGAACCTTCGCTGCTCACATAGGCGATAAGTCCCAAAATCGCTTGACGGGGCCCATTTGATAATGTTTTTTACTTAAAAATCCTGTAAACAAGGTTTGTATATGTGACACCATGCTGACAGTATGCTGCATAGCATCACCACCCTGGCATATGCATTCATGAGCAGGACAAACTTCATGCCAATGAACTGAATATGAAAACTGTCTTATAACATCTAGGCCAGACAGATGAGAAATTACACTTACAACTGTGAAAGGATGTCATGTCTTTTCTTGTATTCATCATCATCTTTAGAAAATGGGAAGCCACTGAATTTTCTTATATTCTTCTTACAGTCAGCATTCTGTGAAATAAATTCAAAATACATGTGATCGTTTCTATGACCCAATAATTCAACAAACAATATTAGTATGAAAGTAACACAGTTTAACACTTGTCCTGTTGAATAAATAATTAAGCCACACCCATTTCTGACTCAACCAATCAAATTACCTGATACTATGTATTTGTTCACAAAGTGCATGACAAACAGTGTAGATCCTGGATCCTGATCTACATTCTGAGCAAAGTAGCCCCAATGGTGTAGTGGTTATGCTACTCGCCTTGTAAACCATGGGTTGCAGGATCGATCCCGGGCTTCTCCAGACTTTCAGATGGGTCTTTAAACCAAGGTCCCATCTCCTCATGACCATAGTTGTTGGTGAGACGTAAAACTCAAACATACATACACTGTGAGCAAAAGTAGGAGCTTTGTTTTTGTTTGTTTGATTTGAAGTTTAACGTCCCTCTCAACACTGTATAGGTCATTTTTGGAGATGTTGTGTGTGTGTATTGGGGTGGGGGTGGGGACATTAACATGACTTATTTAATGGGAATCAACCTGATCCAGATCAATTTGGTCTCTAGTGTGAACATGACTTACTGTGAATCAACCTGATCCAGACCAATTCGGTTTCAAGTGTGAACATGACAATGTAAATCAACCTGATCCAGATCGACTTGGTTTCTAGTAAGAACATGACTTAATGTGAATCCAACTTGATCCTGATCATTTTGGCCCCTAGTGTGAACAAGACTTAATGTAAATCGACCTGATCCCGATCAATTTGGTCCCTTGTGTGAACATGACTTAATGTAAATCGACCTGATCCCGATCAATTTGGTCCCTTGTGTGAACATGACTTAATGTAAATCAACCTGATCCCGACCTATTTGGTCCATAGTGTGGACCTGACTTAATGTAAATCAATTTGATCCAGATCAACTTATTTCTAGTGTGAACATGACTTACTGTGAATCAACCTGATCAAGATCAATTTGGCCCCTAGTGTGAACAGGACTTAATGTAAATCAACCTGATCCATATCAATTTGGTCCCTATTGTGAACATGACAATGTAAATCAACCTGATCAAGATCAATTTGGTCCCTAGTGTGAACAAGACTTAATGTAAATCAATCCAACCCAGATCAATTTGGCCCCAAGTTTTAGCATCACTTAATGCAAATCAACCTGATCCAGATAAATTTGGTTCCTAGTGTGAACATGACTTAATGTGAATCAACTTAATCTCTAATATGAATGCAAAGTAATCCAGGTGAACTATCAAGTCTGAATGGGACCTGAGTATACAAAAATATGACTAGGTGCAAGATTATAAGAATCTTACATGGGGTGAGGGGTGGATGGAAAAATCCATCCCGAGGGCCACTGTCTGGCATCACAAGGCTTGCCGAGTGATGTCCAACGGTGATCCCAAGGGACAAAATTTTCTATCCAACCCTCACACCCTTCTTTTTCTTGTATACCTTCCATTTCTGAGCATGGGTTTTTAATATTGCAGTCAATATTGCAGTCAGTTGCCGATGTCCGCCATATTGTGATGACACTACAGTGATGTTTAGTGACATCACATATGGTGCTGTGACATTAACCAAACTGACGGCGCATGTGAGGTCGTATTCAACCAGTGCATTTATCAAACACGTGAGAATATTCAATTTTGGGTAAGAACACCAGGGTTAGAACAGAATTTCTGTCCCAAGCTATAACTATGGATTACCTTATCTGGTGTGCAAGAATAAATACTTACTGATCCAGGTTTCCTGAACAAAACCCTGTGTAGTGGTTTAAGGTCTTCTGCTTTTGTCCTGCTAATTTTGAATTCAACTGAAATACAAAAATACTAGCTTATGACCAATCTATTCAGTACTCTGACATCTGAACATTATTATATTGCTACAAATATCTCCTACACAGGAAGGATCAATATTTCTTACAAGGGCACAGCTTTTACCCACATTACCGGCTGTTTGATTTTACACCCGGAAATGACTTTAAAAATCGACAATTTCTCAGAAACCAGTCTTCAACAGGTCCCCCTAACCTGTTTCATCACAATTTTGTGCATACAAGACCCAATCCATCTAAACAACTACTGGTGATAAGTATGTAGCCCTAATATAGGTAGCTACACAAGCCATCAATTTTATTCTACAAACAAGAATTCCGCCGAAGGCTATGTCGCGCCTGTATGGGCGCAAAGTCACCAAACCATGACATCTAGGCCAAGATCAAACAAAGATGCTTGCATAAAAGGCTTGTACTAAGTATCATTAATGAAGTTCAAATAATTCTTGAGAAATGAACTTAACCATTAGGGTGAACGCTAGGGTGGTGGCAATATTTTACAAAATCACTGAACCATGAAATGTAGGTCAAGGTCAAATATGGATGCTTGCATTTAAGTTGCCATCCCGAGATATAAGTTTGTACCAAGTATCATTAATGAAGCTCTTATGGTTCTTGAGAAGTTAACGTGACCAGTAGGGTGTACGCTAGGCTGGTCGCAATATTTTACAAAGTCAGTGAACCATGAAATTTAGGTCAAGGTCTAATATGGATGCTTGCATTGAAATTGCCATCCACAGATTAAAGTTTGTACCAAATATCATTAAAGAAGCTCTTATAGTTCTTGAGAAATAAACTTGACCATTAGGGTGAACGCAATATTTTACAAAGTCAGTGAACCATGAACTGTAGGTCAAGGTGAAATATTGATGCTTGCATGTAAGTTGCCACCCCCAGACACAAGTTTGTATGAAGTATCATTAATAAGGCTCTTATAGTTCTTGAGAAATAAACTTGACCATTAGGGTGAACGCTACCATGGTCGCAATATTTTACAAAGTCAGTGAACCATGAAATGTAGGTCAAGGTCAAATATTGATGCTTGCATGTAAGTTGTCATCCCCAGACACAAGTTTGTAACAAGTATCATTAATGAAGCTCTTATAGTTAGTTCTTGAGAAATAAACTTGACCATTAGGGTGAACGCAAGCGTGGTTGCAAATGTTGACGCCTTGACGAACGGACGGACAAAACGAACGGACGGAAAAACCGGGCGCCAATATCGCGCCATGCTAATAGCAGGCGCGACAGAAATTTGATCCTTTTTTTTTAGTGTCTTAAACAGTTCTTGGTCAGATCATGTGACCGCCAAATTTGGAAGTCACGTGACCCAGAATACTTCTGGTAGTAATGGCGGAAGATGTCTTCCCTTCAATATGTCAAAGTATCAGCAAATCAGTTCAGGTTTAAAAAAAAATTATGGCTGCCGAAATAAGGGTACCCACTCCAAAGACCAAGTATTGAATATTGCTCAACATGCATAAGGTTAAATTTGAGCTTCTGAAAAAAGTTCAAAAACACCCTTTTTTGTAATAATTTAATATTTCAAGGTAGAATTAGTCAAAATAAATGCAAAATTACAAACTTAGATTTTTTTCTTCAACCTTTAGCGTGCTGTAAGCGACTTTAGTCGCCCAACAGATCATTATTTCTTTCAAGGGCACAGCTTTTACCCACATTACTGACTGTTTGATTTTACACCCGAATCGACAATTTCTCAGATACCAGTCTTCAACAGGTCCCCCTAACCTGTTTCATCACAACTTTGTGCATACTAGACCCAATCCATCTAAACAACTACTGGTGAGAAATATGTAGCCCTAATATAGGTAGCTACACAAGCCATCAATTTTAGCCTACAAAGCACACACTAAGCACTATTGTCTTGAGGTTCTTTTTTTCTTTTAAGTGTCTTAAACAGTTCCCGGTCAGATCACGTGACCGCCATATTTGGAAGTCATGTGACCCATATTACTTCTGGTAGTAATGGTGGAAGATGTCTTGCCTACAATATGTCAAAGTATGAGCAGAATCAGTTCAGGTTTAAAATTATGGCTGCCGAAATAAGGGTACCCCCTCCAAAGACTGAGTATTGAATATTGCTCAGCATGCTAAAGGTTAACTGTTTTTCTGTTTAAGCTCTGGTGGACATCTTGTCATTGGAAGAAGGCTTTTAGCTATTTTGGTAGTGAGGCATTTAGGCAACATTTCTGTGAAGTCTGAATGATTGAAATCTGCCAGAAAGTTTAGGAGGAGTTGGCATTAAAAGCAAACTGTTGACAATGGACTCCACACGACAGACATTGACCGATCAAAATAGCTCAGCACGAGCACTTTGAGCTGACGTGAACTGAAATGTTCATTAACCACTTTTTGTATAAATTAATTTTGCAACACCTATTTCTGACTATCAACCAATCAAATGTTTGTTTGTTTAAAGTTTAACAGCCCAATTAACACTTTTTATGTTATATTGAGTAAGGCTGACACGATTAATTGTATAATCGATTAATCGATCGATAAATTCCAAAAGAATGATTATCATTTCTGATTTACTTTTAATTGGTTACTTGATAGGTACAATTATCTACCCCAAGTTATGCCTAAAATAGCTGAATGAGTGGCAAACAGTGCAGACCCTGATGAGACGCCGCATTATGTGGCGTCTCATCTGGGTCTCCACTGTTTGCTCAGGCCTGTCTGTTCAACTATACATATGGTAAAGTGCAACATATGGTAAGAATCATGCTCAGACAGAAAGCCAGACAGGTAAAATTATGACAGAAACCTTAGCGATTACTAATCGATTATCAATCGCAATGGTAAGACTGATAATCGATTATCTTTTCAGCTCCTATTAGCCAGCCCTAATATTGAGCCAGATTTTTTTCTTCAACCTTTAGCGTGCTGTAAGCGACTTTAGTCGGCCAACAGATCATTATTTCTTTCAAGGGCACAGCTTTTACCCACATTACTGGCTGTTTGATTTTACACCCGAATCGACAATTTCTCAGATACCAGTCTTCAACAGGTCCCCCTAACCTGTTTCATCACAACTTTGTGCATACTAGACCCAATCCATCTAAACAACTACTGGTGAGAAATATGTAGCCCTAATATAGGTAGCTACACAAGCCATCAATTTTAGCCTACAAAGCACACAATAAGCACTATTGTCTTGAGGTTCTTTTTTTCTTTTAAGTGTCTTAAACAGTTCCCGGTCAGATCACGTGACCGCCATATTTGGAAGTCATGTGACCCATATTACTTCTGGTAGTAATGGTGGAAGATGTCTTGCCTACAATATGTCAAAGTATGAGCAGAATCAGTTCAGGTTTAAAATTATGGCTGCCGAAATAAGGGTACCCCCTCCAAAGACTGAGTATTGAATATTGCTCAGCATGCTAAAGGTTAACTGTTTTTCTGTTTAAGCTCTGGTGGACATCTTGTCATTGGAAGAAGGCTTTTAGCTATTTTGGTAGTGAGGCATCTAGGCAACATTTCTGTGAAGTCTGAATGATTGAAATCTGCCAGAAAGTTTAGGAGGAGTTGGCATTAAAAGCAAACTGTTGACAATGGACTCCACACGACAGACATTGACCAATCAAAATAGCTCAGCACGAGCACTTTGAGCTGACGTGAACTGAAATGTTCATTAACCACTTTTTGTATAAATTAATTTTGCAACACCTATTTCTGACTATCAACCAATCAAATGTTTGTTTGTTTAAAGTTTAACAGCCCAATTAACACTTTTTATGTTATATTGAGTAAGGCTGACACGATTAATTGTATAATCGATTAATCGATCGATAAATTCCAAAAGAATGATTATCATTTCTGATTTACTTTTAATTGGTTACTTGATAGGTACAATTATCTACCCAAAGTTATGCCTAAAATAGCTGAATGAGTGGCAAACAGTGCAGACCCTGATGAGACGCCGCATTATGTGGCGTCTCATCTGGGTCTCCACTGTTTGCTCAGGCCTGTCTGTTCAACTATACATATGGTAAAGTGCAACATATGGTAAGAATCATGCTCAGACAGAAAGCCAGACAGGTAAAATTATGACAGAAACCTTAGCGATTACTAATCGATTATCAATCGCAATGGTAAGACTGATAATCGATTATCCTTTCAGCTCCTATTAGCCAGCCCTAATATTGAGCCAGATTTTTTTCTTCAACCTTTAGCGTGCTGTAAGCGACTTTAGTCGCCCAACAGATCATTATTTCTTTCAAGGGCACAGCTTTTACCCACATTACTGGCTGTTTGATTTTACACCCGAATCGACAATTTCTCAGATACCAGTCTTCAACAGGTCCCCCTAACCTGTTTCATCACAACTTTGTGCATACTAGACCCAATCCATCTAAACAACTACTGGTGAGAAATATGTAGCCCTAATATAGGTAGCTACACAAGCCATCAATTTTAGCCTACAAAGCACACACTAAGCACTATTGTCTTGAGGTTCTTTTTTTCTTTTAAGTGTCTTAAACAGTTCCCGGTCAGATCACGTGACCGCCATATTTGGAAGTCATGTGACCCATATTACTTCTGGTAGTAATGGTGGAAGATGTCTTGCCTACAATATGTCAAAGTATGAGCAGAATCAGTTCAGGTTTAAAATTATGGCTGCCGAAATAAGGGTACCCCCTCCAAAGACTGAGTATTGAATATTGCTCAGCATGCTAAAGGTTAACTGTTTTTCTGTTTAAGCTCTGGTGGACATCTTGTCATTGGAAGAAGGCTTTTAGCTATTTTGGTAGTGAGGCATTTAGGCAACATTTCTGTGAAGTCTGAATGATTGAAATCTGCCAGAAAGTTTAGGAGGAGTTGGCATTAAAAGCAAACTGTTGACAATGGACTCCACACGACAGACATTGACCGATCAAAATAGCTCAGCACGAGCACTTTGAGCTGACGTGAACTGAAATGTTCATTAACCACTTTTTGTATAAATTAATTTTGCAACACCTATTTCTGACTATCAACCAATCAAATGTTTGTTTGTTTAAAGTTTAACAGCCCAATTAACACTTTTTATGTTATATTGAGTAAGGCTGACACGATTAATTGTATAATCGATTAATCAATCGATAAATTCCAAAAGAATGATTATCAAATCTGATTTACTTTTAATTGGTTACTTGATAGGTACAATTATCTACCCAAAGTTATGCCTAAAATAGCTGAATGAGTGGCAAACAGTGCAGACCCTGATGAGACGCCGCATTATGTGGCGTCTCATCTGGGTCTCCACTGTTTGCTCAGGCCTGTCTGTTCAACTATACATATGGTAAAGTGCAACATATGGTAAGAATCATGCTCAGACAGAAAGCCAGACAGGTAAAATTATGACAGAAACCTTAGCGATTACTAATCGATTATCAATCGCAATGGTAAGACTGATAATCGATTATCTTTTCAGCTCCTATTAGCCAGCCCTAATATTGAGCCAGACAGTTTATCATCCATACTTTCCTGGGCATGCTTATACATAAGCAGTTAGCCAGAACAGTGCACATTCTTCTGGCAGAAACTGACAACTGAGCCAGCACATGACAAAATCTACAAGGAGTCTTGACAGACCAGCAAAGACTCGGATCAACCTACACAATCGGGCAGTCTGATCAGAGTTGTCGCTGATCCCATGTACCTTCTATAGGCTAACATCTATTTCAGACATTAGCATAAGGTCTTGTCACAGTGGATGGGTGAGCAGGTTGTTTTGAGTCTGTGCTGGTCACACCAGTATTATTGTAGTTTTGTTAAACGCCGGCTCAATTGCCTTTTTTGAATCTGCAGATGGGAGAGAATGACCATAGAAAAGATTGCAATCTCAATCTGGCAGACTCAGCAGGTATCAAATCTGAAAACTCCTGATCACCAATCAGATGTGCATCAGACTGAGCTACTGTGGACGGCAACCAATTGCAACCAAATCACTTTGTATATTGCATTCATTCAAGTTTGCAAATTGAATGACAAACCATGAAGATCCTGATTAAATGGCTTCTTCAGAGCAATCTGTGATGAACCTACACTGTTTGCAAAGTATGTATTGTATAAGAAAGGGTGAAATAACCAACTTAGCTATCTCACTGGTAGGTTTTGCAAATATATTTGTTACATTTTGCACATGGGCATGTCAGTCTTGGAACAGCCAGTCACATAGTGCCATCAAATTTTAATTTGAGTTTCTTTTTTTCAAGTCCAAGAGAGATTGTGAAGCACTGATGACTTTTGACAGAAATGCCAAACTATCCAATCCATGCAGCATGATCCCTTATGGGCTAGAAAAAGAGAAGTATCTGATTAAACCATTTCGTACCAGAAACCCCCAAACGGGTACCATGGCAAACAGTGCAGGCCCAGATCAGATGCTGCAGAACGCGGCATCTGATCAGGGCCTCCACTGTTTGCTAAAAGCTCAGTCATTTTCAAAATAAATTTTGATGAAAACACAACCTGACACCCCTAAATTTTGAAATGGACTCCCCTGTATATTAAGTAGGAAGATTCCATCTGGTACAAAAAGGGATAAACCATTTGACTGGCTGTCACCCTCCTACTCCATTCAAGGAAATTTCACAAAACTACAGACTGAGCTGAATACTGCTCATTACTTACTGAATGGTATGTCTCCTAAGGCACATCCTTTCCCTTCGGTGACTTCAAATTTTGCTTCAGATGGGGACTGGAACTCTAGCCTCTCAACCTTCTTCCTCTCTCGTTTAGCTCCCTTTTCAAGGACAACTGGCATCTCGAGGATTCCAACTGTAACAATTTTTTGGACAGTACAAATATTTCAACCCATAAAATGCCAATCACAACAATTGTCGTCTGCTTTGCCGTCTGCCGGTTACCTTAAAAGTTGTTTTATTTTGCAAACAGTGTGGGCCAGATCAGACTGCTTCTGTAGCAATCTGATCTGGGCCCACACTGTTTGCCTGTATGCAAGAATATTTTTAAAACAGACAACACTTTCAGATGTAGTTTTTCTCGTCAGCAAGAGAGAGGTTAAGGGTTAAGAGGTCTGGATACAACTCCAAGGGAAACAAGTCTTTCAAAAACGCTCTTGGCTCCCTTCCAATCAAGTTTTATCCTCTTAAAGTTTTAGTTTTACATCCAACCAAGAGAAAGGATTTGGTCATAAGGATCAGATTCTTTTAACAGTAAATCCTTTTTTCAGAGAGGAAACTGTATAGGAAACAGGGAAGTCTAATACAGTAAAATTCCTATATTAAGACCACCTTTGGGACTGTTCAAAAGTGGTCTTAAAGACCACTTTTGAATGGTCCCAAAGGTGGTCTCTGACCAGAGGATATTGTATGCAGAAAACACAAAGAAAGAATAACTTCCTAGTAACCTTTCTAAAGCAGAATTAGTCTCAATTTTTGGTGGTCTTAATAGCAGAATTTTAGTGTATATTGTTTCCAATGCAAAAACAGACAATATACCTGTATATCCATTTTCCCTTAGCTTCCAACCTATTTTATACGGAAAACTGCAAAATGGGCCATTGGCAAACAGGGCAGGCCCAGATCAGACACCCCATTCTTTGAACAGACCCTACAGTTCAAACATTTTCTATGTAAAGTTTCAATAATAACCGAATCTGACACCCATAAATTTCAAATGGACTCCTGTTTATATAAGAGGGGAATATTCCATTCAGTAGAAAATGAGTTAACATAACAATAGTACATGTACATGTACTTTTGATACTATTTCACCATTTTGAATTCAAGAATATGAAATTTAAGGGGAATGGGAACACCTTCAGGGAATGGGAACACCTGCATGAATACTCCTGCAAAAGTATTTTTGTTTCCCATGTCAATAGGGATCAATTCTTAAAGGAAAGAATTTGCTTCCTTTAAACGTAGACCCCTTTTTCAGCGGGACAGGGCGTATAGAAAAGCGAACAAGAAGTGCCTAAAGTTGTCTCCCTTTGAAAAATGGTGGAAAAATCTGCAAGGTATGGGAAATGTCTGCACCTGATAATCTTCAGTCATTACTGCAAAGGAGACAACTTTTGGAGCTTCCTGTTTGCTTTCTTACAATTCAGTCCCCTTGACAAGGGTCTGATCTTAAGGGGAATGGGAACACCTGGCAGATATTTCCGCCATTTTTCAAAGAGAGACAACTTTCGGGACTTCCTGTTTGCTTTTCTGTAAGCCCTGTCCCACTGAAAAAGGGGTCAACTCTTAAAGGAAAGAATTTGCTCCTTAGGAGCAAATTCTTTCCTTTAAGAGTTGACCCCTATTGACATGTGAGACAAAAATACTTTTGCAGGAGTTGCCTCCCCTGAAGGTGTTTCCATTCTCCTTAAAGAAAAGAATTTACTCATACGGAACAAATTCTTTCCTGTAAGAACAGACCCCTATTGACATGGGAGATAGAGCTGGCCTTTGTGGCTGAGTGATTAAGAGCGCCTTGCTCTTAAACTTAAGGTTTGTCACTAAAGTTAACTATGTCTGATCAGATCAGGTACAAATCTAATCAAGCGATGATTTGATCCAGTATAACAGTCTGTACAGGTTTTTTTCTAAAGAGGATGAGGTCAAAACATATTTTTCGAGGTTATCTGCTGACTAAATTTCAGGGGATAACTAAAAAATAATACCTTTGGGACTAGACTCATCGTCATCCTCTTCTTCACTGTCCTCTTCCTCTTCTTCTTTATCCTCATCTTCTTCCTTCTTCTCTTTCTTGGGAGTTTTTTCTGTCTTTTCTTTTTTCGGAGTTTTCTTCTCTTCCTCCTTTGAGGTGTCCATTTCTTCATCATCATCTTTAGATTTGTCTGCCTCAACTTCTGAGTCTTCATTCATGATCTCATCTTCCTTCTCCTGTCAAGTACCAATGTATTATTTTAGCTCCCGCCCATTGGGGCTTGAAGAAACAGATGGGCTGCATGATGCTTCCACACAGAGCTGAAACCGACCCGCACATGAGTACTGGTAAACCGCTTAGAGGATCTAAGCATGCCCAGTCAGGGGTGTAAAATTTCCTTGAAACTTACTCGCCCTTACAGTCCAAATTTTTCATTTAGATGCAAAAAATCAAGAAAAAGTGAAGAAAGTTTTGAAAAACTCACTCGCCCTGCAATAATATTTACTCGCAAATGTGAGCGGGCGAGTGGAATTTTACACCCCTGCCAGTCAATGCGGTGCGAGTCGGCTTATAAACGTGCTTATAAACGTTATTGGTTTCTTTGGGCGACAGGGCTTGAGATGTCATTTCATCTCAATGACGGGTAAAAGTACCACAAAATTGGAAGCAACGTCTCCAAAATGACCTATACAGTGTTGACAGGGACGTTAAACTTCAAATCAAACAAACAAACAAATCAAACAATCCAATGTACCATTCATAATGATCCTAAGTATTGGGACAGATAGGCATAAGCAAACAGTGCAGACCCAGATCAGACTGCTCCTGATCAGGGTCTACACTGTTTGCAATTCCGTTTGCACCTTTTGGACTCCTTGCTGGATTGTGAAACAAATTTGTTCAAGTTTTAGGAGAATAACAGCAAATACTCAAGCAAATACTCAAGGTGTCCAAATTTTTTAGGATTTTTGCTGTGTGGGGTGGGACATGCATCAATGAATTTTTTAGACCAGTATGCAACTTCAGTGTAGGTATCAACTAAATCTATCAAAGGGCTCAGAAGATACAATCTCTTGGAAACTTGACGCAAAACTTTAACCAAAATGTTAACGGACGGATGGACAGATGGAAATACGGACGCACAGACGGACGTTCTCACGAACGGATACTTAAGTGGCTAGGCGTCGGCATATTGACTACTTAAGCGGCAAATTCTCTTAAGCGGCAAGCCACCTAAGAGCGAATTTTTGCCACTTAAGTACCCAAATAACGGAATAAACCCCATTTGGACTCACAAATATATACTTAAGTGTCAAACTGTCCAAATTTTTTGCCCCCTAAATGTTGTTTCGTTGGTGCAGATGGACGAATGGCGGATGAAAACATTATACCCCCATAGCATACTTCGTATGCAGGGGGTATAAATAGCATACTTTGTATGCCGGGGGTATAATAAATTCAATAATACATGACCACTCATGTAAGATCCTCTATATATACATAACAGAAGATTCCATTCAGTACAAAATGGCTCAATGTAAAATTCACATTTATGGCAGTCAAAAATGAAAGTGCTTCTGTTTTCTTAAATCCTTAGATACGCTGTTACTGTCAAACAACAAACCAGTATCTAATGGCATCAGGCAGTCAGTTCCCCGATGCCAGATATACTTAGCTCTACATTAGTACAAAGCCTGTCACTCAGGCCCAAAATAAAATTTTGTTTCTATACAAATGCCTATTTTAATACCTATCAAAACCCTCCCTACTAAAAATATCTCTCCCCATGTATAACCCCGACTTCTTTAGAAACAAGTATGAATAAGATAATTACCAAAGATATATATATACATATTTTTTGTGGGTGTGTTTTAACCTCTTTTGTGCCAAATGGAATCTTCCGCCTTATATATAGCATGAGTCCCTTTCGGGATGTAGGGGTGTGAGGTTGTGTTTTTGTTAGGAGCTACATGTATTCGGAGGATGGCAGGAAGTTTTGCAAACAGTGTAGGCCCTGATCAGGCACCGCGTTTCGCGGCGTCTGGTCTGGGCCTACGCTGTTTGAATGTTAGAAAATAATAAAAAATGTGAATAATTGTATATAACCGATTTAAGGTGCAGGCATTTTGCACGGTGTGTATGTAAATAAGCAATGCTGTTTTTTTTTTGTTTTTTTTTTTCAAACTGTATTTGCCGTAAATACTGGAATTTCCATTTTTTTTCCCATGTTTTTCCCGCAAAAATGTTAAGGCCTCTTATTACTGCTTTGCTTTCCCAGGACTGTTTTGTGGAATGGAAAATGGTATATACCCAGCTGATCGGACCCCTTCTTTTTGGGGATTTTCTGATCTGGATCTGTACTGTCCATTAGAAAAACATGTCCGTGTGAAATTCTGGCGTCCAACATGGTGTCAAAAATGAAAAATGTTTGGTAAAAATTATGACATCTTTCCTATTTCTGCTTTCAGCATGGAAAGGTGGCACTCGTTAGAACTGCCTCAATGAGCACTTCTAACGGGTGCCCATGGGCTATGTTTTTGGGCGGGAATGGGGATGATGATATATGCCCCCATAAACCCTGCTTTTCTCTATATGAAGTGGGGTTTGGAGGGGGTCTTCGTTTCACAGATTAGTTATCGTGATTCTTTATGGATATTTTTTTTTTTTTTTTTAATTCTTGGGACTGTTGCTTGATGGAAACTTGCAGAATTTGATGCACACATTCCACATTGCTGAGAAAGTTCTGACAACATTGTGATCACAAAGAGTTCATTTTCACTGCCACCTGCTTTGGTCATTCCTGATCAATCCTGCTGTTCCGACAAGCACTGCCTTTGGGAGTAGCGTAGATGCGGATCTGATGGCTTCTGAAGAGGCCATCTGATCAGGATCTGCAGTGATTGACATCCGGTTTGTTGATTTTCAGGAATAAACTAACCATGTAATGTGATTGGTTTAGGGTCAGAATTGGGTGTGGATGAATTGATAATCCAGCGAGATAAGGACTGAGTATTTGTTTGTCGGTAATAGCAGGCAAAATAGTATGCAGTGGCATATAATCAAAAAGCTCTTATCAGGCAGGCTCCATTGCACAAAAATTTTAGCATTTATTTTCTTTTTCTGTTTTGTTCATGTTTCTCTGTCTGCTAGAATCTCTAGGTTTTTCTACTTTTTTCTTACATTTATACTATTTTACCTTCCGGCATGAGGCTGACATAAATCTTTCCCTTGTCATCTGCAAACTGCTTTTCCATAAAATCATAAACATGACAAAACAACATGGCAAATATTAAGGTGCTATTTAAATTGGAATGTACAGGGTATTGTAGGTTCGAGCCTCGCTCGGGCCACGTGTGAGACGCCAAGTTCTGCAACGGAAGGTCAGGTGGTTTTTCTCCGGGTACTCCGGTTTTCGCCCACCTCTGATTAACGATCGGCTCGATATGAGTGAAATAATCTTGAAAGGGCCGTAAAACCCAAACCAAAAAAAAAAAAAAAAAAAAAAAAAAAAAAAATGTACAGGGTATTGGACAACTCCCTAAGAGAACTGACATATTTGACTACTTAACCCTTTACCACTCAGAACATTATATATTAAAGCAAATATAGCATTCTTAACAGAAAACTGATATAGGTAAATCAATAGTCCATATATGGCTGATAGGCCTGACAGTCTTATCTGAACAGAGATATTGGCATTTTTGTGTGATTTACACCCTTATCATGCTTATGTTACAAAAAAGATTATTTTAGTATTTTCTGTACATTTGACAATATTTATGTAGATGTAAAGTTTCTAGGAAATTAAATTTTCTTTCCAATGGTACTAAATTTATTTCAATTGACGGCCAGTGCTTTGCACATGCGCAAGAATAACGTCATAAACAGATTCCTAAAACCTCCTATACATAAATATTTTTTAACCTCTGTTTGGTCTGTATAAATCATAATTACGGTGTCGTGGGGTGATTAGACTCCTGGTGTATGAATGTCATTTGACGGGTCACCAGTAACAATTCTGATTCTGAACACTTTGGTCAGCATGAGGCTCGAATCCACAACCTCTCGATCATAAATCTGATGCGCTACCACTGCACCAAAGAAGAATGGAAAAGTTAAGAATGGAAAAGTTCAGAAATTTTTGTCATTTGTAAAGTCCCTGAAAAAAGAATCATTTGGGATCACTTCACTTAGGGAAAATGGAATTTTGAAAACTGAATCGCGCGACAAGGCAAATATATGTAATAAACCATTTCAATCGGCATTTACACGTGAAGGTGACGGTGAGCTACCATCAAAAGGTACAAGTCCGTTCCCTCTATGGGGGACATAACAGTTGACCCCGAAGGGGTCGCAAAACTGTTGGACAAGCTCAACATACATAAGGCATCTGGGCCTGACGGTCTGCATGCCAGGGTGCTTAAGGAATGTAGTGCTGAAATATCTCCCCTGCTGGCCTTTATTTTCAATGAATCACTTGCTCACTTGGCGACAAGCAAACCTAACCCCGGTCTTTAAATAAGGAGAAAAATATGATGCTGCGAATTACAGACCGGTGTCGCTCACATGCATCTGTTGCAAAACCCTGGAGCATATATTAGTTAGCAACATTAACAAGCACCTAGCCTCTGAAAGCATTCTTGCTGACTGTCAACATGGTTTCCGAAGTCAAAGGTCTTGTGAAACTCAATTAGTTCAGTTCTACCATGACATAGTGAGCAATCTGGATGGGGCCATTAATCGTGGCCACAAACAGACTGACCTGATTATTATGGATTTTGCCATTGTCTTCGACAAGGTACCTCACTGGAGGCTATTGAACAAACTGGATCATTACGGGATTAGAGGATCCACACTTAAGTGGGTTAGCTCAAGGCTCTCTGGACGCCAACAATAAGTTGTACTTGACAGCCAAGCGGCGGATCCAGTCCCTGTTTTGTCCGGTGTCCCACAAGGTTCGGTACTTGGACCGGTCCTTTTCTTGATATTTATTAACGATCTTCCTGATAATATCAGGTCATCTGTTCGCTTCTTTGCTGATGATTGTGTTTTGTATAGGAATATATACACTTCTTCTGACTGTCTTATCTTACAAGATGACCTGGATAGCCTAGCACGTTGGGAGGCCGATTGGCAAATGAAGTTCAATGTGGCCAAATGTCATTCAATGAGGGTGTCACGGCACCCTCCAGACAAGCAGATTAAATTCAACTACTCATTACATCAGCATACTTTGGAACATGTCCAATCCGCAAAATATCTTGTTATCACCATTACTGATAATCTTGATTGGGGTCAACATATTTCTGAGATTACCTCTAAGGCAACTAGGACATTAGGGTTTCTTAGACGCAAGTTGGCTTTTGCACCTAGGCAGACAAAGGATGTTGCATAAAAAACCTTGGTTAGACCTCAACTAGAGCATCCCCATGTTAAAACTCAGGTTCAACATGTTGAGAAGGATCAGAGGACGGCTGCCCGGTGGACCTGCAGGCGATGGCGGAACAAAAGTAGTGTTGGTGAAATGCTTGATGAGCTGGAGTGGCCATCGTTGGAAGCCCCTCGCAAGCAGTCCTCTTTAACCTTCTTCTATAAGATACACTCTGACACAGTGTCTCTTATTAAAGATAAATACTTGACCCCTATGACTACTTCAACTCAAACAAGGGCATTAAAACTAAACAACAGTCAATATCGTAGGTACCAGGCCTAAAGTGATGCCCTGAAGAACTTTCTTCCCAAGAGCTATTCCTCAGAGGGACAGTCTTTCCTCCTCTGTGGTAAATGCCAAAACTGCAGAGGAGTTCAAAGCCCGCATGGTGTAGATTGGGATCCAGAGGGTGCGTTTTAGTACACCTCTGAAAGCGGATTGTAAATAGTTTTAAGAACTCATCCAGTGGGTTTTTTCTTTTTTTTTTGCTAAATTCTAAATATAGCACACCACCCATTTGAGGTAATGGCCAAGTATGACCGACTCAGTATATGAAGATAGATAGATAAAGCACACCACTTTCATTTCATTTCATTTCAAAGCCTTCTACTGGCCGAGATAACTCACAAGTATCATCTTTCACAAGTAGTGTCTACGTAATAACTCATAGTATAGAGGATTATTATCTTTTTTTCCCCTCCCTCTTTCACCCAACATTATGAAAATCAGACATAAACAGCAATCAACAGGGTTAAGTTATAGATAAGACCATTAATCATGCACTCTAAATACATATTCATTGTTGCACTCCATCCTACAAGGAGACAATTATTATTATTATTATTATTTTCAAATGTTCAGGGGATACTCATGTAATCATGTGTGTGTGTGTGAATTCGGGTTTAACGTCGCTTTCAACAATTTTTCAGTCATATCACGACGGTGTCTGGTTGCGACAGGGAGCTCAATGCTCACGTTTATAGTGCTGCCTCACTGAAGTATCATGTCCCAGACACATTGCATGATACCACACCCAGTCACATTATCCTGACACTGGATCGACCAGTCCTAGCTCTACCCCGTAAATCTGAGTGCCAAGCGAGGAGCAGCTAGTACCATTTTTAACGACTTTGGTATGTCGCGGCCCGGGATCGAACCCGAGACCTCCCGTTCCCCGGAGCGGACACTCTACCAACTGAGCTATCGGGGCCGGTACTCATGTAATCATATCACATTTCCAGCTTCTTTTGACTCTGCTGCATCTGAACCTCTCCTGGGCTTCATCAGTAACCATTCCCGCACCACTGCAATCTGAGGAGAAAAATTGTAAAGAAAAACACCAAGTGCCCCGACTGGGGACCGAGCCCACAACCCTGGGGCCAAAAAGCAAGCGAGTCAAACACCAGGCCAAAAGGTTCGGGCCAGCCAGACCGGTCAGTTATGCCCTCCAAATAAGCATACATGTGATATTTTCTTGGACACAAATAGGGAGATTTTGATTTTCAGATAGGGAGATTGGGGTCCCAAATAGGGTAATTTTTCCGCGGTTAAAAAAAGTGATGTTGTTTTTGGTTAAAATTTACATCTGAAGCACCTTTTCACCCATAACATGCCAACACGACAATTGTTGTCTGCTTTGTCGTCTGTCATCTGCATTAAATTTTTTTGAAAACAGTGCGGGCCCAGATCAGACTGCAGAGCAGTCTGATGAGGGTTCACACTGTTTGCCTTTATGCAAAAATATGTTATAAAAGCTTGGGAGAAGAAAATCAGCAGACGACAAACTTCCATTTTGTCATATAATATAGAGACAATTTCTCAGAGGAACGATCAAATAACAAGCACTGACTAATAGATCAGCGTTAAATACCCACCTAGCACCTGGCAGAAAAAACAATGTTCAGAATACCCGCATAGGAAAAAATCTGACATACATATACTCGTACTCTTACACCCCTTCTCTTATCAAGTTGTTTTTTTGTTAGTTTTTTTTTTGGAGGGGGGGGGGAGGGGGTGCGTTGGTGGTTGAAGGGTGCATTGCCGTTATGAAATGTTACATACTGTAAGTATTTTATCAGTTATATTGCATGTTGTTTATTTTTGAAAATTTGCGCATGTACCTTACTAGATTTCCGTTTCTTAGTTTTTATCCAGTGAATAATAAATTAGTAAACTTCCAAAATGTTTGTTGTTCTATTATGACCAACCAAGCGCCCCAAATATAGGGAACTTACTGCAATAGTCTTGCAGTTTGGATAGCTTCATCTGTAGAACGTTAAACAAAGCTAAAGATCGTGAAGTACGGAAGTTTTTGTAATGCCTAAATTTTTAAATGCCCATGCTTTTTCCATGGCTACGTTCCCCCAAAACGTGCCTCTGAACTTAGTCTGAACTAATAAGCATGCATGATTTTTATTGAATTACCTTGGGGGCATACACGGCAAAAAATATTTTTTCTCGCAAGCTAAAAATGAAACAGGTTTGAACAGAAAATGTCGCCCTGCAAAACTCCGGTTCTATGTTTATTAATAAATGAAAAACTGCATACAGATGCTTAGAAAATAGCAGCGTCTGCTCTATTTTGGCGTGAAAAATATTTAGCGTGTCCACCTGTCGCACGAATTTTCATTGATGTCACATGGGGCATATTTCTTTCATCCGTTAAAAACGGCAAAATATTTTTCTCGGGCTTAAATAGAAAATG
Organism: Lucinisca nassula; assembly: GCA_963580285.1. Classification (NCBI taxonomy): domain Eukaryota; kingdom Metazoa; phylum Mollusca; class Bivalvia; order Lucinida; family Lucinidae; genus Lucinisca; species Lucinisca nassula. Next base: position 53,746,767 of record OY757014.1, on the reverse strand, counting down.
TCACTATTGATTACCCGAGTTCTATGATTAATAAATGAATAACGGTTTACTGACGCGTGGCAAAAAAAAACAGCGTCTGCTTTGCTCTGTTTTGGTGGGAATAATATTTAGCGTCTACACGTGTCAATTACAAAGGGATTAAATAAGATATAACTGGTATATCTTGATTGACTAGTTTTCACACCTTGTCACATTGTTAATTGTCGGCTTATCAATAACGCCCGCCTGGGGTGTAAACGGTTTAATAGTTTTTGCAACTTGAGCAAATCAGTGATCAACAATGAGGACATAGTTGCTTTTACTGCGTTAAACACTAAAATGGTGGGTTGGCGGAAAACTACTATAGGAAAATTGTCGTGTCGGGAGATTAGGGCCATCGGACGGGAGACCGGGAGATGGGGTTCGAAATCGGGATATCCCGACGAAATCGGGAGATATCACATGTATGAATAAGGCAATTTATTATGGCGTGCTACTTCATTCCTCTATCCTACAAAGAAACCAATATTTAAAGTTTTTAGGAGAGACTCATTTAAACATGTCATATTTTTAGCTCCTCTTGACTCCGCTTAATCTGGTCCATCCATGGGCTGCAGCAATAATCATCCCGGCACCAGGCACCACTGTAGTAGGAGAAAAAAAAAACAACAAAAAAACTAGAAATGCGTCCATAGGACACGGATGCCCCCGCCCGAAAGTATGACCTTGGAGGTACGGATCTGGGTTTGCATGTGACACATTGTCTCATGATGGTTAACATTTCTTCAAAATAATTTCAAAATCCATCCAAAAATAAGTAAGTTAATGGCTGCGTTTAAGTTTCGGACCCTTTTTTACCTTTTACCTCCAAGTATGACCTTGACCTTGGAGGTACGGACCTAGATTTTGCATGTGACACATCGACTGATGATGGTTAACATTTCTACAAAGTAATCTTAAAATCCATCCAGAAATAAGAAAGTTATTGACTGCGTTTAAGTTTCGGACCCTTTTTTTTACCTTTGACCTCCAAGTATGACCTTGACCTTGGAGGTACGGACCTGGGTTTTGCACGTGACACATTGCCTCATGATGGTTAACATTTCTTCAAAGTAATTTCAAAATCCATCCAGAAATAAGAAAGTTATTGACTGTGTTTAAGTTTCGGATCCTTTTTTTGACCTTTGACCTCTAAGTATGACCTTGACCTTGGAGGTAAGGACCTGGGTTTTGCACCTGACACGTCGTCTCATGATGGTTAATATTTCTGCCGAGTAATTTTAAAATCCATCAAGAAATAAGGAAGTTATTGACTGCGTTTAAGTTTCGGACGGACGGACAGGGGCAACGCTATATGCCTGTTCCACCATTCTTCAAATGGCGGGGGCATAAAAAAACTAGAAATGCGTCCATAGGACACGGATGCCCCCGCCCGAAAGTATGACCTTGGAGGTACGGATCTGGGTTTGCATGTGACACATTGTCTCATGATGGTTAACATTTCTTCAAAATAATTTCAAAATCCATCCAAAAATAAGTAAGTTATTGGCTGCGTTTAAGTTTCGGATCCTTTTTTTACCTTTGACCTCCAAGTATGACCTTGACCTTGGAGGTACGGACCTGGATTTTGCATGTGACACATCGACTGATGATGGTTAACATTTCTACAAAGTAATCTTAAAATCCATCCAGAAATAAGAAAGTTATTGACTGCGTTTAAGTTTCGGACCCTTTTTTTTACCTTTGACCTCTAAGTATGACCTTGACCTTGGAGGTAAGGACCTGGGTTTTGCACCTGACACGTCGTCTCATGATGGTTAATATTTCTGCCGAGTAATTTTAAAATCCATCAAGAAATAAGGAAGTTATTGACTGCGTTTAAGTTTCGGACGCACGGACGGACGGACAGGGGCAACGCTATATGCCTGTTCCACCATTCTTCGAATGGCGGGGGCATAAAAAAACTAGAAATGCGTCCATAGGACACGGATGCCCCCGCCCGAAAGTATGACCTTGGAGGTACGGATCTGGGTTTGCATGTGACACATTGTCTCATGATGGTTAACATTTCTTCAAAATAATTTCAAAATCCATCCAAAAATAAGTAAGTTATTGGCTGCGTTTAAGTTTCGGACCCTTTTTTTACCTTTGACCTCCAAGTATGACCTTGACCTTGGAGGTACGGACCTGGATTTTGCATGTGACACATCGACTGATGATGGTTAACATTTCTACAAAGTAATCTTAAAATCCATCCAGAAATAAGGAAGTTATTGACTGCGTTTAAGTTTCGGACCTGGGTTTTGCATGTGACACATCGCCTCATGATGGTTAACATTTCTCCAAAGTAATTTCAAAATCCATCCAGAAATAAGAAAGTTATTGACTGCGTTTAAGTTTCGGACCCTTTTTTTGACCTTTGACCTCTAAGTATGACCTTGACCTTGGAGGTAAGGACCTGGGTTTTGCACCTGACACGTCGTCTCATGATGGTTAATATTTCTGCCGAGTAATTTTAAAATCCATCAAGAAAGAAGGAAGTTATTGACTGCGTTTAAGTTTCGGACGCACTGACGGACGGACAGGGGCAACGCTATATGCCCTTTCCACCATTCTTCGAATGGCGGGGGCATAAAAAACCAGTCTAGTGCCCCGAGCGATGATTAAAGGAGCGTGATAACTCAGTGGTTAATCCACTTGCCCCCGACACCATTGGTCCTGGGCCTGATATCGGCAGCGGCCACAAAAAGCTGACGCCCAAACACACCACCTGCAGAATGAATCACATTTCCAGATTTCTTTGACTCCGCTGCATCCGCACCCACCCCAGGACCCACGGGCAGTGAGTGAGTTTTAGTTTTACGTCCCACCAACAGCTAAGGTCATACGGAGACGGGACCTCGGTTTAAAGACTCATCCGAAAGTCTGGAGAAGCCCGGGATCGATCCTGCGATCCCTGGTTTACAAGGCGAGTAGCGTAACCACTGCACCACGGGGGCTAGGACCCACGGGCAACCACCCCACCAGATACCACTGCAATCTGTAAAGAAAAACCAACCGAGTGCCCCGAAAATAATGGTTGCAATATATATCAAAGAATCTGTAGTAATTAAGGGTCAACCACACTCAGTCCCATAATGTAATGATGAATTTATGTATATCCTCAGACCAGGTACAGCCGTGTCGGCCACTTCCCGCCGTTCAGATGTAACCATGAATATAGATAATGATTACAATACATCAAAGAATATGTAGTACTTAAATTAAATGTGAACCACACTCATTCCCATAATGTTTAATGAATTTAATTACCACTGGTAATTTGTTGTTCTGCTGTTTATCTATCTATCTATCTTCTTATACTGAGGGAAAATGGAATTCTAAAAACAGATGCGCGCGATAAGGCTAATATTTGCAATAAACAGTTTCAATCAGCATTTACGCGTGAAACTGATGGTGAGCTACCATCTAAAGGTGCAAGTCCGTTCCCCTCTATGGGGGACATAACAGTTGACCCCAATGGGGTCGCTAAACTGTTAGGTAAGCTCAAGATACATAAGGCATCTGGGCCCGATGACCTGAATGCCAGGGTACTTAAGGAATGTAGTGCTGAAATATCTCCTGTGTTGGCCTTTATCTTCAATCAATCACTTGCCCAGGGCACTGTACCAGATGACTGGCGACAAGCAAATGTAACCCCGGTCTATAAAAAAGGGGAAAAATATGATGCAGCAAATTATAGACCAGTGTCGCTAACATGCATCTGTTGCAAAACCTTGGAGCATATATTAGTAAGCAACATCAACAAGCACTTAGCCTTTGAGAGCATTCTTGCTGACTGTCAACATGGTTTCCGGAGTCAAAGGTCTTGCGAAACGCAGCTTGTTCAATTTTACCATGACATTGTGAGCAATCTGGATGGGGCCATAAATCGTGGCCACAAACAGACTGACTTGATCATCATGGACTTTGCTAAGGCCTTTGACAAGGTACCTCACAGAAGGCTATTACATAAACTGGAGTACTATGGGATAAGAGGATCCACGCATAGGTGGATTAGCTCATGGCTCTCTGGGCGCTCACAACAAGTTGTACTTGATGGCCAAGCGTCTGATCCAGTCCCTGTTTTATCTGGAGTCCCCCAAGGTTCGGTCCTTGGACAGGTCCTTTTCTTGGTTTTCATTAATGATCTCCCCGATAATATCAGGTCATCGGTCCGTTTGTTTGCTGATGATTGTGTCCTGTATAGGAACATATATTCTCCTTCTGACTGTCTTATTTTACAAGATGACCTGGATCAACTTGCACAGTGGGAGGCCGATTGGCAAATGAAGTTCAATGTGGCCAAATGTCACTCAATGAGAGTGTCACGACACCCTCCAGACAAGCAAATTAAGTTTGACTATACTCTTCACCAGCAAGTTTTGGAGCATGTTCAATCCGCCAAATATCTTGGTATCACCATCACTGACGATCTTGATTGGGGTCAACATATCTCAGAGATTACATCTAAAGCAACTAGGACTTTGGGATTCCTTAGACGGAACTTGGCTTTTGCACCTAGGCAGATAAAGGATGTTGCATATAAAACATTGGTTCGCCCTCAACTCGAATATGCATCACCCATTTGGCACCCCTATGTTAAAACTCAGACTCAGCAGGTGGAGAAGGTGCAGAGGACAGCTGCTCGATGGACCTGTAGGCGATGGCGAAATAGAAGTAGCGTCGGTGACATGCTTAATGAGCTAGAGTGGCCGTCCCTGGAGGCCCGTCGTGAGCAGTCCTCTTTAACCTTCTTCTACAAGATACACTCTGATTCAGTGCCTATTGATAAAGATAGGTACTTGACCCCTGTAACACTGTCGACCCAAACAAGGGCATCAAAATTAAACGACTCACAATATCGTAGATACCAGTCCTATAGTGATGCCCTGAAGAACTCGTTCTTTCCTAGAACTATTCCCCAATGGAATAGTCTTCCCTCCTCTGCGGTGAATGCCAAGTCCGCAGAAGAGTTCAAAGCCCGCACAGTGTAAGATTGGGTCTCAGAGGTATGCGTTTTAGGATACCTCTGTTATGCAGATTGTAAATAGTTTTAAGGACGCATCCAGTGCCTCTCTTTTTTTTTTCTTTTTTCAGCTAAATTCTAAATTTAGCCACCCAATCAACTGAGGTAATGGCCAGATATGACCGACTCAGTATAAGAAGATAGATAGATAGATACTGAGTCGGTCATATCTGGCCATTACCTCAGTTACACCACTATTAACTACCCGAGGGCTGTAAATGAGTGTGCTTGCTCAAAAGGCAGTGCCTTTGTTTCATATCATTGCAAAGGGGGAAAATATGGTAATTTAGATCCTTTATTTTCATTTTTAGCAACAAAAAAAAAAAACAAAGCCATCACGAAATCTAATGACATTGCAATACAGCGTAACCAAATGTTGTTCTGACAAAAAGCTTGTAGCATTAAATGATGTGGGGAGGATGTTTTGTACTTTTATTGTAGGAGATACTTCTGCAGATTCTTCCGACATGATGGCTGAAATATTTCTTTAAAAACAGGTGAACTTGAGCTCCAAATGTCGCGCTAAAATGGCGGCTCCCTTATGTGGACCAATCGAATTCAAGGTAGCATTATGCCGACAAGGAACTAGCGACGATTTGTCACAACAGCTACGATTGGTGAATTATTCCCCTTGCTTTAGACGGGTTCCAGTGCATTTACCTTTGGAAGCATCTTTCTGAAATTCATTATAGATTTAAACCAGTCAACATATGTTTTTGATGGGAAAATGTAAGTCGAATCGCGACCAACAACGATCATTTGGCTGTCAGTAAGTCATTCAATTTAACTCCTAAGATAGAGTCTTAGTGACAGAACATGAATTGAGTCCTTCGGATCGGGACATTAACTGGAGGTTCCCTGTACAAGGAGAATCTTCCCCTGTGCAGGATATCCATTGCTTGATAGTCGGTTGTGGCCACCTCCACTCAACGATACTCAATGGGAAAGAGATCAGAGGAGAAAGGCTGGCTAGTCCAGTACATGTATTCCATTGGCTTGAAGACATTTTTGAGTAAGAACAGCACTATGAGCCAGCTCGTAATCCTGCTGGATAAGATATCCCGGATTCTGAGGGTAAACAAATAAATGGAACAATGTGAGGCCGAAGCTATTGATTGATGTTGGTTGGTTGATTTCTGGTTTATCATCCCTGTAAACACTGTAAAGATCATTTTGGAGACGTTGCTTCCAGTTTTGTGGGACTTTTACCCGACATTGAGATGAAATGACATCTCGAGCCCTTTCGCCCAATGAAACCAATAGGGTGGTTTCGTAGAAATACCGGAACACACCAAAACACCGGAACACACTGGTTATTACCGGAACACAGTTGGATTTTTTATTTTTATGTTATTAGAAATGTTATTTTTGACTTATTTGCATTGTTTTATTGTGTAGGATGTTGTTGATAACATTTCTGATATAAAAAGCATAAAATAATCTTATTTCAGTGTTTTATCAAATGTGTTCCGGTCCTGTGGGTCTGAATATACACTAAGTAATTATCCGTTGTTATTTTGTGACGTCATCAAAATATGTGCACCGGCCCGTCCGCCATTTTGTTTCCCTAGCTTATGTACGGTGCAGTCCGCACAGGTACTTGAAGTTGATATTTACGCTATCAGAATATAGTCTCTAAGATCTTCGAAATCGTTACATAAGGAAAATTTTAAAAATAAATGAGAAACAACTTCAAGCTCCTGTGGTGCAGTACGGTGACATGGCGCACCGAAAGTTTTGATATCTCTTAGCCACCCACCACAAAAAATTCACTATCAAAAGCATTACAACACATCCCTATCAACTAGCAGCAATGAAAATTGGCCTCTGATTTTTTTTTAAAGACAGGGCAAAAATACTATGAAAAGATTTCCCTAACAAACAGTGCAGGCCCAGATCAGACGCCACAGAACGCGGCGTCTAATCAGGGCCTATACACGTTTGCAAAATTTTCAGCCAATTTCCAAATAGTTTTTGAAGAAAACACTAAACCTGCCACCCTAAATTTGTGAGTTTTTTAAACTGCCTAAAATTATAACTTACCAAGGAGAAGAAACTGACTGAAGAAGGCACAGGCAAGCAAAGCTGCCATCTACCCCATAGGTATTGTAGGACTTAAGCCAACAAGAAAATCTAGGATTTAACGGACAAAGTAATACACAATTTTGGGTGTTTCGTTCAGTCCAACTCACACCACCCTGTCTGGGAGCGGTTAACCAGCATAAGAATGATCGGTTGGTGTCAGCTCTGTGTGGAAGCACCATGCAGCCCAATCTTTTTCTCCAAGTCCTGAAGGGCTGGGGCCCTTTGGTGATATGCAAATGAAGAATAGAAAGTTTTGTTTTGATAACTTTTGTGTCTAACCTCAAACCCGCATTCTCTTCATGATCAGTCATGACCGACAGCAGTGGAGAGATTTACGTTTCACCAACAACTAAGGTCATACAGAGACGCGACCTCCATTTAAAGACTCAACGGTCTTGAACCCGCGTCCTCCTGATTCCAGTCAGACGTGCATCCGACTGAGCTACCGAGGCCGGCGGACTGATATATAAACTGCTTCATTAAATTAGCCCTTAAATTCCAGTTTTTAAGCGTTTTGGGCGTTTAATCTGGGTCAACACTGTTTGCCAAGCTCAACCCATGATTCACGTGTAGATTCTATAGATAATTAACCCATAATATGAAAAAGTCTGATCTTTCAGTAACCGTTATTCTGATAAGCCAATGCCAGTCACGTGAACATTAGCACGCATGCTTTTAAACTTAGGAACTTTGGGACGACTGACAAACATGACAGTCGACCCAAAAAGCTGAAATTCTTAACCCATTTCAGACTGAGGTAATGGCAAAATATGATCGACTCAGTATAAGATAGATAGGATGGATGGATGGACGGACGGACAGATAGATAGATAGATAGAGTAGAACTTCGATGGCTCGAACAGCGATTGCTCGTTTACCATGGATGTGTCGAACCTATTCTTGAGCTCCTAGCGAAATCCTCTACATAAAAAATTGTGGGGGATAATTAAGGAGATTTTAGTCTTTTATCTTGCAAATGTATGCTGTGTGTACTCATCTCGTTATGCCTTCTGACAGTAACCTCAGTGGCTCTACCCCTGTTTCGAACAGATAGATAGATAGATAGATAGATAGATAGAAAGAAAGATAGATAGATAGATAGATAGATAGATAGATAGATAGATAGATAGATAGATAGATAGATAGATAGATAGATAGATATGGGTGGACGGACGGACAGACAGCTAGCTAGCCAGACAGACAGATAGATAGAGATGGGTGGACGGATGGACAGACAGCTAGCTAGCTAGATAGGTAGGAATCATTCTCTCTATGTACAGCTAGAGTCCGATTTCGAAATTGGGGGTGGGGGAGGGGTCTGACTGAGGTAATTCCAAAAACTTCAATCAGAAAATGATTGAATATTTTGCAAAAAAAAATGGAGGCTGTGATCCGACGCCGTATTCTGTGTCTGCACTTCTGGACAGTGTGCCCGTAAAGTTAAATAATTAAATGGTTATTTTCAATAATTTCAGCGAACTGAGTCTATCGGGCAAGCTTGAAAAATATCCACCCAGATAGGATCTTGCCATTTACGAAAATAATCGCTAAAATCATCAACATAGTTCATTATATAGGGCACATCTTGAATCTCTGATGTTTTTTTATATATATCGTTTTTTTGTACATTCGCCGGTACATTGATGCATGAATATTGAGTATTTTTGACAGTTGCTAGGGAAGCAAAATGGCTGCACGCGCGGCATTATGGGTATTTGTGTACTTGGTCGTGACGTCAGTGAAAACAAAGGATACTGAGCGCTTTATGTTTAGATTTTCACTCTCTGATATAACTCATCAGAAGACCAAAAGAGTGTTTGACAATTCTTCCAGCCTAAAAAAAAGATTGGCATGTCCAGTCAGTGTCTCTTTTGGGAAGAAAAACATGAAATGTCAAAATCCTTAGCTTGGAAAAATTGTTCAGTACAGTATTTTTTAATTGAAGTGGTGTGAGATCTAAAACGACAATAGAACATGAAGCCAATTATTGTAATGTAGACCAATTTTGACCATAATACCCACAATTAACTATCAGTTCATTATGAAAACACGTCTATACATACATGTACAAGTACATTGTTAATTTTATCACTGATCACATTGCCATAAATTATTTGATGCGTAACTGGGATATGGTTAATAAAGCATGTTTTTGTGTTCCATTTGGCCAATATAAGGCATACAAAATGCATATTATAGTATATACCCCCAAAAACATTTATTTAGCCAACTAAAAGGCTTTTTTGAGTGTGTTTCGGTAAATTTCCACGAACCGCAACAATAGGGTTTATTAGCATGGACAGTCCGCCTCGCACCGCGGTTCCTGGACAGGCTTAGATCCTCTAAGCGGTTTACCAGTACTTGTGTGCGGGCTGGATTCAGCTCTGCGTGGAAGCATCATGCAAACCATATATTTCTTCAAGCCCCTATGGGCGGGGGCCAACTTGATTGATGTAACGTCTCGCTGTTCAATCCACATCTCATCTATGATCTTGAATGTTCTTAATGACACTAAGCTGCGTTCGCTAACTACATGCAATAGCTCGCCACACAATTACGCTTATTTCACCCGATATGCCATGCTCTGTTATGAATGCGTCGCCTCGGCATATCTTACACCTATACGTCAAAACACCCGGAAACGACAACCGGCATGATTCACGCTGAAGTGCGATTTGTCACTGAAACGCATATATGTCAGTCGCTTAGACGCCAATTTACATATTTCATGCACTAGCGTAAGTGTTCCATACTGTGTTGATCGTTAACTTGGTCACGACAATGATGTCTAGCTCTCAAACGTGCATTGCATAAGGGCGACGATCAGCGTCAGTGCTTATTAGTCGGTAGTTGCATTAAGTTCTAACATCATAGGATGGACTTGGTCGGACTGGTAACCAGACGTCACGGTTGATTGATTTAACCTTTTTAGCTTAAGGGCATGGTACCTAAGTGTGTTGTTATCGTTTGGTTTCAGAATCAAAGCACTGAGAGTGTGGGGTCTAGGTTGGAGTACCGGTAATAGGCCTGGGCTGAGATTTAAACTCTTTCATTTAACTCTGAAATTCCAAACAAATAGTGAAGATTTTGATAAGAAGACACGTTCGGCAGCGTCTTATATTGGTCTAAACTGTATGCCAAGCTCACCCTATGATTCCAGGATAACCCTCTTCTGTCTTATGGAATACCCTGATCTCACTGCGGCTATTTTCTACACGACAAAAAGTTATACTGACAAGTCAGTGATCATGAGTCACGTAGACATTAGCACTGAAGCGCTTTTCTTATTATCAACTTCGGGTCAAATGCCAAACAATCAACCCAAATATAGCTGCGTCGTTTGTCAGTGTTGGGTATATGTAAGTGTTATCTGTAAAATATGCACATGAATCAAATGTTGGATCTGGCAAACAATGTAAACTCAGTTCAAAAGCCACACAACACGGTGCTGATCTTGTACTACACTTTTTGCATTAGGTTCTAACATCTTAAGTTTAAACGAATCAGTCTAAGTCCCCGTTCATGACCAGCCAGCATCTAGAGACAATCGGCATGAGTGTTGTCACTGCTTTGATGTATTCACTGCCTTGGGTTTCTGTAGTTCACTCTTCCATCACTGAAGTTGGACTCGTCCATTCTGCTTAATATATGGCACCTAGAATTATATCACAGGCAAGGTTGGCAAAAAAGCGGGAAATACTCATATTTCCTGGACGGTGGGAAATACAGGGAATTCCCGGGAAATACTGGGAAATATATTTTTACATAGCTGGTACCAATTGTGACTGCTTAATATAATACCCCAACTACCTAGCTATTTGAATGCAAAATTATTTCAAGTTCATGCAAGGCTTGAAAATTCCACTTGTCTGCTTGCAATGACAAAAAAAATTGAAGGACAGGTAAAAAGTTTGTCTTGTCCTTATGACATTTACCAAAGTTTATAAGCACTTAGTCATGTAGGACAAGTGAAATTTTGAAGAACTTTCCAGGCCTTTTTTATATTGAATAACTTTGCCTTCATATAGAATGTATATAATTTCTCTTCAAACCCGATTATAAAATATTAGTTTTTAACTATCAGCTATTTCCCTTGACTTGTAAATACATGTAATTTTAATACTTAGATGAGTATCTGTAGATAATTTAAGAAACCTTTTATGCTTCAATAACTGTGTTCTTTTAATACCTGTCTCAAACAAACAAATTATCACACCATTTAACATTAGGAGAATGATTACTTGACAAACTTGCAAACAAACCTTTTCTAGTGTAAACATCCTTAAAATTTAAACATCCAAAGAGTTGTTGTAGATCTAAAAAAAATTGAACCATGTGGTTTAGTGTTACACTAAAGCATACAAAACATGTAGTTTCAATGGCAAACTCTCTTAAAAGGCTAAGTGATTCTGATCTGCATTCTGGGTCTGCACTGTTTGCCCAGGCATGTCTGTCCCAAATATTGGGATCATTATAGTACACTTTATATTTATGCTTGTGTTTGGTTGAGTAAAAGCAGACTTATGACATCTATGTATGGGGAGGCATATTGCAAAATAGCTAACTTCATTATTTCAATTAAATTACACAAATATTAGTTGTGTTTTTCTGTGAAATAACTAAGCAAAAATCATATTTCCCACTATTTCCCAGTATTTCCCACTTTTGTTGAAATTTGGAGTATTTCCCAGGACAGTAATTACCGGTAAATACCAGTGGGAATTCCCGCCACCGGTATTTACCGACCAACCTTGATCACAGGACCAACACTAAGTATCGGTACCATATTCCAGGGTTGAAAGGGACAGCCTTTCCTTTCAATTTCTCCATGCAAAGTCAATATATACACCTAAGTTGTAACTGACCTAAACTTGACCCCGAAAGTCAGAAAGAAAACCCATTAATGTTCTTGTCTACAGCTGACTTGGTCCAACAGCAGGCAGGTCTTTAAGGATTAAATATTGACAGCACTGATAGAAAACAGTGTAAAACCTGAGAAGACTGCTGAGCATTGACCTGGGTATACCCGTCGCATGCTGCAACTGATTAATATGAAATGCTGAATCGTCAAGTCGTCTGCTTCAAAAGTTTGTATTACGCTTACAGGATAACTTATACGCATGTACAATTTGGATTACTGCGCCCAACCGGACTACATTTTATGCGGACTCATATTTCTATGGCGGTCAAAGCCGGAAGAAAAAGCCTGAATTACTCAGCAAGAATAGACAGATGGAATCTGTCATTAAAAAGTAAAGATAAGTAAATAAAATGTGCGTGATAGATTAGATCAGTGCACTAACTGGGTTGGATCCTCGGCAGCGGTGATAAAAATTTAGTGGTGATGTGCGGTATTATTGGTAAATCGTGATGCAGTTCAGAAAAAAATCATATCACAAGACGATATTTTCAATATTTTCTGTTTTCATCCATTTTTCATATTTTCTTTAGTAACTGATCGGTAAATACAGCTCCTTGAAAACAGAATCATTCCCACGGCTGAAGTTAGTAATTTAATCGATTCCCGCCCTTTATTTATAAGCCAGTCATAGCTTAGGCCGAGCTAGGATTTCGGTGAATCGTGCACCTGTTGTTGTTGTATAGGCTTTTTTAGTGTAAGTCGCCCAGCATTTATAATTTAGCGTAACAAACTTTACCATGGCCAGCTACCAACTCGTTTAAAATAAAAACGGAAAAGCCGATATCAAGCAACATTTCAGTTTGCAAAAGATGACAGTCACAAATAAAGTGACTGAAGCCATCAGTCTAATACAAAATTTTATGGAATTTTCAGATATAATCTTTATTTCACCTCATAACATTGGGATAATTCTAGAAAGAAGCTTGGACTTGGTTTTGTAAGTGCATGAGCAGGAATAGGTTAAATGATATAAACCCGTGAAAACACCCTTCTTTTTCCCACATATACCGTATTCGCCCTAATTACCGCACCGTGCGCTTAGTTTTTTCAAAATCGTGTCAAAAAATCGTGGTGAATAATCTACCTAATTAGCGCACACCTGATACCAAAAAAAATAGCTTCAGAGATGATGCATACTGATATTTAATGGGACGGAAAATTTGTTTGTTTGATTTGAGGTTTAACGGAAAAGTATACTTAAGCATTGCCTTCACTGTTGAAGAAATAACAGTACGTTTTTATAGATTTACTGTGAGAGCTTCGAGGGGAGGTTACTGTAAAGAGTGCGCTTAAATATTTCCTTTTCAAAAATAACTTTGGTGTGCGCTTATAGGAGCATGTGCGGTAATTAGGGCGAATACGGTAGTTTGGTTTTCCAAGTACCAGTGTGTTTCAGATTGCTATATAATATATCCAGATAGGTATCGCGATACGCAGTAGCCGTATCGCAATATATCGTGATACGAAAATTCTGACAATACCCATCCCTAAATGTTAGGTGGTTGGTTGGTTGATTTGAGGTTTAACTTTAAAGTCCCTGTCAACACTATTTAGGTCATTTTGGAGGCACGGCTTCCAATTTTGTGGGACTTTTACCCGACATTGAGATGAAATGACATCTCAATCCCTGCCGCCCAATGAAACCAATAGGGTTTATAAGCATGGACGGGCCGACCCGCAGCAATTTTCCTGGGCAGGCTTAGACGTTCTAAGCGGATTACCAGTACTCCTGTGCGGTAGGTTTCAGCTCTGCGTGGAATCATCGTGCAGCCCAATTTATTTCTCCAAGCCCCGATGTTCTGAAAATGCTCCAATGGCAATTTGCAAGGATGAATGTCATCAAGTGCACCGTCCTTCGGATCGGGAAATTAACTGGTGGCCCCCTGTGCAGGGAGAACCATCCCCTGTGCAGGTTAAAGAACCAAACTGTAATTACATGATTACTGTGTAGGCATTATCCTGCAAAACTGGAGTGTTTGTAATACCCTCCTGGGGTTAAGGCGAAACCGGAAGAAAGAATAACTAATTTCTGAACTTCAAAAATGCGTCTAACAATATACTCAGAGATTATAATATTTAGATGACACTTATGAAGATAAAGACCACACACCTCCCTCCAGTCTACGAAGAGGTAACATCGTCTCACTCCAGAGAAAAACTTCATCAAGATGGAAGACTGTCGACTACCAACTCCTCTCATTAGCTTACTGAAGTCCAGCAAGCTAATTGGAAACCTAGATTTGATGTGAGCATGCACTCTGATCACATAGAAGTCAAGCGTATCTGGAAGTAACGGCAACCATCACAGCCAAAGAAGAAGAAACCCCAGAAAGCTCCTACCTCCAAGGCAAAGAACCAGCCACCAAAGACCAGCGAACAGCCAGCAGAGTCAACTCCGAAGACTCAAACGCCAGCACAAAGGACACCACCGCCACAACAGCAGCCGACACCTCGAAGATCCCCTGCGAGACCAGCTTATTCAAAGCCTGCGATGCCACCTCTGCCGCCGTCTCCGTCACCTCCAGGCTCACCAAAAATTATGGAAGCCAAGAAAGTGACCTTCCCAAACATCCCAGGGAGCCTAATCACCACAACAGGCAGAGCGATCATCGACAAATACAGAATGACAAGCTTACGTTACTCCAGCGACCATAATGCCTGTTTAACAACGCTCCAACACAAAAAGAAGCCTCACAACGATGACTGTTACAGCATACTAGACCTAACAGCCAAGCACTTTACCATCTACAAGGACTACGACAGCAAACATTTCTCCCAAGAGGCCATCGACGAAATTGAGGAATGTTACTCCAACTGCCCTCAAGTACGGCACACAGAGCTCATCAAGCAAGCCATTACCTACATGAAGCAGGTGGCATGCAGATACTTCACACCAGAGTAGGCAAGCTTTCCGATCAACGAAACTATCTACCGCCTGGGAATGCAAAACAACTTGGAAATCGCCCGTGGACTGATCCCAGCGTGGCCCTTGGAGAGAGCACCTGACCTACTTAGCTCTCGAGTGAGATGTTTGAGTCACGAATGACAGCCGAAATTAGCAAAGACTCTGCATCATTTTCTATGCTCACTCTTTAAATTGGCGTTTCAAAATTCAAAAACAAACAGTGCCTCTTTCTTTAACCTGGATTTTGCACGGATTCGACAGGCGCTGGTAAAGTTGGACGTTGGACTTTACCACACATGGAGCCCACCCCAGAGGCACTGTTAAAACTTAGTCTGTTGAAGTTGGCGAGAGACCCCTTTTACGGGACCTTTTTCTGCTTTGCTTGGGTTCAGACATGTTGACAAGCAAAAAGTAACAACATAAAATTATTCTTGCAACAAAAATTGATAGCGGCTTTGCCCAACCTTTGTGAAAAGGAGAAGAGACAGAAGGCTTATACTCTTGTACAAAGGTCTAAAGGATGCTGCCAGCATTCCAACAGATTAAGTTATCCCCCCAATTAGGAGTGGCATTTCAGGTGCCATCTGCAAGAACTGACATCTACAAGGGATCCTTCTTCCCTCAGACAATTAGAGATTAGAATGCCCTTCCAGATTTGGTTATTTCATATGCGGTAGGTGCTAAGGATAATGTAGCTAAGTTTACTTCTTCGGCGAGAGCTAGGGACTAACTTCCCTTTTCACAGGTCCTGGTGAATGAAAGTCATTTGACATGTCACCAGTAATGATTCAGATCAGATTCAGGTGAATGGAGTTATGGGTTTCCAGGCTAAAGATCATCCTGAAAATCTGGAGTGTAACTGTATATGTAATGTACATCTGCGAGTAATGGTCAGATGTGACCAATCTCAGTAACAGTAGATAGACAGATGCCGTAAGATAGACATGTGTAAGTGCCAAAATTTGGAAACGGAACAAGTCCCTGGACACTGTTGTCACAAGTCAGCGATGAATGTGCATGTTTCAATGTAGCAGAAAAAAGAAAAACTGGAACGCCATCATTGGCACGCCATCCCCAATCCCCACGCTTTCTCCACATGGGCTAAGTAACAAATTTCAAAAGTGCACCCCCCCCCCTCCCCGACAAGTCCAGTCCCTGGGGCATGACTCAGGGGTCACAGCCAAAATCCTGTTCAATATGTTTTACATATTTTATTACTCATTACTTCTGTAAAGTTTGACATCAAAATCTATAGAGTTGACTTTGTAAATGAATTTTATTGACATTTGACCCATCCCAAGGGCCCTAATCATCCCTTTCCATGTTTTGCAACATCATCATCATCATCATATTTTGATTAACATGCAGGTACAGAGGCAACATCCACAAAAGTGGGCCCCCTTCCCCCTATGTGGCTTGATGCATGCATGAAAGATCTTACACTAGATCTCCAGGCTTGTCTATCATGAGGATCGATAGCAGAGAGCTTCCATTCTCTGCAATCTCTTTCTGTCAGCTGCTTGGAGGTCATCTTGGGCCTTCCAGGCACCCGGTTTCCACCTACCTGTATGTCACACGCAGTCTTAATTGCACTGTTGGAGTGTTCCACATGTTCATACCAGCGGAGCCATCTCTCTTTCAGTATGAGGTTGAGGTCCTCAATGCCAAGACGCTCAAGTAGCTCACTGGACCTGATGGTAACAGTGTCCTGTGGCTTGACATTGTAGATCTGTCTGATCATTTCCCTGTCATTCCGCTGAAGACGTTGGAGGTTTGGCTTTGTCAATGGCCATGTCTCACTGGTGTGAAGCATTGCGCTCCGCACACAAGAGCTATACACATGGCCATGTGTCTTGAACAAGAGGTGGTGGGAAGAGAGAACTGGTAGCAACTCCTTGAATTTCTTCCTGGCTGTTTTCACACATGATGTGGTTGAAAGGTCGCAGCCACCCGCTGCTGAGAGCATATCACCTAGGTAGTGAAAGGAAGCTACAGCCTCCAGCTTGTCGGATCCGACTTGGACTTCCCTATGTGGTCTGCCATCTAAGGGGCGTGCATTTCCTTGGCACCATGTACACCTGTAATCACTAATCAGGGTCTTCTATAAAGCGCTTGAGCGCACTGCATTTCTTGTGTATCCAGGACTTGCAGCCATTACAAAAGAAACATGTACTGTTGCTGCCCACTCCAGTGCGACATACAGCGTATGGGAACTGGCCTGTACTCTGCAGGAAGTCCATGATCTTTGTCTTTCCAGCATTCACTGTCAGCCCTTTCACCTCCATTGCTTCTTTCCAAGTTAAGAGCCTCCTGACACATTTGTAAAGGGATTCAGCTATGAAGACAAGGTCATCAGCATTCAGGTCCTCCCAAGGGACTCCAGAGCTAAACTCCCATGACAAGGCCTAAAGCACAATGATGAAAAGCAGTCGGCTGAGAACAGAGCCTTGATGAACACCCACCTTCATTTGGAGCTCTTCACTGTAACCATCACCAACACGGACACGGCTCCGAGCATAAGCATACATCCCCTGGACCAGTCGCACAATCCACTCGTCCACTCCAGCTTTTCTATGTGCCCACCAGATGACTTTCCGAGGCACTTGATCAGATGCCTTCTCCAGGTCTATAAAAGCCATGTAGAGTCTCTTGTTTCTCTTGCAGCTGCCATACAACAAAAATTGCGTCTGTTGTGCCTCTTCCTGGGATGAAGCCAAACTTGGAAACGTCAATGGACACCGACTGCCTAATGAGGCCATCCACAATCCTCTCCAGGACTTTCATGACCTGTTCTGTCAGCTTGAGACCATGGTAGCAGGGTTTTCATTAAGAGGCGGTAGGAGGCCAAAATGACTGCCTCAATTGATTTTCTGGTCGCCTCAAATGTTACTTTTGTTAATTTAACTCTTATGAAACAGTAGAATTTGACCGCCTCAAACTGGTGACTGGCCTTTTTTAAGAAAAATTTTAGTGAAAACCCTGTGGTAGTTGCCCCATTCCAATGCATCACCCTTGCCTTTATAGAGACAGACAATGAAACTCTGTTCCCAGTCAGAGGGTACCTTTTCATCACAGATGATTGCAGCTGCAAGGCCACGAATCATCCAGGCACCCACATCACCTGAAAATATGACTATGTTCCGATTAACTTAAATTCTCCCCCCTCCCCCACCCCTGGTCCCCAAAATCCAGGTGGGGGGCAGCTAAAATCCCGTTAAGTATGTTTTGCATATTTCATTACTCATTACTTCTGCAAAGTTTTGTATCAAAATGTGCTTCTGCACACTCCTTTCATGTGAGCAACCCACAGGCCAAATTTTGTTGGATTCCAATTTGGAGGAGGTAGCATAACGGATGGACGGAGGTGATTTTAATGTCCCCTTCACTTTTGAGGTCAGCTTTTGTGATCACTTTTGGTCCGTTGTGGGTGTATAAACAATTCAAACGACATCTCCTCCTAAGCCACTGATTGGATTTTGACCAAACTTCACAGGAATGATCCTCAGTTAGTCCTGTTTGAATGGTTTTGGTCCGTTGCACATCCAGGTCAAAGGAGCTAAAATATTTTTTTTTAATGAAAACTCTTCTTCTCTGAAACCACAAGGCCGAGGTCTTTGATATTTGGTGTGTAGCTTTATTACATGTTTTAACTTTGGAACCTTTCATCTCAAGTTCAGAAAAAATGGATAAGTGGATGTGGATGGATGGTTGGATGGGCAAGAGTACATACATGTATAGTACTAGCCTTTTATTTATAAATTAATAGAAATTTCATGACATACACATAGTAATAATATGTCAATGGATTGGATATTAGGCTTAGACCGAAGATGATCCTATAATGTAGATGCATTGCAAAAAAAAAAACACAAAAAAATTAGATGAAGTTGAAAAGACATAACTGAGTGCTTAAGCTTCAAGGCACTAGCCATCATCTAGATACAGCCGGGTGATGTAAAATATCAATTTGTGTATTCCATTTTGATAATTCTGAGTCCTCATCCTTGGTTAATTGTGACTTGTTTGTCACACGAGTTGATTCATTAATGAGTTAGAAAACCTTCGCACGGACCAGTTACATGTTTGAACCACAGTGAAAGTGAGGGCTTGGATCTCATACAGTGTGCTTAAACCCAACAGTAATTTTTAGCTCGCCTGTACGAAGTACATGGAGAGCTATTGTTGTCACCTTGGTTGGCATGCGCATTTGCGTTCCTGTCACACTGCGTTAAAGTTTTTCAAATGCTTATATCTCAACAGTCACTCATCACAGACCACTCATATTTGGAACTTAAGTACCTGGGAGGGTCCTCTGATGTTCATAGAGAACAGATCCCTGGGTTCATGCCCCGGGGTGGGGCTAGTGGTCAAAATCTAGAACACCTTTGTAATTCTGTGTTAAAGTTTTTGAAATGCTTATATCTCAACAGTCACTCATCACAATTAAAGCATTCATATTTACAACTTGGATACCTGGGAGTGTCTTCTGAGATTCCAAGACAACACACCCCTGGGTTCATGCCTGGGAGTGGGGATGGGGTGGGGCTAGGGGTCAAAATCCAGGACACCTTTGTAATTTGTTGTATACCTTTCCATTATACTAACAATTTATAGACACAATTGGTTATACATCAGCCAATCAAGTGACATTGGTTCAAGTGTAAAAGGGTGAAGGTCATGGTGACCTACATTTCACGGTCCAGTGATTTTGCCTTGTATCTTGAAGTCTATTTGTTGGGGAAATGTCATACCTGGGATATTAGTTCCATGTGACTCCAAGATTGACCTCAAAATATATCTAGGTCACTGTGACCTATATTTCATGGTTCAGCGATTTTGCCTATTATCTCGAATACTATTTGATGGAGAAATGTGATACCTGGATTATTAGTTCCATGTGACCCGATAATTGACCGCAAAATATATCTAGGTCATGGTGACCTACATTTCACGGTCCAGTGATTTTGTCTATTATCTTGAATACTATTTGATGGAGAAATGTTATACCTGGGTTATTAGTTGCATGTGACCCCATTATTGACCTCAAAATATATCTAGGTCAGTATGACGTATATTTCATGGTTCAGTGATTTTGCCTATTATCTTGAATACTATTTGATTGAGTAATGTGATACCTGGATTATTAGTTCCATGTGACCCGATAATTGACCGCAAAATATATCCAGGTCAGTGTTACCTATATTTCATGGTTCAGTGTTTTTGCCTATTATCTTGAACACTATTTGATGGAGAAATGTCATACCTGGATTATTTATTCCATGTAACCCCATGATTGAGCTTGAATTATATCTAGGTCAGTGTGACCTATATTTCATGGTTCAGTGATTTTGCCTATTATCTTAAATACTTTTTGATTGAGAAATGTCTCACCTGGATTATTAGTCCATGTGATCCCATGATTGACATAGAAATATATCTAGGTCCTTGTGACCTATTTTCATGGTTCAGTGATTTTGCCTTATAATTCAGACACAATTTGATTCTGAAATGTAATATCTGGAATATATGTTCCATGTGACCTGATTATTGATCTCAAATATATCTACGTGAGTGTGACCTATATTTCATGGTTCATAAATTTTACCTTATATGTTGAAGTCGCGAAACAGGCGAGCTATGCTGTCATGCGACAGCTCTTGTTAGTTTTTACTGACCATTCGGTGTTCCAAGTTGGTGCTTTTGTTGTGGTTCCTTCCTGATTAATGTTTGTTATGTTGGTGATTCTGATTCTTTCTCCCATTATGTATTTTGTTCCTTTTAGTTACAAGTCACCACCTGCTTCAGGGGAAAGAGCTGCTGACTCAGTTTACCAGTTGTCTATTTTGTTACTGTCGTAGCTCCATATTATGACTTCTTTCTCTTGTGATATTGTGGGGAAGGGGGGTGGGTGGGATTTGGGATCCGATTGTATCAGTTCCTGATTGTTTCCCTTTTTAATTAGTATGCAGTGCAATAATGATGACTTTTATCATGTAAGACACAATGGGCTTCCTCAGTTTATTTGTTCCTTCATTCTTCTTTCCCTCCATATAGGCCAATTTTATTTTTTGGGAACTACAAATGCTAGAAGCCCCAAAATTGGTATACAATGCAATAATGGTAACTTATATCATGTAAGAGATAATGGGCTTTCCCAGCTTATTTTTTCATCTGTACATACATGTACATCCTTCTTTCTCTTCATATGGGTAAATGTTAAATTATTCATCAAATATTTCTCAAGAATTACAGTAAAATGCGCTATTAAGGCCACCTAAAGTTAAGACTAATTCTGCTTTGAAAAGCTTATTTAGCAGGTTGCAGTTGTTTTTTCTTCGTATTTTCTTCATACAATGTCGTCTGGTCAGAGACCACCTTTGGGACTGTTCAAAAGTTGTCTTAAAGACCACTTTTGAACAGTCCCAAAGGTGGTCTTAATATAGGAATTTTGCTGTTTAAAAGCTAGAAGCATCAAACTTGGTATGCTAGCCAATGATAATGGCTTGTAATGTGTTAGAGACAATGGGCTTTCTTAGCTTATTTATTCGTCTGTTCTTTCATTCTTCCTCTTTCTCTCTGTATTTGCTAATGACAAATTTGTCTTCAAAGATTACTCAGGAACTATAAAAGCTAAAAGCCTCAAACTTGGAATGCTATTTGCAAAAATGTAGACTTGTATCATGTAAGAGACAGTGGGCTTTCCAGACTTATTTGTTCATTTTTATATAAAAAGACAAACTATGGCATGGTGCTGTCCAGCAATCCACCCGGCCGTCCGTAAACATTCTTTATTATAAATTATAGAAATATGCATTAGGTCACGATGATGCGTCTTGTTCCCACTTTCTTAGTTTTCAAGTTCTGCCCCTTTGATTAATTTTTTCCAAAAATTCTTGTATGTTCCACAACTCAGTAACCATTAGGGATATCTTCATGCAACTTTATGGGAGTATGTATTAGGTCAAAACGACTTGTTGTGCACAAGAATGATTGTTCTGCTTTTCTTAATTTACAAGTTATTCCCATTTGACTAATTTTTCCAAACTGTCCATCCACAAACATTGTTGTAGGCTCCATAACTCGGTAAAAATTAGGGATTTCTTCATGCAACTTTATAGGGATATTATTAAGTCAAGGCGACATGTCGTGCACAAGAATTGTTGTTCCCCCTTTTTAAGTTCACAAACATTCTTTCAATAACCATAGAGCTATACATGCAAATTTACAGGAATATGTATTAGGTCATGATGATGTGTTGGGAACAAGAATGATTGTTGCCCCTTTCTAAGTTTCATGGTAAATATGCCCCTTTGATTATTTTTTTCTGTAAACATTCTTGTACACTCCATAACTCAGTAACTGTTAAGTGATCTCTTCATGCAACTTTATAGAATATAAGAATCTGATATGGGTGTGAGGGGTGGATGGAAAAATCCGTCCCGAGGGTCACTGTCCGGCATCATGAGGCTTGCCGAGTGATGCCCGACTGATCTTGAGGAACGGATTTTTCTATCCACCCCTCACTCATATAGGATTCTTTTTCTTGCATACCTTCCATTTTTAGCACGGATTTTAAATGCTGCAGTCACTTCGGTTACCAACGTCCGCCATATTGTGATTACACTACAGGAATGTTTAGTGACGTCACGTAACGTGCATGACTTCAACCTTAACGACGGCGCATACGAGGTCGTATTCAACCAGTACATTTATCAAACACACGGGAATATTCGATATTGGGTCGGGACACCAGGGTCAGAACATAAATTTCTATCCCAGGGTAAGATCACTGATGTCCTTGTCTGGTGTGCAAGAAATACATGTACATTTGTACATATTAGGTCAAGATGATGTGTTACACACAAAAATAATTGTTCCCCTTACTTTTCAAATTATGCCTCTTTGATTATTTTTTTCAAACAGTCTTGTACATTCCATAACTCAGTAACTGTTAGAGATATCTTCATGCAACTTTATAGGAGTATGTATATATATATTATGTATTAGGTCAAGATGATGTTTTGCCCACAAGAACGATTGTTCCCCCTTTTGTTAGTTTCCAAGTTATGGCCCTTTGATTAAGTTTTCCAAATATTATTGTACACTCCATAATTCAGTAACCGTTCAGGATATCCTCATGCAATTTTATAGGAATATGTATTAGGTTAGGATGACGTTTCACACATAAGTATGATTGTTCCCCCTTTCTTTGTTTCAAAATATTGTACCTACAATTTTTCCAAACAGGCATATGATGTGCCACTTGCGAAGCTCTTGTTTCTTTCATTCTTCTTTCTCTCCATATAGGCTGTTGCTAAATTTTTCGTCATAGATTTCTCAGAGAAGTCTCAAACTAAAAAATTGCTATGCAATGCAATAATGATTATTTACACATGTAACTCATAGGCCAATGTTAAATTTTTCATCAAAGATTTCTCAGGAACTATAAAAGCTAGAAACCTCAAACTTGATATGCAATGCAATAATGATGATGTATCATGTAAGAGACTATGGACTTTACCCACGTTTTTAGCTTGCCTATATGAAGAACATTCCCATCACACTGCGTTAAAGTATATCTCCACAATCATTGGTCACAGAGCAATCATATTTGGAACTTGGGTACCTGAGAGGGTCTCCTGTTGTTCATCTGTTCTTTCAGTCTTCTTTTCTTCAATATTCAACTGTCAAAGATTTCTCAGGAACTTTAGAAGCCTTCAACTTGGTGTCTGCCCCCACCCATCGGGGCTTGAAGAAATAGATGGGCTACATGATGCTTCCACGCAGAGCTGAAAATGACCGCACACATGTACTGGTAAACTGCTTAGAGGATCTTAGCCTGTCCAGGCAAAGCAGTGCAAGTCGGACCGTCCATGCTTATAAACCCTATTGGTTTCATTGGGCGACAGAGCTTGAGATGTCATTTCATCTCAATGTTGGGTAAAATCCCACAAAATTGGAAGCAACGTCTCCAAAATGACCTATACAGTGTTGACGGGGACGTTAAACCACAAATCAAACAAACAAATCAACTTCGTGTACTTTGCAATGATGGTGACTAATATATTGTTCAAATGACATCATCTGGCTTTCTGACTGGTGATCAAAACGTTGTGTTTCTGTAAAAATACGCTAAAGTGGGGGTATAGTCAGATCTTCTGACAGTTCTAGCTGGGTGGGGCAAATGGTGGTCAGGTGTGACGATAATAAACTTCACCAAAGTTTGATCTATTTTTGTACTGAGTGGAATCGTCCACTGTATTCAGAAAAATTCCTATACCATTGGGATTGTTAAAAAGTGGTCTTTATGACCACTTATGAACAGTCCCAACGTTGGTCTCTGACCAGAGGACATTGTATGCAGAAAACACAAAGAAAGAACTACAACCTATGAAATAAGCTTTTTAAAACAGAATTAGTCTTAACCCTTATCTTGCTGTTCACGACAACCCCTATCTTTGCAAACAGTGTAGATCCAGATCAGACCATCTGATCAGAATCTACACTGTTTGGCATTCATTTTATGATTTTGTAGCAATAAATTACATCAAGTAATGTGATTGGTTGATAGACAGAAATGGGTGTGGCTTAGATGAATATTCAGCAAGATAAGGGTTAATTTTAGGTGGTCTTAATAGCGGAATTTTACTGTATATGACAAGGGTACATTTCAAAATCTATAGGAATGTGAGGTTTAGTTATTTTCAGAAATTTATAAAGTAGTTGAAATTTCTGCAAACAGTGAAGGCCCTGATCAGATGCTGCATTCTGTGACCCAATTTGTGGTTTCAATAGTATATAAAATGGGATAATTTTGATGAGAAATGACAGAACCTGCAAAAATTAATTACATGATCAAGATTCAAAATGATACCACAGAATTGTTTCTCTCTGCACCAAAATTGTTAAAATGGTTCTGCTCCAAAGAACGAGGCCAGTCAGAGCGAGAGTATGTTGAGCATAAAGCCCTTAAGGACTGGAAACATAGCATTTTAAAACTAGTGAATAAACGCATTTCTTTCTATTCTCAAAATACTAACTTTTTACCTCCTAAGCCCAAGACGTCTTTACGTCATCTTAAACTAGGTATTCAAGAATTTCATAAGAAGTTTGTTTTGGCCCCTGCAGACAAGGCGGCTAACAACGTCGTCGTTGTGTGACGGCTCCACTATGTTAACACGCTTAAGCAGGAGCTTGGTGGTACTAAGGCCTATGAACTTCAGCCTTTAGCTGAAGAGAGAGCTATAGTAGATAAACATGTTTGTCTTTCAGCCACCAAGTTTGCTGTGTGTGTTAACGAAGGCCAGGACAAGCTTCCTACGCTATACTGGTTACCAAAACTTCATAAAAAACCTTACAAAGCACGGTTTATTGCAAATTCTAGCTCTTGCACTACCACTGAACTTTCTAAATTATTAACTTCCTGTCTTACTGCTATTAAAACGCATGTAATTAAATATTGTGATAAAGTCTTTGAAAGATCAGGAAGAAATCTGTTTTGGTCTATAAAAAATTCGAATGAGGTTTTAAATAAATTGAAATCTAGACATTTTCGTGCTTCTAGTCTGTCTACCTACGATTTTTCCACTCTTTACACTACACTTCCTCATAATCTTATAAAAGAAAAGCTTAATGATTTAATTGAATGGGCTTTTCACAGAGAAGATTCTCTCTATCTTGCATGTAATGTCAGAAATGCATTTTTCACTTCTAAAGAGCATAAGAATTATACACTTTGGTCATGTCAGAAAGTGTGTGATGCCCTCACCTTTCTACTTGACAATATTTATATTAGATTCGGTACTAAGTTATTTAGACAAATTGTGGGTATTCCGATGGGTACTAATTGCGCACCCCTTGTGGCTGATCTGTTCTTGTATTGTTATGAAAGAGACTTCATTTTGTCGCTTTCCATTGATAACCAATCTGAAATTATTGAAGCTTTTAGCTCTACTTCTAGATATTTAGATGATTTATTATGTCTCCCCCGAAAATTTTTTTTTCGGAGAGACATATTGTTTTTCCCCCGGGCGTCTGTCTGTCCGTCCGTCCGTCTGTCCGTCTGTCACACTTTCGTGTCCGCTCTGTAACTTGAAAACCGTTAGAGCTATCATCACGAAACATCGTATAAATATTAATCAGCATTAGACGACGTGCAGTGCGCAAGAACCATAACTCTCGCATTTATAGTTTTTGAATTATCTCCCTTGGAAGTTTGTTGGTATCTATATATGTATGGGCAA
The DNA here is from genome assembly GCA_963580285.1 of Lucinisca nassula. Lineage (NCBI taxonomy): Eukaryota > Metazoa > Mollusca > Bivalvia > Lucinida > Lucinidae > Lucinisca > Lucinisca nassula. Next base: position 53,720,566 of record OY757014.1, on the reverse strand, counting down.
ATCGTTGGAAGTTTGTTGGTATCTATATATGTATGGGCAAATCGTGTCCGGTCAATAACTTTCTTTTTTTTTGATGGATTTTAAAATTACTCGGCAGAAATATTAACAACCATAAGACGATGTGTGGTGCGCATGAGGCAGGTCGGTACCTCAAAGGTCAAGGTCATACTTAGAGGTCAAAGGTCAAAAAAGGGGCCTTTTTTTCGTATTTGGTCAATAACTTTCTTATTTTGAAATGGATTTTAAAATTACTTGGCATAATTATTAACAACCATAAGACGATGTGTGGTGTGCATGAGGCAGGTCGGTTCCTCAAAGGTCAAGGTCATACTTAGAGGTCAAGGGTCAAAAAAGGGGCCTTTTTTCGTATTTGGTCAATAACTTTCTAATTTTGAAATGGATTTTAAAATTACTTGGCATAATTATTAACAATCATGAGACGATGTGTGGTGCACATGAGGCAGGTCGGTACCTCAAAGGTCAAGGTCATACTTAAAGGTCAAAGGTCAAAAAGTGGGCCTTTTTTTCGTATTTGGTCAATAACTTTCTTATTTTGAGATGGAGTTTGATATCACATGGCAGAAATGTGAACCAATATAAGGCGATGTGTTGCGCGCATGACCCAGGTTGGTACCTCAAAGGTCAAGGTCATACTTAGAGGTCAAAGGTAAAAAAAGGGGCCTTTTTTCGGGTTTTGTCAATAACTTGCCCATTTTTAAATAGAATTTGAAGTTACTTGGCAAACATGTTAACTATCATGGGACGATGTGTTGCATGCATGATTCAGTTTGGTACCTAAAATGTCAAGGTCATACATAGAGGTCAAAGGTAAAAAGGGGCCTTTTTTCGTGTTTGGTCAATAACTTTCTTATTTTTAGATGGATTTTGAAATTGCTAGGCAGAAATGTTAACCACCATGAGATGATGTGTTGCACACATGACCCAGTTTAATACCTGAAAGGTCAAGGTCATACATAGAGGTTAAAGGTAAAAAAAGGGCCTTTTTTGTGTTCTGTCAATAACTTTCTTATTATGCCCCCAACTTTGAAAAAGTTTGAGGGGCATATTGGTTCTGGTTCGTTCGTCCGTTCGTCCGTCCATTACGCTTTTGATGCATAGCATAACTAAAGAACCGTGTATGCTAGGGTTTTGAAATTTCGTATTATGGATTCCTCATGGAAAATTAGCTGACGCATATTTTTTTTCTCGTCCGGATTATGCCCCCTTCAAGAGTTATTGCCCTTTGAATTTTTTTTTTAAATAAAATCTTGTCAGCAAGATATCTAAAAAATTATTGGAGCTAGAGCCTTGAAAGTTGTTGAGTATATTGATGGTGATGAGTAGATGAACTGATTAACTTTTGACAAAATTCCGAAAAATACTTTGTGAGTTATGGCCCTTTGTCATTTTGGTAATTTGTGCCCATTGTAATGTATGCTAAAAGTGATGCATAGCATAACTTTAGAACCATGTATGCTAGGGTTTTGAAATTTCATATATGGATTCCTCATGGAAAATTAGCTGACGCATATTTTTTTTCTCGTCCGGAATATGCCCCTTTCAAGAGTTATTGCCCTTTAAATTTTGTTTAATAAAATCTTGTCAGCAAGATATCTCAAAAACTATTGGAGCTAGAGCCTTGAAAGTTGGTGAATAGATTGTTGGTGATGAGTAGATGAACTGATTAACTTATGACAAAATTCCGAAAATAGTTTTGTGAGTTATGGCCCTTTGTCATTTTGGTAATTTGTGCCCATTGTAATGTATGCTAAAAGTGATGCATAGCATAACTTTAGAACGGTGTATGCTATAATTTTGAAATTTCATATATGCATTTCTGATGGAAAATAAGCTGACGCGTATTTTTTTCCTCGTCAGGATTATGCCCCTTTCAAGAGTTATTGCCCTTTGAATTTTTTTTAATAAAATCTTGTCAGCAAGATATCTCAAAAACTATTGGAGCTAGAGGCTTGAAAGTTGGTGAATATATTGGTGGTGATGAGTAGATGAACTGATTAACTTTTGACAAAATTCCAAAAAATACTTTGTGAGTTATGGCCCTTTGTCATTTTGGTAATTTGTGCTCATTGTAATGTATGCTAAAAGTGATGCATAGCATAACTTTAGAACCGTGTATGCTAGGGTTTTGAAATTTCATATATGGGTTCCTCATGAAAAATTAGCTGACGTGTATTTTTTTTCTCGTCCGGATTATGCCCCTTTCAAGAGTTATTGCCCTTTGAAATTTTTTTAATAAAATCTTGTCACCAAAATATCTCAAACACTATTGGAGCTAGAGCCTTGAAAGTTGTTGAGTATATTGATGGTGATGAGTATATGAACTGATTAACTTTTGACAAAATTCCGAAAAATACTTTGCGAGTTATGGCCCTTTGTCATTTTGGTAATTTGTGCCCATTGTAATGAATCCTAAAAGTGATGCATAGCATAACTTTAGAACTGTGTATGCTATGGTTTTGAAATTTCATATATGCATTCCTAATGGAAAATAAGCTGACACGTATTTTTTTCTCATCCGGATTATGCCCCTTTCAAGAGTTATTGCCCTTTGAATTTTTTTTAATAAAATCTTGTCAGCAAGATATCTCAAAAACTGTTGGAGCTAGAGGCTTGAAAGTTGGACCATGAGTCATGTGCAAGACCAAGGTCCATACCTCCAATGTCAAGGTCATACCTAGAGGTCAAAGGTAAAAAAAGGACAGTCAATAACTTCCTTATTCTTTGATGGATTATGAAATTACTTGGCAGAAATGTTAACCATCATGAGACGATGTGTTGTACCGCAAAGGTCAAGGCCATACTTAGAGGTCAAAGGTAAAAAAATGCTTTTTTTGTTTACGGCCAATAACTTTTTAGCTCACCAGAGCCGAAGGCTCCGGGGGAGCTTATAGGATAGGCAGTTGTCCGGCGTTGTCGTCGTCGTCGTTGTCGTCGTCTGACGTCAACACTTTCAAACATCTTCTTCTCTGAAGCCACTGGACCGATTCAGCCCAAATTTTATCTGTAGCATCCTTGGGCTGGGGGATTGAAAGTTTGTGTTTTTTATGAAAATTGGCCCATTAGTTTGGTTGCTATAGCAACTTAGAGCTCCCATAGACTTATAATGGGGAAAATTGAAAAATGGCATTAACTGCCAAGCCTTTGCAGATATTGGAACAAAACTTTCATAGAAATGTTCCTTTAGCAATCTAGTATCTACCGTATGATTTTAGGTCTACTGCTCAATTTTAATGGTTGTCATGGAAACCAAAATGCAAAAAATAGAAAAAAAATACTTAAAAAATCATCTCCTCAGAAACCGTATGCTCTATGAGGCTGAAAGTTTATGGAAATATTCACCATATTTGCCTTTACAGGTTTTGTGTTTTTTATGAAATTCGGCTCTTTAGTTTGGTTGCTATGGCAACTTAGATTTTCCATAGACTTATAATGGGGAAAATTGAAAAATGGTATTAACTACAAAGCCTTTGCAGATATTTTGGCAAAACTTTCATAGAAATGTTCCTTTAGTAAACCTCTCAGCCATATGCTTTTATGTCAACCTGGGGGTCCAGTAGGTTGTGCCGGGGCCATGCCCCGCCCCCAGTACTTCATAAAATGACCTATATCTCAGAAACCTTACAGATCCCCACCCCTAAACCATATATATTCTTGTTCCTATTGATAAGACGCATTCAGTGACACCAACCTGGAGGTCCTCCGGGATGTGCCGAGGCCATGCCCCACCCCCTCCACTTCATAAAAGGCCCAATATCTTGGAAACCATTCAGATCCCCACCCCTGAACCCTATATACTCTTGTTCCTTATGATAAGACGCATTCAGTGACATCAAACTGGGGGTCCCCCGGGATGCGCCAGGGCCATGTCCCGCCCCTCCATTTCATAAAAGGCCCAATATCTCGGAAACCTTACAGATCCCCACCCCTAAACCATATATATTCTTGCTCCTTATGATAAGACGCATTCATTGACCCCAAATTGGGGGTCTTCCGGGGTGCGCCGGAGCCATGCCCCACCCCTTCACTTCACAAAAGGCCATATATCTCAGAAACTGTTCAGATCCCCACCCCTAAACCATATATGTTCTTGTTCATTATGATGAGACACATTCAGTGACACCAACCTGGGGGTCCCCAGGGATGTGCTGGGGCCATGCCCCACCCCCTCATTTCATAATAGCACAATATCTCTGAAACCTTACAGATCCCCACCCCTAAACCATATATATTCTTGTTCCTTATGATAAGACACTTTCATTGACACCAACCTTGGGGTCTCCCTGGGCCTTGCCCCACCCCTGCATTTCACAAAAGGCCTTATATCTCAGAAACTGTTCAGAGCCCCACCCCTAAACCATATATATTCATCTTCCTTATGATAAGGCACATTCATTGACACCAGCTTGTGAGTCCCCGGGGCATGCCCGGGCCTTGCTCCACCGCTTGACTTCATTAAAAGCCACATATCTCAGTAATAGTTCAGATCCCCACCCCTAAACCATATATATTCTTGTTCCTTATGATAAGACTCATTCAGTCACACCAACTTGGGGGTCTCTTTGTGCTGAGGCAATGTGCCCCGCCCTTCCACTTCATAAAAGGCCATATATTTCAGAAACCATTCAAATCCCCACCCCATATTCATATATGTTCTTGTTCCTTATTATTAGCACACCTACTGTAGGGGTGTCCGCAGGGGCCAGTCCTCTCCTTTATCACTTCATGAAAGGATATCTTGGAAACCGTTCAGATTCCCACCCCTAAACCATATATATACTTGGTCCTTATGATGAGACACATTTAGGGACAACAATCTTGGGCTTTCCTGGGAACGACAGGGCATGCTCCAACCCCTCCACTTTTATCTCCAGCCATGCAGATCCCCACTGCTAAACCATATATATTTTTGTTCTTTGTGATAAGACACATTTAGTGATACCAACCAGGGCTCCATTGGGTCCATGCCCCACCCCCTCTACTTCATATAAGGCCTAATGTTTCATATACTGAGTCCACATTGATGCTCATTTGGATATGGGGGTTCATTTGGCAGATTAAAATGATATCATGTTAAAATACATGGCTGCAATTTGGCAGTGCCCACCTGAGCTCTGGTGAGCATAGTGGCCCATGGGCCTCTTGTTTATTTTTCTATGAACATTTTTAAAGTTACTATGCAGAAATGTTCATCTTCATTAGATGATGTGTTAAAAAACAAGATCCAGCTTAATACCTCCAATGTCAAGGTTATACTTAGCAGTCAAAAACGGGGGAGACATCTGTGTTTTTGTAGAAAAACAAATTCTAGTTAAATATTGATAATACCTATTTTGATGGTTTGATCAGTCAGATTTACCCCCTAGAACTTCAGTTAAATAAAGCAAATTCTTCTGATACCGAGACCCCGTTTTTGGATTTACATCTATCTATTGTAGATGGATTTGTTTCGTGCAAAATTTATGATAAACGCGAGGACTTTGATTTTGAGATTGTAAATTTTCCTTTTTTGGATGGTGATGTTCCTTGTGCGCCATCCTATGGCGTTTATATTTCGCAATTAATTCGATTTGCTAGAGTGTGTAGTCATGTAACTGACTTCAACACTCGTAAGAAATTATTAACGGCTAAACTCCTTAATCAGGGTTATCGGTACCATAAACTACGCAAAGCCTTTTCAAAATTTTATAGACGCCATTCTGATTTAATTTCAAAATTCAATATTGGACTTAAATCTCTTCTGCAACAAGGTCTATCGGAACCCAAATTTTATGGTGACTTAGTATATAAATTCAGAAAAATATATAACGGCAATGACTTCAGCACCCAATTTCGTAAAATCATTCTTCGATATAAAAAGATTGGGTACAACATGGATATTATACGACAGACTGCATGCATGGTAGTTAACCCAATCACGGTTGGCAACTTTGCTTCCCTCTTTAATTGCACGCCGGTGGGTCAGGCCTCAGATTCTATGACGGCTCCAACGTAAAGGCTTATTGAAAATTAGAGAGATAATGTCGGTTGGTGCCTGATGCTCTGTCTCTGGTCGGGCTCATCGGAGTCTAACTGTTGGTTTTCTTTTGCTCCAGCATTTCAGTGGTTTCTTGCTGTCGAGTCCTCACCGTTGTCTCACCTCTGTGGTTCTTTGATTTTTGTGTTCACGGAGATGTTGCACTGATGAGTTAGGAGGCCTTCATGCGGACTGAACAAATTATTTGTCTAAATCGCGACAGAAGTAAGGGCGAGGATTGTGGCCACGTAAAATCGATTTAAGCCCCCCAGTGGAAATCTTCCACTGACCGTTCCAAGGCGGCTCTTCTGTGGCGATTTATTTATGTTGTTGTTTGTTACTTACTGTGTGTATCACTTGTGTCTTTTAATTTTGGAGGGCCATATGGCCATTTTGTGGGAAAGTAACTGTCCTTATGGCCTTCCTTTGTTTAGGTTAATTTCCATTATGGTCTGGTCGCTTAATGTTTGTATTTCTTTCCCTTTGGTGTCTTTTATGGGTGGAGTAAGTTAATTGTATCAATTCCTGATCTTTGTTTTACTTCTACTAAAAAATAATAATAATAAAAAAAGTCTTTGAATAGCATCTATCAAGTTCTCAAGCCCGCCATCAGGAAAACATGTTTTGACCCCCTTGAACCCCACTTTGATATAGCAAAACTGGGGTCTGCAGGGGTAAACAGTTATTTTTCTTATTTCTGCTGTAAAATATAGATTGTGGGTATTCGTTAGAACCGCCTCGATGAGGCGGTTATAACGTGTACCCACAATCTATATTTAGAGCAGAAATAAGAAAAATATCACAATTTTTCATCATAAGATTTTCCTTTTTCTTGCAAAGAAATTCACAATATATTTGTATAGGCGTGTTTTCGTAATGATTGGCTCAATTTCAAAATGTTCCTCTCATGGCCTTGCACCAAAATAGCTATAATGGTTCCACACCACTGAACAGGGTTACAACCCCCACAGAACACCAAATAAAACAAAAATAGAAATAAAATTGAAAAGTATTGTCATTTTCCTGTGTAGTTATAATTCTGCTATTAAGACCACCTAAAATTAAGAATTAAAAATTCTGCTTTTAAAAGCTTAGGGTGCACTTCATATTTCTTTGTGTTTTCTGGCCACAGTCTCCTCTGACCAGGGACCACCTTTGGGACTGTTCAAACGTGGTCTTTAAGACCACTTTTGAACACCTTTGGGACTGTTCAAAAGTGGTCTTAAAGACCACTTTTGAACATTCCCAAAGGTGGTCTTAATAGAGGAATTTTACTGTATACATTTTTGGGTCTGTCTTTGTCGTAATCAAAATGTCATGAGAGTTAAGTTTGTGTATTTTTCAGATGATGGCCACTTTCTCAGCCAGCAAAAGTAATGTGGATCTAGCCATTGATCCGCTGATCACCTGTAAACTTTGTTTGTCAGAATGTGCGCTCCAGGACATGTATGAATTGCAGGACTGCCAGTGTATTTACTGTGAAGCAGTAAGTAAAGAAATGCATAGTTAAACCATTGTATACTAGTGGACTCTTCCATTGCTACATGTATATGCTGGACAAGTCCATTTGTCATTTAAGGGTATATTTTTTTCATTTTTATTCTATTTTTTTATGGAAAATTCTGTTAGCATTCTGCGGTGTCTGATCTGGGCCTGCACTGTTTGCCAAGATATCCCTTTATGGGGTTTCCCGCATGCAATGGGTTAGAATCAAGTCAGTCAGTGCTTGACAAAACATCCAAATCAGTCAAAAGACTGTTGGTCGGTCAGCTTCATTGAAGTGATTCTAATAAGTACCCACACTCAGAAATTAAAACAAAAATATATGTTGAGCACCCCCTACTGAATGTAAAACCCACTTTTTCATGAAATGAGGTTTAACCTTTAACCTGCTGAACACGGCAATCCCTAGCTTTGCAAAGAGTGTAGATCCTGTTCAAATGGCTTCTTCAGAAGCCATCTGACCAGTATCTCCATTGTTTGTCATGCAGTTTGTGAATTGAACAAATACAGTATATCAAGTAATTTGATTGGTTGCTGGTCAGAAGTGGGTGTGGCTTGAGTTAGTCAGCAGGATAAGGGTAAGGGAGTGTTTATTACACAGATTTGTTAACTTTAAATATGTTCATCAAGCACTGTTTTTGATGCACAAGCTGATAGTAAAATCAGTCTGTTGAATTTCCTCATTGGATTACATTGATTGGTGAGCTAGTTAAGGAAATAACACTCACTTGACAAATGAAAAAAATAGGCTGTCAAATGCAGACACAAAGAATCAACAATCAAAGAGTTACTGAACATTGCTATAAGCTTAAAAATTGTGACACCAAGACTGTTATTATCCTAAAATTTGACCATAGTGACTTTGTTAACTGGTGAATGGATACACTTCAAGGGAAATAAGTTGGGTTTCAAAATTTAGTTCCTTGCCCTTTCCTTGTCAAAATTGCTTGTTGGCCCTCGCCCATCGGGGCTTGAAGAAATAGATGGGCTGCATGATACTTCTATGCAGAGCTGAATCTAACCACACACAAGTACTGGTAAACCGCTTAGAAGGACTAGGCCTGCCCAGGCAAAGCGGTGTGATTCAGATAGCCCAATGGATATAAGCCTTCCGGTTTCATTAGGTGGCAGGGCTTGAGGTGTCATTTCACCTCAGTGTCGGGTAAAAGTCCCACAAAATTGGAAGCAACGTCTCCAAAATGACCTAAATAGTGTTGACAGGGACATTAAACCCCAATTCAAACAAACAAAATGGCTTGTCATGTGTACCCTAAATATTCATATATCTCAAATTGTAATCAAACTTGTTCTAAAATGTGAAGAAGTTCAATTTACTACCCAATGTTGTGTCTAAGAATAGCTTGATGAGAGGCAAACATTGTAGACCCTGATGAGGCACCACATTCTGTTTTACTATTTTCTGGGACCTGTCTGTCCAAAGAAATATGAGTTTCTTTTGGAAAAAGTTTTTTTTTCAGCAATAGTATTCTTTGATTATTTTTTGAAGTTTATGTTAACTTAAGAAATCATTACATGTAGTTTGAAAATGCTATGGCCCCAGGAGGGATATAGGTTACACATTCTCTTACTTAAGAGCTGACTATTGCAGGCCAAAATTTTGTTCTTTGCAGTGTTTTTGCCTGTATTTACTATCTCTGGTAGTCACAGAGGTGCCATAATCAAAGAGTGCAGTTATGTTACTCTGTCAGAAGTACATATACATGGCCCTTATGTGGAAATTACCATACCATATGTATCCTGGCAGACAATGCTGAGCAAACAGTGTAAACCCAGATGAGATGCATCAGAACACAGTGTCTCATCAGGGTCTACACTGTTTGCTACTCATCCAGCTGTTTTTGGCGCATCGTTATGTATTAAGGGGAATGGATACACCTTCAGGGGAGGCAACTCCTGCAAAAGCATTTTTGTCTCCCATGTCAATAGAGGTCAACTCTAAAAGGAAAGAATTTGCTCCTGAGGTGCAAATTCTTTCTTTTTAAGAGTAGACCCATTTTTCAGCAGGACAGGGCTCATGGAAAAGCGAACAGGAAGTTCCGAAAGATGTCTCCTTTTGAAAAATGGCGGAAACAGCTGCCAGGTGTTCCCATTCCCCTTAAATTGTACTTGTTCAAATTTTAGAGCAAGTATCGTAAGGAGTTTAGGTGTCCGCATATTTAGGGTAAATATGGTAAATACACATTCAGGACAGGCAACTCTGTGAAAAAGAATTTTCAGCAGGGTCTGCTCTTAGTAGAAAGGATTTGCTCCTGAGGTTCTCTTGACGAACCAACGGATGGACAAAAGGACAGGGGCAACACTATATGCCCTTCCACCATTCTTGGGGGGCAATTCCACCATTCTTGGGGGCAAAGAATGGTGGGAGCATAAAAGCATGACACCCCTAAATCATGAAATGGATTTGCACTATATATAAGGTGGAAGATTCCATCCAGTACAAAATGGGGGGAGAGAAACTCGGTCTATAAGAGACGAACATGAAGTCGGGAAGTTTATACCAGTTATAAACAGACAATTATTTCAATTTATTCATTCCTCTTACGTTTGATTTTTTCAGTGTTTTTGTTGGTATGATCTTCTGGCTGCATGACCACAGTGAAGGCATTGAGTTGTCAATCACTTGTTCATATAATCATATTAGCATATTTAGTGTCTCCCCCGCCCATCAGGGCTTGGAGAAATAGATTGGGCTGCATGATGCTTCCAGGAAAAGCTGAAGCTGACCACACAGGAGTACTGGCGCTTAGATGACTAAGACTGCCCAGGCAAAGTGGTGTGAGTCAAACTGTCCAATGCATGTAAGCCTTTTAGCTTCATTGGATGGCAGGGCTTGAGATGTCATTTCATCTCTTTGTCAGGTATATAAGCCCCACAAAATTGGAAGCAATGTCTCCAAAATGTCCTAAATAGTGTTGACAGGAATGTTGAACCTCAGTTCAAACAAACAAACAAAAGCATATTAATCGGTGAATATTAATACACAGGTATATTATAATTGAGTGAATTTCAAAATTAACGGACAAAATTTAGCAGATTCTGATACCTGTGAATATACCCAAATCTGGAAAAAAGTGTGTACATTTATCAATAATTCCTTTGATTTTTTCCATTTCAGTGTGTCCGTCAGTATCTGGCTGTGATGATCACAGAGGGTAATGTAATGTCAATCACATGTCCTGATGCTCAGTGTAAAAAACAAGGGAAAATGGAAGCTGCAGAGGTGAGCCCAATTTTATGAACCTTCATATATTTAAGGGGAATGGGAACACCTACAGGGGTTGCAACTCCTCCAAAAGTATTTTTGTCTCCCATGTCAATATGGGTCAACTCTTAAAGGAAAGAATTTGCTCCTGAGGAGCAAATTCTTTCCTTTAAGAGTAGACCCCTTTTTCAGTGCCACAGGGCTTATAGAAAAGCAAACAGGAAGTCCTGAAAGTTGTCTCCCTTTGGAAAATGGCAAAAAAAAAAATCTTCCAGGTATTCCCATTCCACTTAAGGAGCAGATAAAGTTTAATTGAATCTGAATTGAGTATGGGGAGTCTGTCTGATAAAGCTTAATGTTTGTCTAATTATTATCAGGAGTTAACAGGTTCAGTCCCCAAAGTCTGACATTTTGGCTGGTTGGCCCCAGGACTCTCACTAGGATTTTAAAAACTGGTGGAAAATGCTGTCCTCCTGAAATAGTTGTGGAGTTTTACCATACTTTCTACTTTCCAAAAGATTATACTTTCCAATAAGTTAGAGTCAGAAATGAAAAGTTGGAGTAAATTACTCCATATTTGGAGTTAACGAGAACTCTATTGCCATGGTTTCATGGCCCAGAAATTCATGTGGGATCTACACTGTTATCTAGAGCTATAGGAAAACCATATTTATAGTATGGCGTCGCATCTGAGAGTGAAATAAGGCCTCGTAATAAATTTGATAATCTACTAGTTGATCATATACTCACCGGAAATAGAAATTATACACTCATTTTTAAATTGTCACTCGCAAAACATTTTAATGAAATTTGAATTTCAATTATTTAAAGTATCATCAGTGGCATGTCTGCTTTATCGAATAAAATGTTTAATGATAGCTACGATTTAACGGGTAAAGCCACAGGCTCAAAGTAAGGGTCCAAATTTTGCTGTTCAAGTTTCCATTGAGTCAAAAATTTTGTGTCGCGAATGTGATTCCCATTTTTACCAGTTATTACTCATCATCTAGCGTTGGGAATATTGTTTACAAAATGAACATTTACACAATGGTTGAAAAGTTATCAACCTTTAAATATTGGACCAAACCACCGGAAGTGAGCGAAAAGTATGGCATTTCTGATTGCGTTTTTTGTTTCAATCAATATTTAAGACACAGCTGAAGTTGCTAAAACGATTGAAGGCACTTTTGGGTCGATTTTTGGCTTGGAACATTATTTTAAAAATTTCGCTGAAAAAAAGCAGTTTTTGAGATTCCAATAAAATGTTTGTTTCTAGATAATTTTTAGATGTTATGTTATTTTTTTATTCGTTGCTTCTCACTTATTACCTATACGTAAAAATGTTGAAGTCAAAATTCGATTACAAACAGATTTTCTAAAAAATGCACTTTTTTACATTTTCCCCAAAATCGTTTTATTTTGAACAACAGATTTTCTCTAAATTGTTACAGGATTCATGTGTATAGTTAGTCAAATCCTTAATCAGTAAATTTTAACTGAATAATCTAATTGTTTTGTCAGGCGAGGCAATTTAAAAGTGTATAGTTTCTATTTCCGGTCAGTATATTTGCATATTAGTTAAATACGTCCCGTAAGGTTTAAAATGACTTCGCATTTACTAATGGCCGAATATTGCCATTTTTGTAAAACAGTCGTGAATAAAATGCATTTTAAATATCATATGATAAATAGAATCTTGCATTCATGCTTATGTATTATTGAAATTATTAAACCTGTTGAGGAAAATGGATCTCTTTTCCTCAACTGGTTTAATAAATTCAATAATACATGAACACTCATGTAAAATCCTCTATAGGACTCAAGAACAAGTTTGACACAGCGATGTGTCATCTATGCTTGAGTAATTGAAGTTTCTGTATACGTGTGTACTTGTTATTATGTTTCAACAGAGAAATGTGGGAAATTATCCCCATGTCATTCATGTTAATTAGTGATATTTATCATGACACCCTCTATGTGTTTTCGCTGGCCTCGGTAGCTCAGTCTGATGTGCGTCTGACTGGTGATCAGGAGGACGCGGGTTCGATGCCTGCCGGGGTCGGCAACATACTTTCATGGAGATTGATCCTGAAATCTTTTCTACGGTCATTCTCTCCCTTCTACTGATACAAGAAGGGCAGTTGTTAGTTTCTGGCAAAAGAATGTGCACTGTACTGGTTAACCGCTTAAGTATAAGCCTGCCCAGGAAAAGTGTGGATAGGTATACTGACCGGCTCTAAAAGGACCTAAAATAGTATCGACTGGGCCGTTAAACTCGAATACATATAAACAAAATCTATGTTTTCAGATCAAACAGCTTACAGATTCCAGTGTTTTCAAAAGATATAGAAAAATAAAGTCCTTAAAAGGTATGTTTAGACCTAGCAATGGATAAGGAGGAATAATAAGGCTAATCAATGGAAAATTTTCTTTATTTCTTCTTATATCCATACTTCCTTGCACACCATGGGCCAGTTGTTCAAAGCATCGTTAGCTTAACAAGCTCGTTAGTGATCATATTGTTAACTGTTCTAGCAAGTTTAATATTCAAAATTTTGGTATTTTTGCTGAAAAAATGTGAGCAGCTTTTTCGAATGCAAAAGCTGCTCACATTTTTTTAGCAAAAATATTAATATATTTGCCATAATAAATGATCAAAGTTTTAACGATACGTTAACTAACGACGTCGTTAGTTTTGAACAACTGGCCCCAGACATGGAAACCCATGATTTTACCCTGGGATAGAAATTTATGTTCTGACCCTGATGTTCCGACCCAAAATGGAATATAATTGCGTGTTGGACAAATGCACTCGTTGAATACGACCTCGTATGCGCTGTCGTTAAGGTTGATGTCACAGCATGTTACATGATGCCACTAAACATTCCTTTAGTGTCATCACAATAAGGCGGACATCAGTAACCGAAGTGACTGCAGCATTCAAAATCCACGCTAAGAAATGGAAGGTATGCAAGAAAAAGAATACTATATGTGTGTGAGGTGTGGATAGAAAAATCCGTCCCTCTGGATCACTGTCCGACATCCCTCGGCAACCCTTGGGACGGATTTTTCTATCCACCACTCACACCCATATAAGATTCTTATATATATATACATATATTCTTCTTAGATACAGTGAGGCGATTCTAAGAAGTACCCTCAACATATGGTTTGATGGAAAAATAAAAAAAAAATATTGTCATATAGCTCATCTTTATCTGGAGTCAAGGTAGAATGACTGGTAAAAGATGAAATAATACTATTTATTCTTGCACACCAGACAAGGAAATCCATGATTTTACCCTGGGATAGAAATTTATGTTCTGACCCTGGTGTTCCGACCCAAAATCGAATATAATCGCGTGTTTGATAAATACACTGGTTGATTACGAACTCGTATGCGTCGTCGTTAAGGTTGACGTCACATCACGTTATGTGACATCACTAAACATTCCTGCAGTGTCAACACAATATGGCGGATGTTGGTAACCGAAGTGACTGCAGCATTAAAAATCCGCGCTAAGAAATGGAAGGTATGCAAGAAAAAGAATCCTATTTGGGTGTGAGGGGTGGATAGAAAAATGCGTTCCTCGGGATCGCTGTCCGGCATCACTCAGCAAGCCTCGTGATGCCGGACAGTGACCCTTGGGACGGATTTTTCCATCCACCCCTCACACCCATATAAGATTCTAATATTATATTCCTACACAAAATACTGCTGTAGCCTGTATACTACCACTTTTCTCACACAAAAATACAGAATCATGTATCACCCCTTGCTAGCTCTGTGCTCTGGCTTTAGTTGTGACATAAGAAAGCAGCAATATGTAACACGAAACCAGACATGAAATGATGATATCACTTACACACAGAGTGTAACACCAAATTTTCTTCATTATTAACATTTGAAAAAATTGACTTTTTTCGAGGCAAAAAGGTATAATATAAACATATTTCCACTACTAATGTCTCTTTGATGTTAAAGTTTCCAGATATTCAAGTCAACTATTCATTGTTAAGGGAACTTTTGAAAGACTTTATCCTCAAAAAAAAAAAAACAATTTCGAAGGAATGTTCCTTGAATGACTCTCTAACAAAGTTGCTGCAAATCCTCTTGCGCCACTGAACATGACAGCTACCAGAACTAAAAATAAATAAACCTTAAAATAACTTCTACCCCTAGATAGCTACACTAATTTTGAAATATTTCACAGAAATGTTCCTTGGGTCACTATTCTCTCCTTTCATCTAAGAGTAAACCCCTTTTTCTGTGGGACCGGGCTTATAGAAAAGCGAATAGGAAGTTCCAAAAGTTGTCTTTGAAAAATGGCAGAAAAGTCTGGCAGGTGATCACTTTCCCCTTATGGTGAACACAGATTATTTGTAGAAGTCTTGTTTTAAGCCATAGCTTCAAAAGGAAAAAAAAAACAAAAACTGGTGCTGTTTGTATCTAAATCACTCGACTTTTTCACAATTTTAAATTAAGGGGAATGGATATACTTTCAGGGGAAACAACTCCTACAAAGTAATTTTGTCTCCCCTGTCAGTAGGGGCCAATTCTTAAAGAAAAGAATTTGCTCCTCAGGAGCAAATTCTTTCCTTTAAGAGCTGACCCCATTTTCCGTGAGATAAAGTTTATAGAAAAGCAAACAGGAAGTCCCGAAAGTTGTCTCCCTTTGAAAAATGGTGGCCAAACCTCCAGGTATATCCATTCCCCTTAATAGCCATTTTGATTGACCAGCACACCACTGTGCATGCCACTTAAGAGGAATGGATATAACTTCAGGGGAGGCAACTTCTGCAAAACTATTTTTGTCTTCCATGTCAATAGGGATCACCTCTTAAATTCTTTCCTATAGGAATAGACCACTTTTTCTTTTTCCTTGAGACAAACTTAATAGAAAAGCCAACAGGAAGTCCCAAAAGTTGTCTTCCTTTGAAAATCTTTGGTAAAACCTGCCAGGTGCAATCATTCCTCTTAACCTCTGAGCCAGAAAATGCTCAGAATTTGCAGAGCGTGTAAATCCTGATCAGATGGCTTCTGCAGAAACCAATTGATTTAGATTTTCGCGTTTGTCTGACATCCAATTAGTCAATTTGGTGAATTTATAGGAGTAAATTACACGAAGTAATTTGATTGGTTGACAGTGTTTTTTTTCCCTATAAAACCGGGTCCGGAAAACGGACCCGTTCCCAATCGCCAAAAGTATGTTTTTTTCCCAATTCAAAGGTTAAAAATTCCCAAAATCATGATGCAGCATCCTTTTTTTTCTCTCTCTTTTTCGTCCCGAGAAATCGGTTGTTTTATCGCTCGTATTGTTTACCTTCCGGAAATCCGAAGTAACGTCCCTTTGAAGAAACGGCTATTGACATAATTCGCGTACTATTGCAACGATTTGCCGAAATTCGGGTAAGTTCAAAGTCGTAGGTAAGTCCAATATGTAACTCTTCCGTCTGGAAACCACCTTTAGCGCGGCAAGTTTTCTGGCGGAAATTCTGTTACATGTTTATTAAATTGAGTTTGTTTTGACATACTTATTAAAATAACACCCTTTTTCCCAATTTGAGTAAAAACGACGCTATTTTTCCCAATTTGAGAAGAAAATTTTCCCAATTCCACCGGTACCGGTACCAGTCCCAAAAATGTGAAAAAAAAACACTGGTTGATGTCCAAATTGGGTGTGGCAAAATTATTAATTTGGCAGAACAATGGTTCAGGACCAAATGTTTCAAGGAAAAGTGTGGTTAGGTTAGTTGGCCAAAATGGGTTTAGATATTGAACTATGTGGAGATATATGGCAGTTTCATTGTTATATTGCTAAACAGTTCAGATGCTAATCACCACTGTCAGACAGCATTTTCAAAGTACAGTAGAATTCCTATATTAAGACTACCTTTGGGACTGTTCAAGAGTTATCCTTAAAACCATTTTTGAACAGTCCCTCTGACCAGAGGACACTGTGGACACCGGCAAAAAACACAAAGATTTACTGCAACATACTAGATAAGCTTTGTAAAGCAGAATTAGTCTTAATTTTGGGTGGTCTTAATAGCAGAATTTCAATGTACTTATTTCTCTTATTTTTCAGAGAAAATAACACTGAACATTACATCTGAATTATCTGCATGGCAGAAAATCCACTTGGAATGCCAAGCAAATTTTCTTCAAAAAGTGAGACAAAATGAGATCCTTGTATGCTCTAAAACTTCTTTTAGCATTTAAAGGTTAAAGTAATAAACAGAACCAATTTACATTGAAAAGACTTATGAGATGAAAATCTAGTGAATGTTGTATATTTCTAGGGTGGAAATATTGATTGGTTTTGAACAGTTTCAGAAGTAATTTTGCTGTAAAATTTATTTTTAAGGAAATAGCGGAACTTTTTAAGGAAAGTAACTCTTGCAGAAAAAATCCTAAAAAGTCGGACACCTTGAGAACTTGCTATAATTGGCCAAAAATCTTAACAAATTTGTTTCAAGATCCACAAAGGAGCCCAAAAGGTGCAGAAAGAATTGCAAAAACTGTAGACCCTGATTAGACTGCTCCTTCAGGAGATGTCTAATCTGTGTCTGCAGTTTGCATAGGCCAATCTGTCCCAAAACTTAGGATCATTACAGTAGTTCTGTCAGTTTGGGTAGCAGTGATATAAAAGCCACTGCCTCTCTCTTGTCCGGAATGATTGTTCGAGAGCGATTCAATAAGCTTAAAGCTTTCATCGCAATCAAACTAAAATAATTAGTATAAACTAATGTGGGTCTACTCTAAGAGAAAAGAATTTGCTCCAAATTCTTTTCTTTTACAGTAGACCCCTATTCAGAAGGGACTGCATGCACCAGAAAGCAAACAGGAAGTTTAAGAAAATGTTTTCCTTGTTAGCATGACAACAATTTCTGAGGCATATCCAGTCACCTTCAAAGCCATAAATCTTGAACAGCAATGATAAGAGTACCGGTTTAGCTGAAATGTCTGTTTTGTGACTTCCTCAAATAAACATGTTGTTTTTGTGCTCACTAGAATCATTTGGGCATGGCATTTTTAACCCATAAAATGCCAGTCGTGACAATTATCGTCTGCTTTGTTGTCTGCCAGTTACTTTAAAACTCATTTTTGCAAACAGTGTGGACCCAGATCAGACTGCTCCTCTAGGAGCAGTCTGATCTGGGCCCACACTGTTTGCCTGTATGCAAAAATATTTTTAAAAAGTTTGCAAGAAGATTCAGCAGACGACCTAAGCAGACGACATTTTCAGATGTTGTTTTTCCCGGCAGCTTAAGGGTTAAGGTGTACCCTCTACATTATGTCTTAATGGAGAAATAAGAAAAAAAAACACAAAAACACTGCCCTCTTCATTTTATGTTATCTGGATTTCAGAACCAATGATCTCTTACATATGCATGCATGATGACTGTTTGGGGCTTCATGTCACTAGTCTATTGTCTGAAGCTTATTTATTACATTCAGAGCTAAAAATTTTGATGATTCGAAATGCAAAGTAAAATCCTAGGAGAACTTCCAAGTTTGCAGATATCACACATTCTATTAAATACAGTAAAATTCAGCTTTTAAGACCACCTGAAATTACGACTAATTCTGCTTTAAAAAGCTTATTTTGAAGGGTGCACTTAATCTTTCTTGTGTCTTCTGCCCACAGTGTCCTCTGGTCAAGAACCACCTTTGGGAGTGTTCAAAAGTGGTCTTTAAAACCACTTTTGAACAGTCCCAAAGGTTGTCTTAATATAGGAATTTTACTGTACATTTGTGAACAGGCTTCTGTGGCCTAGTGAGAAAGATCTCTGACTCTTAATCATTATGTCTCTCACCGATGTTGGTTCAAGCCTCGCTCATGTCACATGTGAGATGCCAAGTTCTGCAACAAAAAGTCAGGTGTTTTTTTTCTTTGGGTACTCCAGTCATGGCCCACCTATGATTAATGATTGACATGAAATACATGTTTGTGAAATAATCTTGAAAGGGCCATAAAACCTAAATAACAACAAAAAATGCACTTGTAAAGTAACTTGACATCTGATTGGATAATGTCAAGACTTTATAACAGTATATTGCAATGGTATAGTACTGTCAGAAATACTAGTTGTGTCACATAACAGTGGTTTCCATTGGCAGACATTTGATTTTATGTTGCTGGCTGCTTGCTATTTGTATGACAAAAAAACTTGACCTCTGAACAAATTAATTTAGCCCCACCCATTTCTGACTTTCATCTAATCAGAATACTTGGTGTAATTTTTCATACAAATTCATGAACTGAATGCATGTCAAACAGTAACAATCGGCTCTGTATCAACACTGTTTTCAACCGTATTCTGCATAGCTCTAGATAATGCGCTTTAGTAATGATATTTTTCTTATTTCGGCACAAAAACATATGTTGTGGGTATTCATTAGAAGTCCCTTGCCGAGGCACTTCTAATGAATACACACAACATATGGGCCCCGTCAAGCGATTTTGGTACTTATCGCCTATGCGAGCAGCGAAGGTTCAGGCGAGCCTGCACATCCGCGCAGTCTTGCCAGAACCTTTGCTGCTCGCTCATACAAGCAGTGAATCAAGAGGAACCTTCAGACAGAAAGCCATATCCCTGGCCCATCTGAATGGCTGGGCATGCGCAGTTAAAATTTGTCATGACGGAATGCTCGAAGGCAAAAATTCGCTTGGCGGGGCTCATATGTTTTTGTGCAGAAATAAGAAAAACTGTATTTGGATACCTCCTCTTATATGTGGCTATGTATCCCGGTTCAGCAGAAAAAGGGTAAGAACAAATCAAGTGAATAAATGCATTTGAGCGGGGATAACTACTGCCTATATTGAAAATTGACATTTTATGATGTAAATAATGTTGATTTTATGGTTGCAAATTGTCTTTTACGGCTCTGCTGTGTCACCAGGGGCCAGTTGTTCAAAGCATTGTTAGCTTAATGAGCTCGTTAGTGGTCATATTGTTACCTGTTCTAGCAAGTTTAGTATTTAACTTTTTGGTATTTTTGTGAAAAAATGTGAGCAGCTTTTGCAAATGCAAAAGCTGCTCACATTTTTTCAGCAAAAATATTAGCGTATTTGCCTTAATAAATGATCAAAGTTTTAACGGTTTCTGGTCAACTCGTACCTAAGTCAACTCGTACCTTAGTCAACTCGTACCCGAGTTTGGTCAACTCGTACCTTAGTCAACTCGTACCTAAGTCAACTCGTACCTTAGTAAAAATAAAATTTGTTTTGGGGTAAGTTTGGCTTAAGTACACATATATACAGGTCAACTTTATGGTCTATGCAGACTCCTGATCCTTTTCCCGACGACGAAGACGATATACAGTGGATGCATGATGCCATCGCGCACGTGTGCCAAAATGGCGCCTTTCATGTGTATGACCCCCATATCCCTTTTGCAAGACATAATTTATGGGTGCTCGTTAGAACTATCCCTGTGGGGCAGCTCTAACGAGTGCCAACAATTTATGCTCCAGAGGGATGTGATTGGTACATAATTCCATACTCAACACAAGACGAACTTCATATGTAAATATGTAAATGAAAATAACGAGAAAAATATTATTGTAGAACTTACATTTCATGCTCATTTGCAAATAAAATGTAGTTATACAATTTTATTTGTTCTCATATATGCTCAAAACATAAATGTGGGCTAACATAAATGTTGCATATTCCTTATTACTGTTACTTTACGATAACACACCCGTGCAATATAGTGCGTTTTCACATCTCCAAAATGGCAACTTTTCTTACGAAAATCCGTGTTTTTTTTTTTTCTTTTCTTTTTTCGTTTTTTCTTATTTATACTATAAACATAGGCTGTGATCTTTAGTTGGAACGACTTCGTTGAGGCTGTTCTAACGAGTACCCTCAACCTATAAGGACTCGCTAGGAGCGGCATCTTCAAGCGACCTGAAACATTATCATAGCATACACATTCTATATAAAACTAATCGTCGATTTTACCTCACAATTTGCATAATTATTATTAATATTATTATTAGCATCATCGGTAATAGCGGCTAAAGTGTATCCACAACTGAAGAATTGTTCATTATATTTGAATAGGCGTGTTTTCGTAATGCCAGGATAATTTTCCCCTTTAATTGCAATAAATAAAATATCTAATAAATAATTTGTATTACCTTTCCCACAAAGACGATGCTGCCAACGGTCGCTGACATCGCAACTTACATGATGCTGACGTCCACCATCAACCTTACCACATGCAATTCACAAATCAGACATCAGATTTTCTGTCCTTTGGGATCATTGATTCCATTGTGGAATTTTGAAAATATCTGAGGGTCAGTGATGAAGCCTAATTGGCCGAAACTAGCTTGTCTAGCCCAGAAAACATGTACACTCCGTATGTTTCACTTCTGTGGTGTATTCCTTGCTTCCAAAGGATAACCCTCTTATAGAAGATACTTAACTTCACTACAGCTGGTGTGTGGGAATGTGTGGCGGCGGTAAAACGTCTCCCTGTCCTACATCATAGTGTAGATTATATTTTCTTGTCCTTTGGGATCATTGATTCCATTGTGGAATTTTGAAAATATCTGAGGGTCACTGCTGAGGCCTAATTGGCCGAAACTAGCTAGTCTGGCCCAGAAAACATGAACACTCCGTATGTTTCACTTCTGTGGTGTATTCCTTGCTTCAAAAGGATAACCCTTTTATAGAACATATTTAGATGAAAGTTTTAAGCTTTGATTCTTAGTAAGAGATCTCAAAGATGAATGCTACTGCAAGGATTCTGTACTTCTTATATATCCAGTAATCGGCAATTCAAAAGAAAATAAATAATACACAAAAGATAATTGACCTTAAATTCCTGCGTGTCATTAAGTTTTGTCAGAACAAAAACAGCCGCTCGCCGGCAAAATTAAAGCAATTAAAAACAGTCTTTAATGAAGGACGATTAGATTAAACTAGTACCGATAATCGTTTTTACACCCACATTAATCGGTACACGATTAACTTAAGTTGTTAATTAAATTAACCCAAATGGAATCTTCCATCTTATATATTTCAAAATTTAGGGGTGTCAGGTTGTGTTTTCTTCAAAATTTATTCGGGAAGTGGCTAAACTTTTTCAAACAGCGTCCGCCCTGATCAGACGACGCTGCGTTTTGCGGCGTCTGATCTGGGCCTGCAGTGTTTGACAACCCAAATGGAATCTTCCACCTTATATATTTCGAAATTTAGGGGTGTCAGGTTGTGTTTTCTTCAAAATTTATTCGGGAAGTGGCTAAACTTTTTCAAACAGCGTAGGCCCTGATTATACGACGCCGCGTTCTGCGGCGTCTGATCTGGGCCTGCAGTGTTTGGCAAGGTACCCCTTTGTGGGTTTCCGGTACTGAATGGGTTAAAAGTGAACAATAATAAAATAATAATAATAATAACAATGATAAAAATAATAATAACTAGAGCAGGTTGATGGCGCGCCATCGCATATCCCCGCGTTCTGCGGCGTCGGATCTGGGCCTGCAGTGTTTGACAAGGTACCCCTTTGTGGGTTTCTGATACTGAATTAAAGGGTTAAAAGCGAATAATAATAATAATACTTATAATAATAATAATAATAACAATAATAAAAATAATAATAACTAGAGCAGGTTGATGGCACGCCATCGCATATCCCCGCGCTGTGGTGCTTGAATGTCTTTTGACGTGTCACCAGTAACAATTCTGATTCTGTGAAAACCATGTTACAATAAAAGGACCCAAAGTACTTCTCTCTGGCCTCCGTTGAACTCAAGACATGGCTCGGGGCAAGTTATGACCCATTTCAGCTATTGTTCGGCAAACAAATACAGTACCCCACCTACCCCTGGGGTACGAGTTGACCAAAATAGGTACGAGTTGACTAGGGGGTACGAGTTGACCAAAGAACGGGTACGAGTTGACCAAAAACAGGTACGAGTTGACTTAGGTACGAGTTGACTTAGGTACGAGTTGACCAGTTACCGTTTTAACGATATGTTAACTAATGGCAACGTTAGTTTTGAACAACTGGCCTCAGAAAGCAAAATTTCTGACTGTAAAGCACCCTTCCGCTGATTCAAGAAGGCCAGTTGTCAGTTTCTGGCAAAAGAATGTGCACTGTATCGTCCTGTAATATATTTTGACGCACATCTAATTTGACGCACCAAAACGTTTCTTCCTATTCTTGGATTTACGGAAGCTAATTTGAAATACCGCATCATCATTTTGGTAGAACAACATTAGAGTGTCACATCCAGATGATTTATGTGAAATTGGAGGATTTTCCTGGAAAATTGCAACAGTTTTACCCTGACTGCTCAAATCTTTAAGAGAAATCCTTAAGGCACTTTTTTCCTCAAATTGAAGCATAAATATTTAAGAACCAAAGGATGCATCTGAAACAAACCATGCTTTCTCTGTTACAATGTCTCCTGGTGCATTAGTTCACATGCAATTTGTTTGAATGAATTGCTAGTGTATACAAAATTTTACTTTTCAAACTAATATCACGTCTTATATAAAAAATATATTGGAACTGGAAGAAGAGAAAATTGGGAAGTAATATTCTGTGTGTTTGTATGTTGTCAAGTGTAAAGAATTCCAAGAAAATTCTTGTTAATGATAATGAACAATTTATTAAAGACTAGAAAAAGTGTCCATAGGACACCGATGCCCCCGCCAAATGCCATTCATAAAAAATATTACAAATGTACTTCAAGTCAATCATCGAAATAGCTCGAGATATTGTCATAAGGAACATTTGTGTGAAGTTATACTGAAATCGGTGAAGAAATGTAAGCGCTAGAGCCATGACAAAGTTTTCCTAAAAATAGCCAGTGACCTTGACCTTGAAAGTCAAATGCCCAAGGTATTGTCATAAGGAACATTTGTGTGAAGTTATATTGAAATCAGTGAAGAAATGTAGTCGCTAGAGCGATGACAAAGTTTTTCTAAAAAGAGCCACAGTGACCTTGACCTTGAAAGTCGAAATCGCACAAGATATTGTCATAAGGAACACTTGTGTGAAGTTATACTGAAATCGGTGAAGAATGTAAGCGCTAGCGCCATGACAAAGTTTTTCTAAAAATAGCCACAGTGACCTTGACCTTGAAAGTGGAACTCACTACAGATATTGTCATAAGGAACATTTGTGTGAAGCAATATTGGAATTGGTGAAAAATGTAAGCGCTAGAGCAATGACAAAGTTTTTCAAAAATAGCCACAGTGACCTTGACCTTGAAAGTCGAACTCTTTCGAGGTATTGTCATAAGGAACATTTGTTTGAAGTTATATTGAAATCGCTGAAGAAATGCAGGCGCTGGAGCGATGACAAAGTTTTTCTAAAAATAGCCATTGTGACCTTGACCTTGAAAGTCGAAATGACTTGAGATATTGTCATAAGGGACATTTGTGTGAAGTTATATTGAAATCGGTGCAGAAATGTAAGCGCTAGAGCGATGTCAAAGTGTTTCTAAAAATAGCCACAGTGACCTTGACCTTGAAAGTCGAAATGACTTGAGATATTGTCATAAGGAACATTTGTGTGAAGTTATATTGAAATCGGTGCAGAAATGTAAGCGCTAGAGCGTGTCAAGGTTTTTCTAAAAATAGCCACAGTGACCTTGACCTTGAAAGTCGAACTCGCTAGAGATATTGTCATAAGGAACATTTGTGTGAAGTTATATTGAAATTGGTGAAGAAATGTAGGCGCTAGAGCGATGACAAAGTTTTTCTAAAAATAGCCACAGTGACCTTGACCTTGAGGTCATTACCTTGAAAGTCGAACTCGCTCAAGATATTGTCATAAGGAACATTTGTGTGAAGTTTTATTGAAATCAGTTAAGAAATGTAGGCGCTAGAGCGATGACAAAGTTTTTCTAAAAATAGCCACAGTGATCTTGACCTTGAAAGTCGAACTCGCTCGAGATATTGTCATAAGAAACATTTTTGTGAAGTTATATTAAAATCAGTGAAGAAATGAAGGCGCTAGAGCGATCACAAAGTTTTTCTAAAAATAGCAACAGTGACCTTCATCTTGAGGTCATGACCTTGAAAGTCGAACTCGCTCGAGATTTTTTTGTATAAGGAACATTTGTGTGAAGTTGTATTGAAATTGGTGAAGAAATGTAGGCGCTAGAGCGATGACAAAGTTTTTCTAAAAATAGCCACAGTGACCTTGACCTTGAGGTCATGACCTTGAAAGTCGAACTCGCTCGAGATTTTTTTGTATAAGGAACATTTGTGTGAAGTTATGCTATATCCCCACTCACAACTTTGTTGTGCGAGGGGATAAAAATATTACAAATGTACTTCAAATCAATCATTAAATATATGCATCAAGGGCAGATAATCCAAAACCCAAAAATGCAAAAGTTGTCTTCCTTGTTAATGACACATCGTCTCAGTGTGATGAATGCACCTGTGAATTTTCATGAATATATTCCATACGTTTTAGGAGTAATGGCCCGGACACGGTTTACTATATGGTACTAAGTCAAGGGCAGATAATTTAAAAAACAAAAATTGCAAGAGTTGTCTTCCTTGTTCATGACACATTGTCTAAGTGTGATGAATGCACCTGTGAAGTTTCATGAATATATTCCATACGGTTTAGGAGTTATGGCCCGAACACGACATACCATTTGACTATATATGGATGTAAGTCAAGGGCAGATAATTAAAAAAATAAACAAGCAGGAGTTGTCTTCCTTGCTCATGACACATCGTCTCAGTGTGATGAATGCACCTGTGAAGTTTCATGAATATATATACGGTTTAGGAGTTATGGCCCGGACACGATGTCGGGACGGAGGAACGGACAAACGGAATAACGGACAGGGGTAAAACTTAATGCCCTTCCGGTATTCTCCGAATACGCGGGGGCATAAAAAATACTGACGCAGACCTTTGGCATATTACTCAATGAGAGCAAGAGAAACAAGCACCACAACTTCCCTACCCACTGAAACAAAGACATATAAATGGCGGCCATTTGCAAAATAGGATAAGGTTATTTAAATTCTTTCAGGTGTCAAACAACAGTTATTCTTGTCATTTTATTTGTTTTTTACAGACAAATTATGATTTCTGTACACATCCCTGGTATTATTGTTGAACTTAAACAATTATCTTGCAAGAAAAATGGCAGATTGTCAGATGCGTCATTTCATATGACTGTTAGCCTAAATGACAGTTGCAATGGTGGTCCTTTTTCACCTATAAGTTCTACAAAGACAGTTGACGCCAAAATATTTAAATGATATACAAAGATTTGCTAGCAGTCCATGTATGTCTCGCACAAACCCAAGGTACTGGGGGTTGCAAGTTAAATTAATGACACGTCAACTAATGCTTAAGTGCGTCAAAACCCATGAGTCTAGGCTACTGGTTAAGCCCAGGAAAAGTGTGGATAGGTAAACTGACTGGCTCAAAAATAACCTACAATAGTGTTGACTGGGCCATGAAACTCCAGTACAAACAAACAAAGCTAACTGTAAAGGTAATAATTTGCATCCCCAAATGTTAATTTTGGGCACAATGAGCCGCAACATATGATATTGGCATGTCTTAAATGGTATTGTATACTAACTTTAAATTTGATGTCTTGAATATTATGTTTAGTTTATATGACATTAATCTCGACAGCATCATAGGGCAGTGGCTCATGAAGATTCATCACAGACGTCTTATGCAGACTCTTAGATTGTATACCACAAACTACAGAAAATGACTAAAAATGTTTTAATCATATAATATCCAAGCACGGGCAGCAGTGGTTCGATAATTGTCTTAGAGTTTAGGCTGAAGAAAATGGTCTTGAACTTAGACTTGGATTTGTCTGCATATTTTATCATTTTACAGTTAAAGGGTTAACATTTTGGCTGTCTATTTGCAGAAGTAGATCTGGATCCTAATAGAACATTTTGTCCCGAGGCTGGGTGTGAAACAGTATGTCATGTATGCAGTACTTCAACAGAAGAATATCATGCTAAACCAACACCTGTTGATTGTCCTTCAGTAAGTTTCCAAATTTTTATTTTGTCTGCTTTTAGCATGGTTCAATACAGGGGTCCCATTTTCCATCTACTCTTTTGATCATTAAACTCTCAACATTTGCATCAACCCTTGCAGTAACCTGTTCCTCAATAACTGTTAGTCAGATTTGGTTCCAACATGCAGGATACAATCTTTGACAGGATTCCTATTGTTTTAGAACCTTCAGGAATATTTCACATTCACCATGCTCAGTAGCTCAGTCTGACATGATTGGGAGATTGCAAATTCCATACATGCCGGGTTAGCATATACGAATCTGATATGGGATTCTGTTGTAAATGGGCACCTCCAACTCAAGGGATGACCGTGCTGAGCTGAACCAAGGCTATGCCGAGGTTCTGCTCAGCAAGGTCACCCCAAGGGTTGGAAACACCTATCTACAAAAGAACCCTGTCTTGCACAACACCACCAAAATATTTCATTTAACTTTATTTAATGTTTTATTTTTCCCCGCATTATACTTAATGTAGTTTGCCTGGGTAAGAACGCCAGAGTAAGAATAGAAATTCTGTCGCAGTCTATACCCACAGATTTCTTTATCTGGTGTACAAGAAACATTCTTTCCTTGAGACTGATCGTGAAATCTTTCCTGTGGTCATTGTCTATCTTATGCTGATTCAAGAAGGGCAGTCTTCAGCTTTTGGAGAAAGAATGTGTACTTTACTAGAAATGTGTGGTTAGGTAAACTGACTGGCTTGATTTGACTTATACATGTATAGTGTTGATTGGGCTGTTTAACTCAACCCCCCCCCCCCCCCAAACAAAAAATTAAAAAAAAAATACATAAAAAGACAAATTACCAGGTCTAAAGGTCATCATAAAAAAGAGACAGACAAAACCTGGATCTGGTCGTGGATAGCAGATATTAAATGCACCAAAGGATCAAACTTATAAACAAGCATCAATCACAACAGTTTACTGTAGAACATGGCATTTTCAGATATTTGATTTTCTAATTTTAGGAGTAAATAAGGCTTGACATTGTATATAAATTGGCATTTCATATCATTCACATGATGTGTGATGCCTTATTTTTAATGAAAAGAATAGAAAATTTAGTGTCATTTACCCGTTTTATGAGGGTGCTTGCTGGAATCTCCTCAATGAGGACCTGCAACATACCTTATTACCTCATTACGCAAACACGCCTATACAAATACATTGTCACCTTTATCGCCGAAAAAATAAAAGTTTTAAGATAAAAAATTGTTATATTTTACTTATTTCTACTCAAAATATAGATTGTGGGCACTCGTTAGTACCCACAATCTATATGTTACAGCAGAAATAAGAAAAATAAGGTTTTCCCCTGTAAACCCCAGTTTTTCTATATAAAAATGGGGTCCGAGGGGGTCAGAATTATATAGGCGTGTTTTTGTGATGTTATTTATCCTCCTTACCTGGGGCTATGACCAAATGCTCTTATTTACCTGACAGGCCTGAGCAAACAATGAAGCCCCAGATGAGATGCTACAAAACACACCATTTCATCAGGGTCTACACCATTTGCTTTAAACACAACATCTGGTAATAAATTAAACATGTACTCAAAGTACATGTATTCCTACTATATACCATCACCTCTTTATAGCATGATTGATGGGGTCTAAAGCAGAAACCGTGTAGTTAAACAACAGTGTTATATCTGACTAAAAATGTATAGATTATATAGAAATTTTTTGTCGCGCCTGCTGTTAGCATGGCGCTATATAGGCGCCCGGTTTTCCGTCCGCTCATCTGTCCGTTTGTCAAGGCGTCAACATTTGCGACCACCCTAGCGTTCACTCTAATTGTCAAGTTTATTTCTCAAGAACTATAAGAGCTTCATTAAGGATACTTGGTACAAACTTGTATCTGGGGATGACATCTTACATGCAAGCATCCATATTTGACCTTGACCTACATTTCATGGTTCACTGACTTTGTAAAATATTGCGACCACCCTAGCGTTCACCCTAATGGTTAAGTTTATTTCTCAAGAACTATAAGAGCTTTATTAATGATGCTTGGTACAAACTTGTATCTAGGTATGGTAACTTAAATGCAAGCATCCATATTTGACCTTGACCTATATTTCATGGTTCACTGACTTTGTAAAATATTGCGACTACCCTAGCGTTCACCCTAATGGTCAAGTTTATTTCTCAAGAACTATAAGAGCTTCATTAATGATACTTGGTACAAACTTGTATCTGTGGATGGCAACTTAAATTCAAGCATTCAAACTTGTATCTGGGGATGACAACTTACATGCAAGCATCCATATTTGACCTTGACCTACATTTCATGGTTCACCGACATTGTAAAATATTGCGACCACCCTAGCGGTCACCCTAATGGTTAAGTTCATTTCTCAAGAATTATAAGAGCTTATTGGTACTTAGTACAAGCTTGCATTTAAGAATGGAAACTTTTGTGCAAGCATCTATGTTTGACCTTGACCTACAGATGATGGTTGGGTGACTTTGCTTTTTCTATATATATATATCATTTATGGTCATTTTTCTATATAATCTATACATTTTTGGCTCCATCTTGACAGTGTGTTAAATCCAAAACCAGGTTATAACAAGCAGTGTTATAATGAGGTTGTGGTGTATTTCATATTTCCAGTGTGGTTTAAAGTTCTGCTCTGTCTGTAAATCCAAATGGCATGGTAAGAAGACATGTGATGATGCCATAATGTCAGTCAGAAAGGAAGATGTAGGGTATGTAACTTTATTTTGCATTTTTCTCCATAGCAGAATTGTCAGTCTGATCATTATGGGGGAAGAATCCTCATAGAATAACCAGTATTCAGTCTAACATTTGGCATCATGTTAACAAGTTCATGCAATGAACACACCTTTATATACCACATTATATAGAGTAAACTAGGGTTTCAGAAGATATATTTTTTTCTGTTCCAAGTCATAGTTTGTGGGTACTTGTTTGAACCGCCTTAATGAGGTAGTTCAATGAGCACCCACAACCTACGTCTGGAGTATAAATAAGGATAATATAACAAATTTTCATAAGAAAAATGACTGTTTTTGAGATATAACGAATGCTCTTTCTGACACGACTGTGTTATTGTAATTGGATTTGGGACCCGCCAAAGGTCTTGGATAAGGGCCATTTGGAAACAAAGGGAGCACCTAGATAATACTTGGAAGTTGCCAGATGCATGATAAGTTTTTGACATTGCATGATAAAGCCCCCGCCCATAGGGGCTTGAAGAAATATATGGGCTGCATGATGCTTCCATGCAGAGCTGAATCCGGCCCGCACACTAGTACTGGTAAACGGATTAGAGGATTTAAGCCTATCCAGGAACAGCGGTGCGAGGCGGACCGTCCATGCTAATAAACCCTATTGGTTTCATTGGGCGACAGGGTTTGAGATGTCATTTCATCTCAATGTGGGGTAAAAGTCCCACAAAATTGGAAGCAACGTCTCCAAAATGACCTTTACAGTGTTGACGGGGACGTTAAACCTCAAATCAAACAAACAAACATTGCATGATAAAAATGGAGATGAATGAAATGAGACATATCCCTATGCATTTTAAACAATAGTGAAGATCTTAATCAGACACCAGTTCTGCAACATCTGGGGCCAGTTGTTCAAAACTAATGATGTCGTTAGTTAACAAATTGTTAAAACATTGATATGACAAATACAGGCGAACTTCGATGGCTCAAACGCCTTTGGGACCTCGAAAATCTGTTCAAGACAGGGGTAGTTAGACCCACTGAGATTACTGTCAGGAGGCATAACGAGATATTTTAGACATCTTTTCGGTGTTCTATAATGAAAATGTATGCTGTGTGTACTCATAAGATTCTGATGAGTACACACAGCATACATTTGCAAGATAAAAGAATAAAATCTCCGTAATTATCCCCCACTATTTCTTTTGTAGAGGATTTCGCTAGGGGCTCAAGAATGGGTTCGTCACATCCATGGTAAACCAGCCATTGGTGTTCGAGCCATCGAAGTTCTACTGTATACTGATATTTTTGCTGAAAAAATATGAGTAGTTTTTGCATATGCAAAAGCTGCTCACATTTTTTCAGTAAAAATAATGTTTCAGATATTGTACTTGCTAGAACAGTTAATAATTTGACCACTAATGAGCTTGTTAAGCTAACAATGCTTTGAACAACTGGTCCCTGATCTGGGTCTACATTTTGTGCCAATATCCTAACATGAGCCCAGTCCAGATTTTATAGATTAACCTTTTTACACAGCACTCATGGCTTCACAGTGCCAAGAATAACATGGCTATAAATACAGTAAAACTTTGATGGCTAAAACACCGATGGCTCGTTTACCATAGCTGAGTCGAACCCATTTTTGAGTCCCTAGGGAATTGCTCAACATTAGAAGTAGTGTGGGATAATTAAGGACATTTTAGTCTTTTATCTTGCAAATGTATGCTGTGTGTACTCATTAGAATCGCCTCGATGAGGCGATTCTAATGAGTACACACAGCATACATTTTCATTATAGAACACCAAAAAGATATCTAAAAGAATCTTGTTATGCCTCCTGACAGTAACCTCAGTAGCTCGAACTACCCCTGTCTCGAACAGATTTTCGAGGTCCTAAAGGTGTTCAAGCCATTGAAGTTTGACTGTACATAGCAACAGATAAGGTGTGTATTTTGTGATAATTGAAGGATAGTTTTCCTTATTTCTCCATACAAAACATATGTTGTAGGTATTCATTAGAAC
The DNA here is from genome assembly GCA_963580285.1 of Lucinisca nassula. Taxonomy (NCBI): domain Eukaryota; kingdom Metazoa; phylum Mollusca; class Bivalvia; order Lucinida; family Lucinidae; genus Lucinisca; species Lucinisca nassula. The sequence goes on along the minus strand of OY757014.1, from coordinate 53,689,033 downwards.
CACCTCGCTGAGCCAGTTCTAATGAATACCCGCGGCCCCCTTCCATCAGGGCTTGAAGAAAAAGATGGGCTGCATGATGCTTCCATGCAGACCTGAAACTTACCCCACAAGAGTACTGGTAAACCGCTTAGAGGATCTAAGCCTGCCCAGGCAATGTGGTGCGAGTCGGATCATCCATGCTTATAAACCTTATTGGTTTCATTGGGTGGCAGGCTTGAGATGTCATTTCATCTTAATATCAGGTAAATTGGAAGCAACGTCTTTCTGAAGAAGCCATCTGATCAGGATCTGCACTATTTGACATTCAGTTTATGAAGTTCTAGGAATAAATTGCATCAAGTAATTTGATTGGTTGATAGACAGAAATGGGTTAGGCTTAAATGAATATTCAGCAAGAGAAGGGTTAAACCTCAAATCAAACAAACAAAATCTAATGAATACCCACAACAAAGGTTTTGATAGAGAACTGACAAGAACTATCATTCTTGCACACCAGACAAGGAAATCCGTGATTTTACCCTGGGATAGAAATTTATGTTCTGACCCCGGTGTTCAGACCCCAAATCGAATATACCGTATTCGCCCTAATTACCGCACATGCTCCTATAAGCGCACACCAAAGCCTTTTTTGAAAAAAATATGCATAAACGCACACCTTACAGTAACCTCCCATTGAAGCTTTCACAGGAATCTATAAAAATTTACCGTTATTTCTTCAACAGTGAAGGCAAAGCAACTGCATTTCTGTCAAATTCATTCGACAGCTCTAATACACACTTTAATTTGTGTGCGCTTAATAGGTTGATTTTTCACCACGATTTTTTGACACGATTTTGAAAAAACTAAGTGCACGGTGCGGTAATTAGGGCGAATACGGTAATCGCGTGTTTGATAAATGCACTGGTTGATTACAACCTCATGCGCGGCGGCGTCATGAATGATGTCTCTAAACATTCCTGTTGTGTCATCACAAAATGGCGGACGTCGGTAACCGAAGTGACAGCAGCATTAAAAATTCGCAATAGAAATGGAAGGTATGCAAGAAAAAGAATCCTATATGGGTGTGAGGGGTGGATAGAAAAATCCGTCTCACGGGATCACTGTCCAGCATCATTCGGCAAGCCTCGTGATGCCGGATTGTGTCCCTCGGGATGTATTTTTCCATCCACCCCTCACACCCATATAAGATTCTTATATTCAATTATCTCAAAATACAAACTTTGTCTGTTGCTATGAAATAGTCATTACCAGGTAAGTTTGGGTCAGTTAATAAATTATCTACCTAGAATTACTTGAAACTATGCTAGGTATTATAAATATATAACCATTCCATTAAGATATGCGTTTTCTGCCGGGCTTTGAAAATTGTTGATTTTGTTTACAGAATTCCATTTAACAGTGCCGAAGATTCAGAGATTAAGCGTTGTCCTATGTGTCATGTCCCTATTGAGAGAAATGACGGATGTGCTCAGATGATGTGTAAAAGATGTAAACATGTATTCTGTTGGTACTGTCTCACGTCACTAGATGTAAGTAGAAAGGTGAAAGTTACTTGACTAAAATATAGATGGCTCATTTACAGTGGCTGATTTGAAAGGGGTCTTGAGTCCATTTGTCATTTAAGGGATGTCGGGCCTATTGTTTAGTTTCTATTCTATTTTATATGGAAAATACTGTTTATAGCAACTGTGCAGCTGCTGTGGCTTCTGATCTGGACCTGCACTTTTTGCTAGGGTACCTATTAAGAGGTCACCCATCTGAAATGGATTATTAAAGGGATTTTATCAAGAAAATGTATATTGTTTGTACTCATTAGAGTTGCCTCTTTCAAGCAGTTCTACTGACTACACACAACATACTGTTCTTTTTTTAAGATGATTGAAAAGATATTTCAACATAATATGCGTAGTGTATTACAACTGGTGCATATTTAACAATATTAGTCAAAAGCGAGACAATTTTCACATTTGGGCCGCGCCAAACGAAAGGGTTATTCAATTGTGTGCACAGCAAAGACTTTGTGCACAGTTTGATCAAAATCTTCATGTAAGCTTTATGGATGGCCATATACACAGAACATGGATGATTGTATTATCAATATGTTTGTGTGCAGCCTGATTTAAGACTTCAGCCCAAATTGACATCGGCCCATTTTATTGGCCGTTTGGTATACAGTCGACCCAAAGTTACTAAGCAGAGTAGCTTTACATTGCTGGTCTCCTTGTGACTATCACTAATTTGAATGAAATCCAGGTAACAGTTGCCTATAGCCATGTGATTCTGGTCATCGTTACATGAACCCAGCATCTGATCCAGGTCTTTACTGTTTGCTTAAAGTTGAGAAATTTAGCCCATTTAGTACTGGAAACCCCAAAACGGGTAGTTGGCAAACAGTGCAGGCCCAGATCAGATGCCACAGAATGTGGCATATGATCAGGGCCTACACTGTTTGCAAAAAGTTAAGCCATTTTCCAAACAAATTTTGAAGAAAACACAATGTCGGGTAAAAGTCCCATACAATTGGAAGCAACGTCTCCAAAATGACCTATATAGGTATGATGGGGACGTTAAACCTCAAATCAAACAAAACAAATTTGGAGAAAACACAACCTGACACCCCTAAATTTTGAAATAGACTTGTGCCATATATGAGGTGGAAGATTCCATTTGGTACACAAAGGGTTAAAGAAAACAGTCTACCTCTTGACATGCCATTATGACTGACCCTCTGTGGCTGGAACTGTTCCTGTCTCAAACATGAGGCCCTTACTATTTGTATATATATGTACAGTAATGATCCTAAGTATTGGGACAGGTAGGTCTAAGCAAACAGTGCAGACCCAGATCAGACTGCTCCTTCAGAGCAGTCTGATCAGGGACTACACTTTTTGCCATTCCGTCTGCATCTTTTGGACTCTTTGCTGGATCATGAAACACATTTGTTAAAATTTTAGGAGAATTAGAACAAGTACTCAAAGTGTCAGAATTTTTAGGATTTTTACGCTACAAAAAGCAAGACAAAAACACAAGTAATGGTTCAACTGTATCATCATACCAAGAAAACCATGTCTTTGGATAGATGTGTTTGGACAACGCTCAAATAGTCCTTTGTACCCAATCATTCAATACACAGCCTTCGATGAATGGGCCTCCGAGGGCTAGTGGGTAAGAGCGCTGACTCTAAATCATAAGGACTAGCTCTCACTGCTGTGGGTTTGGGCATGGCTTGGGCACATGTGATATGTCAAGGTTTTGATGTCTATTGTCCATTAAATCATGTGTTGTGAGTGCTTGTTAGAATCTTGTAAGGAGAGTAACACAGGGAAAATTTTTCTAAATTCTCCATTAAATCATGTGTTGTGAGTACTTATTAGAATCTTGTAAGGAGAATAATACAGGGTTAAATTTCAAAATTCTCCATTAAACCATGTGTTGTGAGTACTTGTTAAATAAAAATCAAAAATGAGTTCCTTTAAGAGCAATGAAAACATTCATAAGAAAGAAGATGGGTCATACTACGTAGTTTCGGCTAATAAAGCCTCATCAGTGACCCTGTAATGATCCGGCAACGAAAGCCAAAGAGGAAACATACTGCAATTTTGCGAATTTCGAATAGGCAGTCGATTCAAAGACTGATATAAATCAAAATGGGGTCCAAATAATTAAAAACCTGTCTAGAATATGAGTCTAAACCAATAATTTATTTCTGATTTCTCAGAATATTTACGCTGATCTCAAAGGACCAAAAGTAAAATATAAACTGCACTATGGTTGATGTACGGGGAGACGTTTTACGGCCGCCACACGGCACAACACCAGCTGCAGTGAAGGCAAATAAAAATCAAAAATGAGTTCCTTTAAGAGCAATGAAAACATTCATAAGAAAGAAGATGGGTCATACTACGTAGTTTCGGCTAATAAAGCCTCATCAGTGACCCTGTAATGATCCGGCAACGAAAGCCAGAGAGGAAACATACTGCAATATTGCGAATTTCGAATAGGCAGTCGATTCAAAGACTGATATAAATCAAAATGATGTCCAAATAATTAAAAACCTGTCTAGAATATGAGTCTAGTAAAGTCTAGTAAGGAGTATGGAGAATAATACAGTGTTAAATTTTCTAAATTCTCCATAAAACCATGTGTTGTGAGTACTTGTTAGAATCCTGTAAGGAATAAGGAGAATAATACAGTGTTAAATTTTCTAAATTCTCCATAAAACCATGTGTTGTGAGTACTTGTTAGAATCTTGGTAAGGAATAAGGAGAATAATACAGTGTTAAATTTTCTAAATTCTCCATAAAACCATGTGTTGTGAGTACTTGTTAGAATCCTGTAAGGAATAAGGAGAATAATACAGTGTTAAATTTTCTAAATTCTCCATAAAACCATGTGTTGTGAGTACTTGTTAGAATCCTGTAAGGAATAAGGAGAATAATACAGGGTTAAATTTTCTAAATTCTCCATAAAACCATGTGTTGTGAGTACTTGTTAGAATCCTGTAAGGAATAAGGAGAATAATACAGGGTTAAATTTTCTAAATTCTCCATAAAACCATGTGTTGTGAGTACTTGTTAGAATCCTGTAAGGAATAAGGAGAATAATACAGGGTTAAATTTTCTAAATTCTCCAAAAACCATGTGTTGTGAGTACTTGTTAGAATCTTGGTAAGGAATAAGGAGAATAATACAGGGTTAAATTTTCTAAATTCTCCATAAAACCATGTGTTGTGAGTACTTGTTAGAATCGCCTCATTGGGGCGATTCTAACAAGTACCCACAACATATAAACCATTGTAAGCAATTGTAACAAGTACCCACAACATATGTATCTAATAAGAAATAAAAAAAACTTCTTCTTTTAAGTATTCTTATTATCCCTCTATGTGGAGCTATGCTATAATATTATTACATGTAACAAGATTTGTAAGCCACATAGCCTTGTTGTTTGTTTGGGAAATTAATTTCATTAATTGAGTGTTTATGAATTATGAATGCAAGTAAATGGCCTGGGGCCAGTTGTTCAAAACTAACAACGTCGTTAGTTAAGGTATCGTTAAAACTTTGATCATTTATTATGGCAAATATGCTAATATTTTTGCTGAAAAAATGTGAACAGTTTTTGCATTTGCAAAAGCTGCTCACATTTTTTCAGCAAAAATACCAAATTTTTGAATATTAAACTTGCTAGAACAGTTAACAATATGACCACTAACGAGCTTGTTAAGCTAACAATGCTTTGAACCACTGGGCCCTGCATGTTAACTTTGCAACAAGCCAGCTGTGGATCATACTGGGCCAGACGCCATGTTCGTACAACAAAACCATGTTCAAATCATGAAATTCACATGCTGTTGGAACTTTTGATATCACAAGATGGGCCTTGCTTTGTTTACATTATGTTGAGCAATGTAACGTTGCCGCACTGAACGTAGCATCATAAAATTTTATGATGCTGTCAGAATGTTATTGCGGAACTGACATCATCGTTAATAACGTACTGAACTAGCCACCATGTTGGCTTTAAGGTCGCATTTGAAGAGTTCATATGGAGTTTTTGTCACAATTTGCCATTTGAAATCCTAAGTTGTGCAAGAATAAAGACAAGAGTACAAACAAAAGGTAAAAGTTAGTCACAGTAATTGTTTATTTATTAGTTTTGTTTTCCCTTGCAGGATGACTTTTTGTTACGACACTATGACAAAGGTCCATGTAAAAATAAACTTGGACATTCCAGAGCTTCTGTAATATGGCATAGAACACAGGTAGTTTTATTTCAAATGATAGTGTCCAATGAGCTGTTAACCTTTATCCTGCTGTTCACAACAACCTTTATCTTTGGAAACAGTGTAGATCCAGATCAGATGGCTTCTGAAGAAGCCATCTGATCAGGATCTACACTGTTTGATATTCAATTAATGAATTTGAAGGAATAAATTACATCAAGTAATCTGATTGGTTCAAAGTCAGAAATGGGTGTGGCTAAATTGAATATTCAGCAAGAGAAGGGTTAAAAGTCTAAACCTCAAGCATCTTTCAAACAAATGAAAAGATGACCCTAACTGCAGCTGCAAATTTGTCTGTTTATGTCATTTGATGCATCTTGCAAGCTTTTCAAACATGTTTCACATACAGGTAAACAGAATGGACCCAGATTAGACTGTTCCTAGAGGAGCAGTCTGATCCGGGTCCACACTGTTTGCCTGTCCACATTGTTTGCAAAAATGACTTATAAAATAAACAGCAGTTGACTTAGCAGACAACACTCATTGTCATGTTAACCCTTATCTTGCTGTTCACAACAACCCCTATCTTTGCAAACAGTGTAGATCCAGATCAAATGGCTTGTGAAGAAGCCATCTGATCAGGATCTACACTGTTTGACATTCAATTTATGAATTTGTAGCAATAAATTACATCAAGTTATTTGATTGGTTGATAGACAGAAAAGGGTGTGGCTTAAATGAATATTCAGCAAGAGAAGGGTTAAGGGTTAAGTTTTTAGTGCATGTTTCTAGAACTGGTAAAAAGGGCCGTAAAAGGTGCAAGATCTGCCAAGTCAAATAAGAGTTATTTCCTTTGTAAAGCTTTTTATGACTACCACATATAGCCCTGCAATATCTGACAGTCTGATTCCGCAGTAAAGGACTGCACCTGCAGCTGTTGCAGCCTAGTATATGAACAGTTTGTTGCTTCAGTCTTATTACAGATTGGTCTGTGTCACCTTGTTTGTAAAAGCACTCACTACAGGTCTCTCACTGCTGTAAGTGTTTAGGCTAGCTCCTGCCATAAGTGTGAGAGCACATTCTACAATGTATCATGTGCAGTGGTGGGTGTTCCCCATTCTTTGGTTTAAGCCCACTTCTGATTAGCAATTGCGCTATACAAGTAAAATACATCACAACCGCTTTATAACAATGCTCATTATAACATGGCTTAAAGATGAATAAAAAAATGTATAGATTACATAGAAAAATGACCATAAATGGTATTTTTCTATGCAACCTATACATATTTGTTTGGAAATAACACAGTTGTTTAACTTACACTGTTTCAGCTTTGGACCCCAACAAATAGTGTTACAAAGATGTTGAATGTATTCTTCAGAACCCCATAATGCCTGTTAACTTAATATTTTATTATATGGGCCTCGTCAAGCGATTTTGGTACTTATCGCCCATGCGAGCAGAGAAGGTTCAGGCGAGCCTGGGCATCCGCGCAGTCTCGCCAGAACCTTCGCTGCTCGCTCATACAAGCAGTGAATCAAGAGGAACCTTCAGACAGAAAGCCATATCCCTGTCCCCTCTGAATGGCTGGGCATGCGCAGTTAAAATTTGTCATGACGGAATGCTCGAAGACACAAATTCGCTTGGCGGGGCTTATATGAGTAATACCATAAAAATCCTAAAAATTCAGACACCTTGAGGACTTGCTGTAATTCTCCTAAGATTTTAACAAATTGTTTCATGATTTAGCAAGGAGTCCAAAAAGTGCGGTCCGAATGGCAAACAGTGTAGACCCCTGATCAGACTGCATCTTCAGGAGCAGTCTTATCTGGGTCTGTACTGTTTGCTTAGGCATATGTGTCTCAATAATTAGGATCATTACGATAGACTCATACAGTTAATAGGGTTATATATCATATGAGTAATAGAATTATACAGTTAATAGGATCATATCATACTAAAACACTAGAACATATTGCATAATTTTAGAGTTTTGCTTACAGAGGTTCTCAAGAATTCTAAAATGAGTATTGTTACAAGCCAGGCGTAGCAGAAAGAAAAAGCAAACAAGCCTTATGGAAAAATTTAACAAAATTTATTTGCAAACTATTTTTAACCTGTAGAAGTAAGAAAATTAAATGTACTTAGCTCTGTTATGAAATATCCTTGAATGAATCTATTTTCCTTGATCCCACAGAATTCAGAGTCCGAAATGAAATATAATATCCTATAACAATCCAGCACAGAATTTAGAAATAACTTTTCTTAAAAACTCAAACTTCAAACTCCAAAGTCTGACTCAAAGAGAAAAATCAAGCACTTTTATAGACCCTAAGATTTCTCTGGACCGCTCCAGAGGGCTGTGGAATAAGATAAGGTAATTTCTAAAAATAATGCAACCCTGAACTTTCTGGAAGATTCCAAAGTATTTTTCCTTGTAAACAAATTATTTACCAAAGTACTTTTCCTTGTAAACAAGTTATTTACCAAAATTAAATTAATCTGTGACTCATTTTTCCAGACACTTCAAATAGCACTATTAGGTCACCCAGTGGGGTGAAAGTGGGAATCGGGGAAAATAAATTCTTATGCATAACAGTATAGTGTCCTAAAACATTAATATAATTTCCTAAACTTGTCTAATGAACTGACCCTAGTCTCAGAAGCTCAGCTAGTTATGCCTCTGACTGATGACCAGGAGGTCGTTGGCTCGATACCTGCAGGGTCAGCAACATACTTTTATCTAGATTGATCATGAAATCTTTTTTATGGTCATTCTCTCTCTTCCGCTGATTCAAGAAGAGCAGTTGTCAAATATAAGAATATTAACTATACTGGTTACCCAGTTATGTAGAAGCCTGCCCTGGGAAAAATATGGTTAGGTAAACTGACCAGCTGGATATGACCTAAATAGTGTTGACTGGGCTATAAAAGCCCAAAATAAACTAATGAAATGACCACTTATGCAAGATAATGTTTTAACCCTTTAGATGCCAGGAAGAAACTGCATCTGAAAATATTGTCTGTTAATGTTATCTGCTGCATCTTCTTGCAAACATTTCAAACATATTTTTGCATACAGGCAAACAGTGTGGACCCAGATCAGACTGCTCCTAGAGGAGCAGTCTGATCTGGATCCACACTGTTTGCAACAATAAAAACTTTTTAAAGTAACCAGCACACAACAAAGCAGACATGCAAGGAATAAATTAGTCTATGTCATCGCCTAATACGTCAGCTTTTGTAAACTTCTCGTGAATTTTCGGCATCTCGTGAATAGGGACCCATTTACAGATCTCTATGTATTGTATAAAAATATCGCCATCTTCAGAAAACAATGAAGAAAAATCATTCAGTCGGATGTGATATTATGTTAATAGAGTTCACCAGTCTCCGGCCAATTTGTTGGAACTAAAAGTATTTCTGTGACATTCTATTTCAGGTTGTGGGAATCTTTGCAGGATTTGGTGTGCTACTCCTAGTTGCCTCCCCTTTCTTGTTGCTGGCAGCTCCCTGTATACTGTGCTGTAAATGTAAAGTGTGTAAATGCTGTGATGAGGAGGACAATGAAACGGTGCCCACGTGATAGTCATGTGAACAAAACAGTATTTCCTTGTGGTCATGTGATCTCGTGATATAGTGCCATTTTGTTAGGAAATCCCATTGTTGTAGGCTTTAAAGAAAGCCCGATTTTGACATGGTTTGATATTAACCCTTTTGGTACCAAATGGAATCTTCCCTCTTATATATAGCAGGAGTTAAATTCAAAATATAGGGATGTCGGGTTGTGTTTTCTTCAAAATTTATTTGGAAAATGGCTGAACTTTTTGCAAACAGTGTAGGCCCTGTTCATTCTGCGGTGTCTGATCTGGGCCTGCATTGTTTGCCAATTACCCATTTGGGGGTTTCTGGTATAAAAAGGGTTAATATTAAACCTTTTTCACCAAGTAAAACTGCATAGCAGATGATGACATGCATTTTTTTTTTCATTTTTCAGAGAAAATTAGTCTTGATATTTCAAATGAATTGTGTGCCTAGCAGACAAATCACAAAATGCCCTGCTAGAGGAGCAGTCTAATCCGAGAGGAACATCTGGTCTTGGTTCACACTGTTTGCAACAATGACTTTTAGTAACCACTAGACAACCAGACAACAAATGTTGTGACTGACAGCTTAAGGGTGAATACTTATTGAGAAACTGATATAGTTATTAAATCAAGCTTACATTCTATTTTTGAGATGTTGGCAAACATTGTAGACTCAGATCAATTCTATGGCCTGTATCATAAGGTACCGGTAGACTCTTCTGACGGTCTGTACTGTGTTTTAAACATTAACCCGCTGATCATGACAACCCCTCCTTTTGAAAACAGCATAGATCCAGATCAGATGGCTTCTGAAGAAGCCATCTGATCAGGATCTACACTGTTTTTCATTCATTTTGTTAATTTGTAGGAGTAAATTACATTTTTTATCTGATTGGTTCATAGTCAGAAATGGGTGCAGCTAAATTAATTATTCAGCAGACCTGTATGAAGTATTAACATAAGTTGAGCCAGTGCATTATAAAAGAATGCTTACTGCATAGTTGACCAGCCTGTGCATATGTTCAATCTTGCCAGAGCCTTTACTGCTTTGGACAAAACATTGTCTTGTTTCCGGAAACCTTACAGACCCTCCTTTTTGGTGCCTACTAAACTTTTTTAAGACATATGAGAAATTTTCTTCTATTGTTCGGACTTTGTTCTCTTTTCATACATTAACCCTTATCTTGCTGTTCACCAGAACCCCAACAATTACAAACAGTGTAGATCCAGATCAGATGGCTTCTGATCGTTGACATTCAGTTTGTGAATTTGCAAGAATTGATTACATCAAGTAATCTGATTGGTACAAAGTCAGAAATGGGTGTAAGACATAAGACACATTTTATTTTAAGTTGGCCAGTAAACAATATAACATTAGCTATGAATAGCTATTTACTGATCATGTGATAAATTGGACCCCATCAAGCGATTTTGGTACTTATCGCCTATGCGAGCAGCTAAGGTTCAGGCGAGCCTGCGCATCCGCGCAGTCTCGCCAGAACCTTCGCTGCTCGCTCATACAAGCAGTGAATCAAGAGGAACCTTCAGACAGAAAGCCATATACCTGGCCCCTCTGAATGGCTGGGCATGCGCATTTGAAATTTGTCCTGACGGAATTTCCTCGAAGACACAAATTCGCTTGGCGGCGCTCAATTAAAGTATACGTATGCAGCAGGATAAGGGATAAAAACAAGAAAAAAAATTGATATGAACATAATTCAGAATGCTAGGCCCCTTTTTCTCATGGCTCAGCCCATTTTGGAACATTCCTTCAATAGAAAATGGAATGATCCCGTCTGCAAAGTAAAGGCATTTATTAGGATTTGATGGTTTGAACTGTTTCTCACAATCACTTTTTCATGACACCCATTTCCACATATTTGATTATGAACAATGTCTATGTGATTTTGTTGACTAACACACATTTTTACATACTCGTATCATATTACCAAACTCATGTCTTATTACCAAACTACATGTATTTTTCATCTAGTCATATATCATTATTAATTTCCATCACTCATGTTAATTTACACTGATACTGTTTCCCCAAAATTGTCGCATATGCACTAATATGCCCACACCAATGTTGCTGTTTTTGTTTTGCTCTAAAGAGTTTGCAGTCTGTTTAACCCATTTTATACCAAATGGAATCTTCCTCCTTATGTATACCAAGTGTCCATTTCAAAATTTAGGGGTGTCAGATTGCTTTTTCTTCAAAATTTATTTTGAAAATGGCTTAACTTTTCACAAACAGTGTAGGCCATGATCAGATGCCGCGTTCTGCGGCATCTGATCTGGGCCTGCACTGTTTGCCCTGGTACCTGTTTGGGGGTTTCCGGTACTAAAAGGATTAAGCTGAATAAAAGCTAAAGGATAGTGCAAATTTATCATTTATTTCTTTTTGTGATATCAATGCATATCTGATAGCCCCCGCCCATAGGGGCTTGAAGAAATATATCGGCTGTATGATGCTTCCACGCAGAGCTGAATCCGGTCTGGACACTAGTACTGGTAAACTGCTTAGAGGAACTAAGCCTGTCCAGGAACCGCGGTGCAAGGCAGACCGTCCATGCTGATAAACCCTATTGGTTTCATCGGGCGACAGGGCTTGAGATGTCAATTCATCTCAATGTCGGGTAAAAGTCCCACAGAATTGGAAGCAACGTCTCCAAAAGGCCCTTTACAGTGTTGACGGGGACGTTAACCTCCTATCAAACAAACAAAATAGAATCTGGGCAGAAATCTTGGGGTTGTGCTGGGCGAACAGTGTAGACCCAGATCAGATGCCACAAAATGCTGTGTCTGACATTGTCTGATCAGGGTCTACACTGTTTGCTTAAAAACTGGACTTCAAGCGTACAGTGAAACTGTTTAAATCTCAGTCAGGACTATTATCACAGCCAACACTCAGAGACAATCATCCCACCAGTAATCTTAGTGCTTTGACGAAGTTCCCCAAAATTTCTAAAAATTAGGACACTGAGGACTTGCTGTAATGATCCTAAAATTTTAATTTTAATAAATTTGTTTCAGCAAGGTGTTCAAAGTAGACAAAATGGCAAACATTGTAGACCCTGATCAGACTGCTCCTTCAGGAGCAGTCTGATCTTGGTCTGCACTGTTTGCTTAGGCCTATCTGTCCCAATGCTTAGGATCATTACTGTATACTCCTTAACCCTTGTCCTGCTGAGCCCGGATATGCATTATTTTCCAAACAATGAAGATCCAGATCAGATGGCTTCTGACGAAGCCATCTGATCAGGATCTACATTGTTTGCCAGTCAGATTGTGAATTTGTTGCAATAATTTGCATTCAAATAATCTGATTGGTTAATAATGGGTAGTGGGAGTGGCATATATGAATATTCAGCAGGACAAGGGTTAATCTAACTTCTGACATGTATGGTTGACCAAACATGTCCAAAGTTGCCATAAGGTGCAGATGGCTGAAGCTGACTCTGTACTTAATTGAAGGGTTTTCTAGGGATCATTTAAAAATCAAAATGAAATTTCTGAGTGCAGTGGGCTATAATCCAATGAACACAGTAGTTTACGACTATTGCAGCACCATAGAATCTGACATCATTCACTTGTTTTCCGATCAGTCATGTTTAAACACAACCTGTTTAATGGTTACATATTTGAACATTTTACCCATTGAGTGTTTGTGTTATTTGCCACATTACATGTGTGCCTGTTAAATCATCATTTTATTAAACACATGGCCGCTTTAATGGCCATTTGGAATGTCTAGTTCTGTCAGCTGACCAGTTAACAGAACATTTTTGTAGAGTCTACAAAAATGTTCTGTTAACTGGTCAGCTGACAGAACAAATTTTCTTGCACATCAGACAAGGAAATCCGTGATTTTACCCTGGGATAGAAATTTATGTTCTGACCCTGATGTTCCGACCCCAAATCGAATATAATCGTGTGTTTGATAAATGCCCTGGTTGATTACAACCTCATGCGCGGCGTCATCATGCGTGACGTCACTAAACATTCCTGTTGTGTCATCACAAAATGGCGGACGTTGGTAACCGAAGTGACAGCAGCATTAAAAATTCGCAATAGAACGGAAGGTATGCAAGAAAAAGAATCCAATATGGGTGTAAGGGGTGGATAGAAAAATCCGTCCCTCGGGATCACTGTCCGGCATCACTCGGCAAGCCTCGTGATGCCGGACAGTGTCCCTCGGACGGATTTTTCAATCCACCCCTCACACCCATATAAGATTCTTATAACCTGTTTCATGATTACTAAGTCAGCACTTTAAGGTGGCCGACCTTAATTTCGGTTGCGCAACGTTCTGCGCATTGCCGTCAATCGGCACTGTAACGACATTCACTTTTTAAGTGGAATTTATATTTTCTTTTCGACCTCTAAAACGAAGTTAATTTTCTACGATTGACTGTTTTTTCCAACACACATGGATAAAATACGCCAACAGTTATCATTTCTTGTCACTGTCAAAGCAGACACAGTGAAAGTAGAAAAAATCGAGTTCAGAAACTATCGAATGTATCGGTAACAATTGAGCCCATTTACAATAGCAGAAGTGTTTACCTTTTTTATTCGTCTTTTTCTCGAAGATATCTTTTGCTCCTGTAGGCACCTTACTTGACATTGGATAGCCCGTTCGAAAGTGTGTCATCTTTCCACAATGGCAGTTACCGTTACAGTTAAATTTGTAAACTGTATAGATCTAAGAATTAGATCAGAATCAGAATTGTTTACTGGTGACACGTCCTTAGTCAATCCCTCAAGAGGACAACATGTTGAATGCCATACTATTTCTCCTTTAAAGTACAATCCATTTGCTATCCTGTTTGTTTACGCTTGCAACATACTAAAATGATAGTTCTTTGGACATACGTTTACACACGGCCTGTGTGTAAACTTTTAGTTTGCTGTGACGTAATCATTTTTATGACGTCATGATAAACAGCCGATGGATTGAATCAAAGTCCGCATGCTACTGATTTTTTTTTTTTTTTTTTTTTTTGCTGGCTGAGAACTGACAAGTATGTCCGTAGAATGAACCATTCTGTCTGTCTGCATAGGCCTACTACTAAATTTTATTGTGGTCAAGAACTGCTAGCAGTCTTTCTCTCTCTCTCTCTCTCTCTCTCTCTCTCTCTCTCTCTCTCTCTCTCTCTCTCTCTCTCTCTCTCTCTCTCTCTCTCTCTCTCCAGTAAGTCACACCAGGGGCAGTTGTTCGAAACTAACGACGACGTTAATTAACGTATCGTTAAAACTTTGATCATTTGTATATGCAAAAGCTGCTCACATGTTTTCAGCGAAAATACCAAAAGTTTTGATATTGTACTTGCTAGAATACTTAACAATATGATCACTAACGAGCTCGTTAAGCTAACGATGCTTTGAACAACTGGACCCTGGTATGCAGGATGAAAGCCTACACAGTAATCGTGTAATTATATATATACGGTAGGGGTCTTTAACCTGCACAGGGCATATCTCTCCCTCCACACCCCCAGTTAACATCCCGATCCACAGGACGGTGCACTTTATGGCATTAATTATCCCTGCAATTGATGCCAATGGAGCGTGCTCGGACACCGAAATTTTATCGCCGCTGCCAGGGATCGAACCCGGGACCTCTAGCATCAGGGACAAGTGCACTAACCACTGAGTTATCACGCTCGCACTCGGCATCACGAAAACACGCCTTTCTAAGTTTAACCCCCTAAAACCACACTTTTATACAGTAAAACTGAGGTTTACAGGAGTAAACATTATTTTTTTTTTAATTTCTGTTACTCGTTTAAGCAGAACTGACAATTATGCCCGCAGAAATATGAAAAAAAAAAAAAAAATCAGTTAAAAATTCTCGTTTTGTTGGTGTAAAATTTTGTTATATTTGAGTATTGTTTGTTTGTTTGATTTGAGGTAACGTCCCCGTCAGCACTGTACAGGTCATTTTGGAAACGTTGCTTCCAATTTCGTGGGACTTTTACCCGACACTGAGATGAAATGACATCTCAAGCCCTGTCGCCCAAGCATGGACGGTACGACTCGCACCGCTTTATCTGTGCAGGC
The DNA here is from genome assembly GCA_963580285.1 of Lucinisca nassula. NCBI lineage: Eukaryota > Metazoa > Mollusca > Bivalvia > Lucinida > Lucinidae > Lucinisca > Lucinisca nassula. The sequence goes on along the minus strand of OY757014.1, from coordinate 53,673,655 downwards.
TTAGATCCTCTAAACGGTTTACCAGTACTCGTGTGCCGTCGGTTTCAGCTCTGCGTGGAAGCATCGTGCATCCCATTTATTTCTTCAAGCCTCAATGGGCGGGGCCTATGATATATTTGAGTAGGCGGATTTAAAACACAGTAAGGTCATTCATAGTTAAGAGAGAGAGCGAAAGAGTGAGAGAGATCTTGGTCAAAATACATCAAAATCTGGGACCGTAAAAGGTTCACGGTTAAATCCTAAACGCATGGAATGGAAACTAGAAATCACAAATGATTTCTCTCTCTTTTTTTTTTCTTTTTGTTGTTGTTGTTGTTGTTTCTAGCTTTAAAGGCCTTTCAGGAATACTTCGCTTATTTCGAGCCAATCATTAAATAGAAGTTGGTGTACGAGGGTCCTTCAAAAAGTTTTGTCACTAATTAATAGGTTTTCCTAGTTTTATCGTAAGTATTTCTGATAACGCATCATTGCATTTGAATAGCCTTTCAAAACGCCACCGATAGCAGTTTATTTCTAGCAAATTGCTTTTATAATGACCGAGATTTGTCAAATTGAAATGCATGCAGTCAAATACACTGGCCAATTTACGAGTTACATTGTAAAATGGACAGAAAGACTGAAATTCGCAGCTAAATTAAATGCCGTGTGAGGCTTGACATAGGTTGATGAATTGTGTGGCAAAAATGAACCTCTTGTAAATTCAAAGCTTACAATTTATCGGTGGATCAAAGCTTTTAAAGCTGGTAAATAATCGACCAAAGATGATGCCCGTGTTGGTACGCCAAAGACATCCATCACCGTAGCAACGATCGCTGCTGTAAAGGCAGCGGTCAAAGAAGATGCGCGACTGTCAGTGAAAGAGATATCTTAATGCACTGGCTTATCAGAAGGCGGTGTACAAACCATTCTGACAAAGTACTGGGCTTGAGAAAGATTTGCGCTAGGTTGGTGCCCCATTTGCTCACTGAAGAGCAAAATTGTATTATGTTGGTGTTTCTTTCCCCTTGTTGTCTTGAATGGGAGGTGTTAGGTAATTTTATGAATGGGAGGTGTTAGGTAATTTTATCGATACCTATTCATTGCTTTTACTTCTGTTTGGCAAATCATATGTAGATGCATGTCCTATCTGAGTGACGCTTTTGTTTTAGTATACAATTAACTTAAGAAAAAAGAGATTTTGACCAAAAAAAAAAAAAATGATATTTTGCATGAAAAGCTTACTCTTATAACGACCCCCACTTTGTATGAACGACCTACTGTTTTTATTTGATAGGTTTTGCAAATAATATTTAGATATAATACCTTTCTTAGTGCTCATATCAATTATATAGCAGAAATTCCTATAATAATTTGAAAAATATGTGTATATATGTTCATATTATTCAGTTTATGTTTACTTTTGAAACGACCCACATTATCTTATTGGAAACTTGTCAACCTGTTTTCATTTCATAGTTTTGCGGATTACATATAGAAACATCACCTATCATGTCTTAGCTCAGAAGCAACTATACTTTTTGTGATGTTTTCGACAAAATAAGTTTTGCCTGTTATGATAACTTTTGAAACGACCCTTTTTACTTGAAATAACACTATAACCGAATTCTTTCATCATATTGCAGCAGATAATAAGCATTAATATCATCTATTTGCGTGGAGTTATAATTTCTAGCAAAACAGTTATTTTAATGTTAGCGATCTTCACGAAAAAAGTTACTTTGCCTGTAATTTTTACTTTTGAAATGGCCCTCATTCTCTTATATGGCCGGTGACCCCCCATTTTTATTTAATGTTTTTGAATGCCATATGAATATACATAATTTAATTTAGTAAGTCCAAAATCTCTAGGGCAGAAGTCACTTTAATTTTCGAATTTGTGTCAAATTTTAGCGATTTCCCATTACAATCAATGCAAAATATGTGTAAAATGGCATTACTTTTGGATTGACCCCCATTCTTTCCCAGTCTCGGTGACATGGTATTTTTATTACTTTAATCTAAAGTTAAGTCCTTGCTTGACACTTTGTTATAATATAAGGAAATTCTCTAGGGCAGGTATCTCAGAAAAAAATTAAGGTCGGCCTCCTTAAGGGGAATTGGTACACCTTCAGGGTAGGCAAAAGTATTTTGTCTCCCATGTCTATATGGGTCAACCTTAAAGGAAAGAATTTGCTCCTGAGGAGAAAACTCTTTCCTTTAAGAGTAGACCCCTTTTTCAGTGGAAAAGGGCTTATAGAAAAGCGAAGCCCCAAAAAGTTATCTTTCTTTGAAAAATGAGTCATTCCATGAGAACCTGTTTTTGCAATTTGCAAACAGGAATTTACAAAGCCCCAGATAAGAATCTGATGCTTTTATCATCTGAAAAGTATTGAATTTTTTTAGCTCACCTGACCGAAGGTCATGGTGAGCTTTTGTGACAGTAAGATGTCCGGCGTCGTCGTGCGTCGTCCGTCGTCCGTCGTGCGTAAACTTTTTCTTGTGAACAAACTAGAGGCCACAGTTTTGGTCCAATCATCATCAAACTTGCTCAGAATGATCATCATGACAATATCTCGGTCAAGTTCGAATATGGGTCATGTCGGGTGAAAAAGTAGGTCAGTAGGTCAAATCATAGAAAAACCTTGTGAACACTCGAGAGGCCACAATTTTGGTCCAATCATCATCAAAATTGTCTTATTTCTGCACGAAAACATATATTGTGGGTATCGTTAGAAGCGCCTTGACGAGGTGCTTCAAATGAGTATCAACAACATACATTGAGCAAAGGTGCAGATGATCAGGCAGTATATTCAAGCAGTCTGATCACAACTGTAGTGTTTGTTACTTTGGTAGTACAGTTCATCTACTTTCTGTGTCTACAGCATCAATGGATTGATTGGTTGAGGTGAAGGTGTTGTATATCTTGCGTCACTGGGCATCCAACTGGGGCCAGCTGTTCAAAACTAACGATGTCGTTAGTTAACATATCGTTAAAACATTTGATCATTAATTATGGCAAATATGCTGAAATTTTTGCTGAAAAAATGTGAGCAGCTTCAGCAAAAATACCAAAATTTACGATATTGTACTTGCTAGAAGAGTTAACACTATGACCACTAACGAGCTCGTTACGCTAACGATGCTTTGAACAACTGCCCCCTGATGTTGGCTAGCAGTTGGGCCAGGCCTGCTGTCCATGCAGCAGGCACGAGTAGAGGGGAAATGTTATTTCTTGTGTTTCTACACATCCGTTTGCGTTCCTCTTCCTTTATTTTCCTATCCCTCCCTTTTATCTCCTCTATTATCTCTTCTATCTCTATCCTCCCTTTCTTTGGGAGATGACACAAAATGACCCACAAGGGTTGACATGTCATTTGTTTGTTTGTTTGATTTGAGGTTTAACGTCCCCGTCAACACTATTGAGGTCATTTGGGGACTTTGCTTCCAATTTTGTGGGACTTCTACACCACATTGAGATGAAATGACATCTCAAGCCCTGTCGCCCAATGAAACCAATAGGGTTTATAAGCATGGAGAGACCGACACGCACTGCCTTGCCTGTGCCGGCCTAGATCCTCTAAGCGGTTTACCAGTACTAGTGTGTGGTCGGTTTCAGCTCTGCGTGGAAGCATCATGCAGCCCATTTATTTCTTCAAGCCCCGATGGGCGTTGACGTGTCATTAAACCCCAACACAGTCAGTCAATCTATAACATCAAAGCTCTTGCAATTCCTCTTTGCTAAGGAGGCCGAGTTGTGTCTTACCTGGATGCTAACCCAAAGACAATGTTTTGTAACAGGGCTCAAGATCATGAAATTGACGAATTTTCACTCAACATGCAAGCAGTGAATGTTTAGTTCTACTTTAACCCATTGTATGCCGGAAACCCCTACAGGGGTACCTTGGCAAACAGTGCAGGCCCAGATCAGATGCAGCAGAAAACGGCATCTGATCAGAGCCCGCACTCTTTGCTAAAGGAATTTTCCGTCAAAAATAGAATAAAAACAAAAAATAGGCTTGACACCCCTTAGATTACAAATAGACTTGTCCAACATATAGCAATGGAAGAGTCCACTAGCATACAATGGGTTAAGGACAAAGGAAAACCAGTGTGTCAGAAATCTGGTCCTGTAGCTGTGAAGCAGTTCATTTTTGTCCCCACTTTCAAAAGGAGCCAACTCTTAATTATTGTCCTGCTGAATAAATTATGCCACACCCATTTCTGATCAGATTACTTGATGTAATTAATTCTTACAAATTCAAGAAGTGAATACTAACAGTATAGATACTGATAAGATAGCTTTTTAGGAGCCCTCTGATCTATATCTGCACTGTTTTGAACAAAAGGCATCATGAAAACACGCCTATATAAATTTGACCCCCTTAAACCCCACTTTTATACAGTAAAACTGGGGTTTGCAGGGATATACATTTTTTTTTCTTATTTCTGCTCAAAACATAGATTGTGGATACTCGTTAGAACGCCTCATTGAGGCGGTTCTAACGAGTAGCCACAATCTATGTTTTGAGCAGAAATTCTTATTTCTGCTCAAAACATAGATTGTGGATACTCGTTAGAACCGCCTCATCGAGGCGGTTCTAACGAGTAGCCACAATCTATGTTTTGAGCAGAAATAAGAAAAATATCAAAATTTTTCATTTTTCGGTGGTAAAATTTACAATATATTTCTATAGGCGTGTTTTTGTAATGATAGGGCATATTCTGGTTCCGCAGGACAATGGTTAAAGGAAAGGTTTTCTCCTGTAAGAGTACAGTCGAACTTCGATGGCTCGACACCGATGGCTCATTTACCATGGCTGAGTCGAACCCATTCTTGAGTCCCTAGGGAATTCCTCTGCATAAGAAAAAGTGTGGGATAATTAAGAAGATTTCGTCTTTTATCTTGCAAATGTGTGCTGTGTGTACTCATTAGAATCGCCTCAATGAGGCGATTCTAATGAGTACACACAGCATACATTTATGTTACAGAACATCGAAAAGAAGTCCAAAAATACCCCGTTATGTTTTCTGGAAGTATGCAACAGCGGCTCGAACTACCACTGTTTCAAACAAATTTCTATGGTCCCGAAGGGGTTCGAGCCATCGCAGTTCGATTGTACTTGACAAACAGGAAACCAGAAATGAAGTTACAAAATTTGCTTCCCTTTCAAAATCTGGCGGAAAATCAGGCAGGTATCACCATTCACCTTTAGTGATTTTGGCTGCTCACTACAGATGTGGTCAAGCCTTTTTTAACGGCTAAATTGCTTTAGCAAGGTCACTTTTGGTACCATTCAGATGTCTTGACCCTGTTGTTCAAAACTAATAATGCCATTAGTTAACATGTTGTTAAAACTTATTATGGAAAATCATTACGAAAACATGCCTATACAAATGCATTGTAAACTTTACTGCCCATTACGAAAACGCGCCTATATAAATACATTGTAACTTTTACCACCGAAAAACAAAAGTTTTAAGATGAACGAGTGTGATATTTTTAGCTCGTCTGTTTTTTGAAAAAAAACTTTCGAGCTATTGTCATCACTCCGGCGTCTGCGTAGTCGTCCTGTGTCGTCCTGCGTCGTCCTGCGTCGTTCCAAAAAAACTTAACCTTGGCTATAACTTAAAAAGTATTAGACCTAGCCTCATGAAACTTCATACACACACTCATCATCACAAGAGCTACATTTTGACCAAGGACCATAACAACATTGTTGATTTTGGCTGAATTATCTCCCCTTTTCCAATTTTTTTCTGAAACACATTTTTTGCTCTCATTTTAATACTATTCACAACAGAGCCTTCAAACTTCACATGAATGTTCCTTGGGACAAGACCTTTTCAGTGATACCACACTTTTTGATCTGTGACCTTGACCTTTGAACTTTGACCTATTTTTCGAAAATTTAACCGAAAACCTTAACCTTGACCATATTTCCAAAAGTATTTGGCCTACCTTCATGAAACTTCATACATATACTCACCATCACAAGAGCTACATTCCCTACAAGTTTTATAACTCCATCTTGCAATTTGATTGAATTATCTCCCCTTTTCTCTCCGTTTTTTTTTAAATTGTTTTTGTCTCTTATTTCAATACTATTCACAACAGAGCCTTCCAACTTCACATGAATGTTCCTTGGGACAAGACCTTTTCAGTCATACCACGCTTTTTGACCTGTGACCTTGACCTTTGAACTTTGACCTATTTTTCGAAAATTTAACCGAAAACCTTAACCTTGACCATATTTCCAAAGTTATTTGGCCTACCTTCATGAAACTTCATACACATACTCACCATCACAAAAGCTACATTCCCTACAAGTTTTATAACTCCATCTTGCAATTTGATTGAATTATCTTACCTTTTCTCTCCGTTTTTTTAAATTGTTTTTGTCTCTTATTTCAATACTATTCACAACAGAGCCTTCCAACTTCACATGAATGTTCCTTGGGACAAGACCTTTTCAGTCATACCACGCTTTTTGACCTGTGACCTTGACCTTTGACCTATTTTTCGAAAAATTAACCAAAAAACTTAACCTTGACCATATTTCCAAAAGTATTTGGCCTACCTTCATGAAACTTCATACACATACTCACCATCACAAGAGCTACAATCCCTACAAGTTTTATAACTCCATCTTGCAATTTGATTTGACTTAGAACTTTTGTTTTCTAAAAGAAACTGCAGACGAGCGTTGGCACCCGCTTGCGGTGCTCTTGTTCTTATTTCTGCTCAAAATATAGATTTTGGGTACTTGTGAGAACCGCCTCATCGAGGCAGTTCTAACGAGTACCCACAATATATATATTTTAGAGCATCGAGGCCGTTCTCACAAGTACCCAAAATCTATATTTTGAGCAGAAATAAGAAAAAAAATAATGTTTACCCCTGTAAACCTCAGTTTTACTGTATTAAAGTGGGGTTCAAGGGGGTCAGTTTTATATAGGTATGTTTTCATGATGGAAAAAGCGAAACTTTCAAGATGAAAAATTGTGATATTTTTCTTATTTCTGCTCAAAATATAGATTGTGGGTACTCGTTAGAACTGCCTCATTGAGATGGTTCTAACGGGTACCCACAATCTATATTTTATCAGCAGAAATATAAAAAATATCAGTATTTTTCATCTATAAATTTTTATTTTTGTTGAAATTTTTTTCAATATCTTTGAATAGACGTGTTTTCGTAATGATAGTTAATATGTGAAGACTAAATATGAAAAATACGATATTTTTCTGAAAAAAAAAAATGTGAGTAGTTTTTGCAAATGCAAAAGGTACTGATGCTTAGAACGGTGCTCTGATTTGCTGTCTGTATGCCTGCCATATGTTTGCCTAAATGTCTGTTTTTCTGTACATTCTGCTGTTCTTACATTCCTTTTAATCAAATTGTTTGATATGATTTGTCACATTTTGGTTTGATTTGTCATAAACCGTAAAAAATCCTTTAAGGACTTGCAATAATTCCCCTAAAATTTTAACAAATTTGTTTCACAGTCCAGCAAGGAGTCCAAAAGGTGCAGACAGAATGGCAAACAATGTGGACCCTGATCGGACGGCTCAGATCAGTCTGATCTGGGTTTGCATTGTTTGCTTAGGCCTGTCTGTCCCAATATTTAGGATCATTATGGCACATGTAGATGTAAATGTATTGGCAATGACAAGAGAAAATGTTCATTCAAAAAACTATACTCTTCCATCTTTGTATTTGGACACGTCCTTTCTTGTAAATTGAGAGGCTGGTTAGTTATGTAACGAGATGGCAAACAGTGTAGATCCTGATGAGATGGCACAGACATATCAAAAGAGCTTATTTGTTCTGCAAATATATCATTGTACAACTGCTCAATAATTTCATATAACTGGTCAGTGAAACATAATTTCATGCCCCCTAAGGTTATTGAAGTTTGACTGTAGTTTGAAATTTTCTCCATCAGCCTGAAGAATCATTGGACCAATAGCTATCCACATATAGCGCACAGCTAAGGCTCTGCTCAGACTAAACAGGTGTGCAAATTCTTCATAGGGTGGGTGTATGTCCAGCGCTTTTCATGCTTTGAGACTTTGCAGAAGTCTGTGTAAATGCACTTCCATGTTCCATGGTTTTCACTATTTTCATCAGATATTAAGGGAAATGGATGCACCTTCAGGGGAGGCAAATACTTCAAATGTTACTTTGTTTTCTACTTTTAAAGGAAAGAATTTTCTCCTCAGGAGCAAATTCTTTCCTTTAAGAGTAGACCCTTATTTGAGATTGACTCGCTTTATAAGAAAGCGAACAGGAAGTCAAAGTTTTCTCCCTTGTAAAAATGACAAAGGATATATCAGATGTACTCATGCATTCCCCTTAAAGTGATTTGTTTAGCCATTAGCATGCATTGCAGTATTCAATACTCAGCCTTTGGAGGGGGCACTTATTTCGGCAGCCATAATTTCCTTAAACCTGAACTGATTCTGCTCATACCTCAACAAGACATATCTTCCACCATTTCTATCGGAAGTATCATGGGTCATGTGACTTCCAAATATGGTAATCATGTGATCTGACCAGGAACCATTTAAGACACTTAAAAAAAAAGAGAAAAAGAACTACAAGACAGTAGTGTTCAGTGTGGTTTATAGGATAAAATTGATAGCTTGTGTAGCTACCTATATTATGGCTACATATTTATCATCAGTAGTTGTTTAGATGGATAGGGTCTAGTATGCACAAAATTGTGATAAAACAGGTAAGGGTGATCTGTTGAAAACTGGTTCTTGAGAAATCGGCGATTTTTAACATTTCCAGGTGTACAATCAAACAGCCGGTAATGTGGGTAAAATCTTTGCCTTTGTAAGAAAGAACAATCCCTCATGTATAGGAGAACGTCATCTGATTGAGTATCCTTGCTTTCTTATGAGTGTGCTAAGTTGCTCAAGTTGGAGGAATAAAGTTGCCTACAGCCAACACCTGAACAAGTCAGCAAAATGAACACCCCCTTAAACCCCACTTTATATAGAGAAAACGGGTTTACGGGGGTATACATTATAAGTCTTATTTCTGCTCAAAGACATAGGTTGTGGGTACTCGTTAGAACCGCCTCAATGAGGCGGGTGCTCCTGAATGAGGCGGTTCTAACTAGCACCCACAACCTATGTTGGCAGTATAAATAAGAAAAATATTACGAATTTTCATCAGAAAAGTAACCATTTTGGAGATATGAAAAATGCACTATGTCGCACGTGTGTGTTTTCGTAATGGCATGCTGAAGGTTACAGCAAAATAATCTAAGTTTATAGTTTTGCATTTATTTTGACTAATTCTACCTAGAAATGTTAAATAATGACAAAAAAAACACATTTTTTATTTTTTTTCAGAAACTAAATATGCATATGAATTTTTATTTTGTTAAAATTTTGTGATTGTTTGAAAAAAAACTATTGATGTGATATTTTGTATTCTGTAGTATATTTCTGATAAGTTTGTTTGTTTGAAGTTTATTTTTGGCTAATTTGCCATTTTATTTTTGGCTGAATAGCCATTTGACTGTTTATTTTTGACTACAGTTTGAAGTTTATTGATATTTTTGACTTGGGTTTGAAGTTTATTGATATATAGCTACATGTTAATAAGTTTGTATACCAAACCACTACTCTGTATTGGGGTATAATGCTTTCCCCTTCTGAGTGTCTGTCCATCTGTCCACCAGCACTTCATTTTCGCTCCCTAATTTAAATAAATTTTGACAAATTCCATTCAGATTTTGGGTACATCAATCAATGTTAAGTACCATAGACCACCTTTATTTTCATCTTATACTCGTAATTTTCATCTTCATTTTTTTAACCACTGATAGTCACTGATCTGCTGTATTTATAGACAATGGATACACCGTAACCCATTTTCAGCAGCATTGACTCTTATTATATTATAGCAGGGGCCAGTTGTTCAAAGCATTGTTAGCTGAACAAGCTCGTTAAATGTCAAATTGTTAACGGTTCTAGCAGGTACACTATCTATAATTTTGGTATTTTGCTATAGAAAAAAGGTAGCTTTTTCATCAAGTATTTTAACCCTTATCTTGCTGTTCACAACAACCCCTATCTTTGGAAACAGTGTAGATCCAGATCAGATGGCTTCTGAAGAAGCCATCTGATCAGGATCTACACTGTTTGGCATTCAGTTTATGAATTTGTAGCAATAAATTACATCAAGTAATTTGATTGGTTGATAGACAGAAATGGGTGTGGCTTTAATGAATATTCAGCAAGATAAGGGTAAAATGGCTGATAGTCAGAAATTGGTGTGGCAAAATTAATCATTCAGGAGGATTAGGGTTGACTGTATCTGTTTTTTGTCTGATTTATTTACAGTTAAACTGTAACCCATTGTATGCTAGTGGACTCTTCCATTGCTGTATGTTGGACAAGTCCATTTGTCATATAAGGCCTAGGGGTTTCAGGACTATTTTTTCATTTTTATTCCATGTTTTGACAGAAAATCCTGCTAGTAAACAGTGCAGGCCCTGATCAGACACTGCATTCTGCGGCGTCTGATCTGGGCCTGCGCTGTTTTCCTGGCTACCCTTTATGGGGTTTCCCGCCTATAATAGGTTAATGACTCAAATGCTGAAGGCTTGTTTACATGGCTAAATTCAGCTCCTTGTCCATAAAAAATCTTTCTGATAGTTCCAGACAAGAAACATTTTGGGATTTTTTTTTAGATTTTTGTTTTTCTTTATCCTGCTGAATAAATTAAGCCAAACCTACTTCTGACTATCAGCCAGTTAGATTACTAAGTCTTGATGTAATGTAAATCTTTAGAAGCCATCTTATCTGGATCTGTAATGTTTGCAAATGTAGGGGCTGTTGCATTCAGCATGATAAGGGTTTACACAAAAATGTATGTCAATAACGTGATTCTAGTAAGTACATACAACATACCATATTTACCTTATGTATTCGGACAGACAAGGCTGAGCAAACAGTGTAGACACTGATGAGTTATAACAGAATGTGATATCTCATCAGGGTCTAGGCTGTTTGTCATTCATCCAGCATTGGGTATTGAAGTGTACTTTTTCAAATTTAAGAGCAAGTATGGTAAGCAGTTTAGTTGTCCAAATACCATATAAGGGTAAATACGGTACCAATAGTTTACTGAAGATTTTAAGGGGAGTGGGAACACCTAGCACATTTTTCTGCCATTTTCCAGAGGGAGACAACTTTCAGGACTTCATGTTCGCTTTTCTATAAGCTCTGTCCCACGGAAAAAGGGGTCAACTCCTAAAGGAAAGAATTTGCTCCTCAGGAGCAAATTCTTTCCTTTAAGAGTTGACCCCTATGGACATGGGAGCCAAAAAATGCTTTTGTAGGAGTTGCCTCCCCTGAAGGTGTACCCATTCTCCTTAAAGTTATTCTTAAATTATTCCCATCATGTCTCCTTACCAGGCGCTATGAGTATTGCTCAGTGGCAGGAACTTCCCCCCCCCACACACACACACACCGCTGTCCCAAACAGATTTTCAGTCCAAAAGGTGTTCACACCATTTGAGTTTGCCTATTTCCTTACACACTGTAATTCTTCTAAATATTTAACAATTTTTTTTCACGATCCACCAAGGAGTCCAAAAGGTGGAGATGGAATGGCAAACAGTGTAGATCCAGGAGCAGTCTGATCTGTGCCTGCACTGTTTGGGCAGGCCTATCTGTCCCAATACTTAGGACCCTTAGCAGTATACACTTGCCACAGATTGCCCTTAAATGTAGCTTTTGATCGAGAGCAACCGTCTCCCTGCTTAAAAGCAGTTGATCATGTGTAATTAACAGTATCAAAAAAAAAATTTGATTGGTCAGTGTAACAATTGATTGAGATCATCAGGTCATGAAATGTTGTGTCATTTTCAACAAACATCTTTCCCTTCACTATCACCTGGGTCCATTTATTCAAAGCATTGTTAGCTTAACAAGCTTGTTATACCAACAGGCTTGTGACAATATTTCATGTTTGTTTGTTTTTTGTTTTTATTTGGAAAAATGTGTAGCTTTTGTTTGTTTGCTTTTTCCAGAAGCTACCTACATTCAGCAAAAATAAAGTGTACATGTCATATTTAATGACATGGGTTATGTTTTGAACAATGGCCCCTGACCACCAGAAATAACACATGGTTCTATCTAAGTAGAATATGTTAACATACAAATTGAAGTTTCATGTTCATCGTGTTAACAAGCCTGTATAATGAATACCCCTTCTTAACTACCACTTTATACAGGCCTCATACTGACTAAGCTTAACCATGCCTGAAAGGCCCGATTTTGAAACGTTGAATAGCCATTTTAAACAGAATTCCATAATGATCCTACGTATTGGGACAGACAGGCCGAAGCAAACAGTGAAGACCCAGATCAGACTGCTCCTTCAGAAGCAATCTGATCAGGGTCTACACTGTTTGCCATTCTATCTGCACCTTTAGGATTCCTTGTTGGATCGTGAAACAAATGTTAAAATTATAGGAGAATTACAGCATGTCCAAATTGTTAGGATTTTTATGGCTCTGAAAGCCTGAAATCCTGCAAATGCCTGAAAAATATGAGGCCTGTTTATACCAAGAAAATTAGGATGACCAGGGCATGGTATGCATTATTTTCTTAATATCTGCTCCAAGACATCGGTTGTGGGTATTCTTTATTACTGCCTCAGTGAGGCGGTTCTAATGAGCACCCACAACCTTTGATGGAATTTAAAATAAGAAAAATATCAATCCCCGATTTCCATCAGGAAAAGTAGCCATTTTGGTGATATGAAAGAAATGCATGATGTTGCATGGGTGTGTTTTCGAAATAGATGCGAAGACACTAATTGTGGCTAAAATTCTTCATGAAGCTCTTCACACTTCATGGTTTCTTAAGTCAGCTCACTTACTTCCTCCCATGAATATTGATTTGATAGTTTGTTTGTTTGATTTGAGGTTTAACGTCCCTGTCAAAACTGTAAAGGTCATTTCGAAGTTGCATCCAATTTTGTGGGACTTTTACCTGACATTGAGATGAAATGACATCTCAAGCCCTGTCGCCCAATGATACCAATAGGGTTTATTAGCCTGGACGGTCCGCCTCAGACCGCGGTTCCTGGACAGGCTTAGATCCTCTAAGCGGTTTACCAGTACTAGTGTGGTTTCAGCTCTGCGTGGAAGCATCATGCAGCCCATATATTTCTTCAAGCCTCTATGGGCGGGGGCCGATTGATTTGATAGTGAAATTTCAATTCTTAGATAATAGGAGCCCCGGTCAACTTTCATTTGAGGTCATCTTTCATTTAACACTTAACCCGTTGTTCCTGACAACCCTTTTCCTTGCAAACAGTTTGGATCCAGATCAGATGGCTTCTGAAGAAGCCATCTGATCAGGATCTACACTGTTTGACATTCAATTTATGAATTTGTAGGAATAAATTTCATCAAGTAATCTGATTGATTCATAGTGCGAAATGGGTGTGGTTAAACTGAATATTCAGCAAGATAAGGGTTAAGCCATGTCACAAGAAAACCTAGCTGCAGGGGTTTTGACCAGGTGAGACATGAACCCGCTTGTCCGGGTACACAGACTAGCAACATTCTTGAAATTTTACATATACAGAGAAATTCTGCTATTAAGACCAGTACTGCCGTAAAAATGTATTCAGTAGGTTGCAGTTATTCTTTGTGTTTCTGCATAGTGTCCTTCGGTCAGAGACCACCCTTGGGACTGTTCAAAAGTGGTCTTAAAGACCACTTTAGAACAATCCCAAAGGTGGTCTTGATAGAGGAATTTTACTGTATATAACCTACAGGTATTGTTCTGTTCAAGCACCACACATAAAGGTGCTGATCAGAATATGCAGATTTGCTGCCTGATTTGCTCCTTTGTTGCTTGCCAATGCCATAAAACAAGTTTGTTCATAACATGGTTCATAATTAATTTATACTGATGACTTACAGTAGGACATATGAATTTTGAAATAAAGTGCTATATGTACATTTGAGTCTTGTTTGTCTTCTATTGTAAGAGGATTCCTGAACACATCTTTCTAAAGCCTCACATACCTAGCATATATTTTTGATGAAAGTCTTAACTGTTGTGATCATAGCTCCAAGCTTCTCAGTACTTTAGTCATAAAACTGAGTTGCTTGTGAGACACGACTGAAACAAATTATGGATGCAGAGATGCCTGCTAATTTTTTGCAACAATGTAGAGAACTCAAGTTAACAAGTCTAAGTGGGGGCATGCCTTCATGGTTTAGTGGTTTAGCTACTCGCCTCATAAACCAGGGATTGTGGGTTTGATTCCAGGCTTGTCCGGACCTTCAGACTGCGGTCAAGTCTGAATACGACACAAAACACACACAATGGCATACATTATCTTGATTTTGTTCTAAAGATTGTAGGTACTTTAACCCTTTTTGTACCAAATGGAATCTTCCTCCTTATATATTATGGCAGGAGTCCAATTTGAAATATAGGGGCGACAGGTTGCATTATCTTTAAAATTTATTTGGAAAATAGCTTAATTTTTTGCAAATATTGTGGCTTCTGATCTGGGCCTGCACTGTTTGCCTTGGTACCCATCTTGGGGTTTCCGGTACAAAATGGGTTAAAAGAACACCCTCATTGACCAAAAAATATACCTCCTGGTTCTAATAGGTGCCCACAATTTATTTTTTGGTGCAGAAATATGAAAACAAAAAGTTTTCAATAGAAAAATGGCATGTACCTTGCGGCATAGTTGAATTTAACTTCAGCTATAAAGGATAAAGAAGGCACCCGCCCATTGGAACGTGGACAAATAGATCAGGCTGCATTGTGCTTCCACAGAGCTGAAACTGACCCCACAGGAGTACTGGTAAACTGCATAGAAGGTCTATGCCTGCCCAGGCTTAGTGGTGCAAGTCAGACCATAAGATAGTTCATAACACTAGGTTTCAATTGGGCAGCAGGGCTTGAGTTGTCATTTCATCTGGGCAGTGTTGGGTAAAAGATTTCATTGGGCAGCAGGGCTTGAGATGTCATTTCATCTGGGCAGTGTTGGGTAAAAGTCCCACAAAATGGGAAGCAACATCTCCTTAATGACCTAGTGTTGACGGGGACATTAAACCTCAAATCAAACAATCAAAGGACATAAAAGAAGTGAATTGTGGTGGAGGACTGCTAATCTTGCAACCATATTTGCTGTATTCTGGAATATTTCCACAGATTTGCCTCAATAACATGAAGATAAATGTCCGCGGTTTTCAATTTCCGTGGCCGTTTATACGTGTAAATAAAAACTGCGGCCCCGCCCATCGGGGCTTAAAGAAATAAATGGACTGCATGATGCTTCCATTCAGAGCTGAATACAAACCGCTCACAAGTACTGGTAAAAGGCTTAGAGGAACTAAACAGAAGTGGGGGCAATGAAAGAAAGCGGTGTGAGTCGGACCATCCATGCTTATAAACCATATTGGTTTCATTGGGTGATAGGGCTTGAGATATCAATTCATCTCAATGTCGGGTAAAAGTCCCAAGAGGCCCATTGCAATTGGCCACTATGCCCACAAGAGCTCAGGCGGGCACTGCCCACTGGCAGCCACGATTATAAAGTCTCCCAAGCGAACCCCCATTCCATGTGGACTCTGTATCTGAAATATTAGGCCTTTTATGAAGTGGAGGGGTTGGACATGGACCCAACAGAGCCAAGGTTGGTATCACTGAATGCGTCTTATCATAAGGAACAAAAATACATGTATATATGGTTTAGGGGTGAGGATGTGTACAGTTCCTGAGATATAAGACCTTATAAGTTGAGGAGGGGTTGGAGCATGGCCCTGGCAGGCCCAAGATTGTTGTCCTCGAATGTCTTATCATTGGGACCAGATAAATATATTGTATAGGAGTGGGGATCTGAACTGTTTCTGAGATATGAGGCCCTCTTACAAAGTGAAGAGGAGGGGAATGGTCCCTGTGGACCACCAAGTTGGTGAGACTGAATGTGTCTAATCACAAGGAACAAAAATATATATGATTGTGAGGTGGGGATCTTAATGGTGTCTGAGATATGTGGCCATTTATGAAGTGGAGGGGTGGGCCATGGCATTCGCACATTGCCCTAGCACAAAGACACCCCAGGTTGATGTGACTGAATGAGTCTTATCATAAGGAACACAAATATACATTAAGGCTTCCGAATTATTGGGCCTTCTATTAAGTGGAGGGGTAGGAACAACACCCCGGTGGCTCCCAGGTTGGTGTCATTGAATGCGTCTTATCATAAGGAACAAGAATATATATTGTTTAGGGGTGGGGATCTAAATGGCTTCTGAGATATTGGGTCTTTTACAAAGTGGATTTGGTGGGGCTTTACCCGGGCACATCCCAGGGGATAGCCAAGTTGGTATCACTGAATGCATAAGAAACAAGAATATATATGGTTTTAGGGTGGGGATCTGAGTGGTTTCTGAGATATATTGCCTTTTATGAAGTGGAGGGGTGGGACATAGCCACGGGCACCCCGGGAGACCCATAGTTTGGAATAACTGAATGCGTCTTATCATATATATAGTTTAGGGGTGGAGATCTGAATGGTTAATGATATACTGAGCATTTTATGGAGTGAAGGGGGTTGGGCATGGCCCAGCACATCCCAGAGGATCCCCAGGTTGGTGTCACTGGATGCAGTTTATCATTAGAAACAACAATATATATGGTTTTGGGGTGGGGATCTGATAGGTTTCTGAGATTTGTCGCCTTTTATGAAGTGGAGGGGTGGGGCATGGCGCCGGCACACCCCAGAAGACCCCTAGGTTGGAATCACTGAATGGGTCTTATCATAAGGAACAAGAATATATATGGTTTAGGGGTGGGGATCTGGACGGTTTCTGAGATATTTGGCCTTTAATGGAGTGGAGGGGGCGGGGCATGGACCGGGCACTTCCCAGGCGACCCCAGGTTGGGGTCACTGAATGTGTCTTATCATAAGAAACAAGAATATATATGGTTTTGGGGTGGGGATCTGAAAGGTTTCTGAGATAAATCGCCTTTTAGGAAGTGAAGGGGTGGGGCATGGCCCCGGTGCACCCCAGGAGACCCCTAGGTTGGTATCACTGAATGCATCTTATCATGAGGAACAAGAATATATGGGGTTTAGGGGTGGGTGGTCCATACGGTTTCTGAGATATTGGGCCTTTTACAAAGTGGGGTGGGTGGGGCATGGCCTGGGCACATCCCAGGGGACCCCCAGGTTGGTGTCACTGAATGCGTCTTTATATATATGGTTTTTGGGTGGGGATCTGAATGGTTTCTGTGATATATCACCTTTTGTGCAGTGGAGGGGTGGGGCATGGCCCCAGCACACCCTGGGAGACCCCTAGGTTGGTATCATTGAATGCGTCTTATCATAAGGAACAAGAATATATATGGTTTAGGGGTGGGGGTCTATACGGATTCAGAGATATTGGGACTTTTATGAAGGCGGGTGGGTGGGGAATGGCCGGGGCACATCCCAGGGGACCCCCAGGTTGGTGTCTCTGAATGCCTTTTATCTTAACAAACAAGTATATGGTTTTGGGGTAGGGATCATAATGGTTTCTGAGATATACCGCCTTTTATGAAGTGGCGGGGTGGGGTATGACCCTTGCACAACCCAGAAGACCCCTAGGATTATGGATCACTGAATGTGTCTTATCATAAGGAACAAGAATAAATATGGTTTAAGGGTGGAGAACTGAATGGTTTCTGACATATTGGGCATTTTATGGAGTGGAGGGGGTGGGGCATGGCCCAGCACATCCCAGGGGACAACCAGGTTGGTGTCACTGAATGCTTCTTATCATAAGAAACAACAATATATATGGTTTTGGGGTGGGGATATGAAAGGTCTCAGATATATTGCCTTTTATGAAGTGGAGGGGTGGGGCATGGCCCCGGCGCACCCCAGGAGACCCCTAGGTTGGCATTACTGAGTGTGTCTTATCATTAGGAACAAGAACATATATTGTTTAGGGGTGGGGATCTTAACTGTTTCTGAAATATTGGGCATTTTATGAAATGGAGGGGATGGGGCATGGCCCAGGCACATCCCAGTTGGAGGTTGGAGTCACTGAATGCATCTTATCATAAGAAAAAAGAATATATAATTTAGGGGTGGGGATCTGAAATCCGAGATACATGGCCTTATCCACTGGAGGGGGTGGGGCATGGCCCCGGCACACCCTGGGGTACCCCCAGGTTGGCATTAAAGCTAGGGGAAAAGAAGTTCACTCAAGGAATATTTCTATAAAAGTTTTGTCAAAATATCTGCAAAGATTTGGCAGTAAATGCCATTTTTCTATTTTCCCCACTATAAGTCTATGGAAATTAAGTTGCCGTAGCAACCAAACTAATGAGCCGATTTTCATTAAAAACACAAACTTTCAATCCCCCAGCCCAAGGATGCTACAAATGAAATTTAGGTAGAATCGGCTCAGTGGTTTCAGAGGAGATGTCGTTTGAAAGTGTTGACGCCAGATGACGACGCAGAAGAAGACGGACAACTGCCTATCCTATAAGCTCCCCCCAGAGCCTCTGGTGAGCTAAAAAAATTGGAAACGTCTCCAAAATGACCTATATAGTGTTGACAGGGACGTTACACATCAAATCAAACAAACAAATAATAAAAACTGATTGTTTTTGTTTGTTTGAGGTTTAACGTCACCGTCAACACTGTAAAGGTCATTTTTGAGATGTTGCTTCCAATTTTGTGGGACTTTTACCTGACATTGAGATGAAATGACATCTCAAGCCCTGTCGCCCAAATGAAACCAATAGGGTTTATTAGCATGGACGGTCCGCCTCGCACAGCGGTTCCTGGACAGGCTTAGATCCTCTAAGCGGTTTACCAGTACTAGTGTGCGGGCCAGATTCAGCTCTGCGTGGAAGCATCTTGCAGACCATATCTTTCTTCAAGCCCCTATGGGCAGGGGCCGAAAAACTGATTGTCCCCACAAAATTTGACAAAACTAAAACTTTCAATATCACATGTATCAATGTACGACTGCACCTGCTGATCCATTTCATCAGACAACTGTGTTTTACGGCCCCTGTTCTTGTGTTGTATGCAATTTATTTCAGTGGTTTTTGGTTCATTAAATCCAGTCATCGATAATCCGTGGACCACACTTTTGAACTTGAATGCTATCCAATCTTGATCAAATTTTATGTGCCACATCGATGGGGTGGGAGATTGACTGCATTAAGTTTTGGACCAGATTTTATCAGAACCCTTGATTATCATGATGAAAATTTTGAACACAAGAGGCACATGGGCCACTATGCTCACCAGAGCTCAGTTGGGCACTGCCAACTAAGACGATATGATTTTAATCAACCGATTATAAAGTCTCCCTAACAAACCATTCCCAAATGAGTACCCATGTGGACTCTGTATCTGAAATATTAGGCATTTTATGAAGTGGACGAGGTGGAGCATGGACTGGTTGCTATCACTGAATGCATCATATCATAAAGAACAAGAATATTTATGGTTTAGGGATGGGGATCTGTACTGTTCCTGAGATATAAGGCCCTTTAAGCAGTAGAGGGGATAGGGCATGGCCACAGCAGATCCCAGGAAAGCCCAAGATTTTTGTCACTAATGACTATTGTGCCTTATTATAAGGACCAAGAATATATATGGGGACCTCCAGGCTGGTGTCACTGAATGTCTTATAAGGAAGATGAATATATATGGTTGAGGGTTGGGGCTCTGAATAGTTTCTCAGGTATTTGGCCTTTTGTGCAATGGTGGGGCGGGGTATGGCCCTGGCACAACCTGTGAGACCCCTAGGTTGCTGTCACTGAACGGTTTCGGAGACATATTGCTTTTTATGAACTGGAAGGGTGGGGCATACCCAAGGCATCTGGGGGATGCCCTAATTTGTCTTACCACAAAGAAATGTATTGGTTTAGGGGTAGGGCTCTGAGCAGTTTCTCAGATATATAACTTTTTTGAAGTGAAGGGTTGGGGCATGGCCCAGACACACCCCTAGGTTGGTGTCACTGAATGTGTCTTATCATAAGGAACAAGAATATACATGTATATGGTTTAGGGGTGGGGTTCCGTAAGGCTTCTGAAATATCAGGCCTTTTATTAAGTGGACGGGCAAGGGCACTGCCCCGGAGCACCCCAGGTTGAACTGCCCCGGAGCACCCCAGGTTGGTGTAACTGAATGCTTCTTATGATAAGGAACAAGAATATATATGGTTATGGGGAGGGGATCTAAATGGTTTCCAAGATATATGGCCATTCATATAGTGGAGGGGGTGGGCATGGCTCGGGCACAACCTGGGGGATCCTCAGGTTGGCATAAAAGCATACGGCTGAGAGAAGTTTACACAAGAAAATTTTCTATCAAAGTTTTGTCAAATATCTGCAATGACTTGGCAGCAAATGCCATTTTTCAATTTTCCCCGTAAACTTAAGTTGCCATAGCAACAAAATTAAAAAGTTGATTGTCATAAAAAAATCCACAAACTTTCAATCCCACAGCCCAAAGATGCAGCAGATGAAATTTGGGCCTAATGGCCCAGTGGCTTCAAAGGAAATGTCGTTTGGAAGTGTTAAATGCCAGACAACGACAACAAATGCCAGATGATGACAATGGACAACTGCATATCCTATAAGCTCCCCCTGGTGAATTAAAAACAACTATTGAGGCAAATACGGTGAATATTTTCATCAAGTTTCAGCCTCAGGGAGCAAATGGTTACCGGTAAGTGTTGTTTTTTTCTGTTTTGGGGGGCATTTTGGTTTCCATGGCAACCAATAAAAGTGAGTGGTTGGCTTAAAATCCTATGGCAGATAGATGATTGCTCAATGAAATTTTCTATGGAAGATTTGTAAAAATTTCTGCAGACCTGGCATTTACCGCCATTTTTCAATTTTCCCGGTTACAAGTCAATAGATCTTAAGTTGTCAATGCAGCCAAACTAAAGAGCCGAATTTCATCAAAATCACAAGCCTGTAAAAGCAAATATGGCGAATATTTCCATAAACACTCAGCCTCAGAGAATATGGTTTCGGAGGAGATGATTTTTTTTTGTCCAGTTTTCATTTTGGTTTCCATGGCAACCAGCAAAATTGAGCAGTAGGCCTAAAATCATATGGCAGATGAAGAAGATAGTTTTAAAAATATTTCTATGACAGTTTTGTTAAAATATCTGCAAAGACGTGGCAGTAAATGACATCCCAGGGGACCCTCAGGTTGCCGTCTGAATGCACCTTATTAAAAAACAAGTTTATGGTTTACGGACGAGGATCTGATGATTTTTGAAATATGTTGCCTTTTATGATGTAGAGGGGGTGGGGCATGGCCCTACCACAACATGGGGGACCCTCAGGTTGGTATAAAAGCACATGGCTGAAAAACGTTCACTCCAGGAATATTTCCTTAAAAGTTTTGTCAAAATATATGCAAAGGCTAGGCAGCCAATGCTGTTTTTCGATTTTCCCCATTACAAGTCTATGGACACTAGTTGACATAGCAACTAAATTAATGAACCGATTTTCATTAAAACAGGGTGGCCACACATTTTTAGCAATCAAATTCCCTGATTTTTCCCTGATTTGATTTGCTTTTCCCTGATTAAAAACCTTGATATTATCACAATGGCCCCTACTTTTAGAAGTCATATACTGATTCAAATGCTGTCAAGTGACATGTTTATACACAATGCTGTCACAATATTCTTAATTAAGTGAAAATTTATCTAAAATAATTAGGATGTACATGTCCATGTACTTCATGGTTGTCAAAATCTAAATTGGTAAAATATATGGCCTCCAACCTCCCCTTGTAGCCACACCTTCACCTCCAATTTAATACAAGAGAGCAATGATGGCCCTGGATCGCTCACCTGATCCATTGTGTGACAAGTGGACCCGAGGGCATTAATTGGCTCCAGGAGTATAATTTGCATTATCTTGAGGATGTCAAAAAGTTGAAGCTTCACACCAAAGACCGGAGCCTTCTGTTTTCCATCAAGAAGATTTTTAAAGGTTTTCCTTTTACAATCTAAATAAAACCTGTGGGCCCCAGGGCAGGGCCATTTTCAGCCCCAGGGTTATAATTTGAACAATCTTGGTCTAGGTCCACTAGACAAAGCTTCATACCAAATATCAAGGAACTGAGCCTTCTGGTTTCAGACAAGACAATTTTTAAAAGTTTTTCCTATAAAGTCAATGTAAAACCAAAGGGCGCCGGGGCAGCGGCATTTTTGGACCCAAGGCTATAATTTGAACAATCTTGAAAGAAGTCCACAAGATGAAGCTCTATACCAAATATCAAACACTTGAGCCTTCTGGTATGAGACAAGAAGATTTTTAAAGGTTTTCCCTTTAAAAGTCAATGTAAAACCTAAGGGCCCCAGGGCTATATTTTGAACAATCTTGGTAGAGGTCCACTAGATGAAGCTACACACCAAATATCAAAGACCTGGGCCTTGCGGTTTCAGAGGAGAAGACATTTTAAGATTTTTCCTATATAATTAAGTCAATGTTAAACCAAGGGGCCCTGGGGTGGGGGCATTTTTGGCCTGAGGGCTAAAATTTGAACAATCTTGATAGAGGTTCACAAGACGAAGCTTCATACCAAATATCAAACACATGAGCCTTCTGGTTTCAGACAAGAAGATTTTTAAAGCTTTTCCCTATGTAAGTCTATTTAAAACCAAAGGGCCCCGGGACGGGGGCATTTTTGGCCCCAGGACTATAATTTGTACAATCTTGGTTGGGGTCAAATAGATGAAGCTACACCACATATGGAAGGCCTGGGCCTTGCTGTTTCAGAGGATAAGATTTTTTAAGTTTTCATTTAAAAATCTATTTTTGGCTCCCGTGACCTTGATGTGCAATGGACCGGAAAAGTGATCCCAAAAGCTCACCTCGTCATTACATGACAGGTGAGCTAAAACAGTAGGGTTGTTTTGTTCTTTTTGGGGGGGGGTTTGTTTTTTGCTTACATGGTTGACTGTCCTTGACCCTGGGGCAAGAACAGGATAAAGCGAATGCCCTGATCCAGGTATGTGAATTTCCCAGCTGCAAATGATCCCAACAGAAACATGAACCTAATATTATGGACTGTTTTTTGTGAACCCCAGTATAAATGTATGTGTGTGTGTGTGAATTCGGGTTTAACGTCGCTTTCAACAATTTTTCAGTCATATCACGACGGTATAAATGTATGTACAAACAGCCATAATGGTATGGTAAAACACCCTAATTATATCCCTTGTTATAGTCATTGTGTTATTCTTGATACATTCTTAAGAATATGATATTGGTGCATGCAAAAACACTTCTACTTGAGCTCTGGGGCAATGGTTGCTCAATTCCGTTTTGGCTTCTAACTGCACTGGTGTATAGTTTTGCATCAAAATTGAATGGTTTGCAATAAAATGTCCACTTCAGAATGAGAGAAAAAAAAAAAAAAAAAAAAAAAACAAAAAACAGAATATATAGCAAACAATTTTTTTGGTTATTGTTTTTGGTTTTCAGCCCTTTCAAGATTATTTCACTCATATCAAGCCGATCGTTAATCAGGTGGGCGAAAACTGGAGTACCCGGAGAAAAACCACCTGACCTTCCGTTGCAGAACTTGGGGTCATACATGTGACCCGAGCGAGGCTCGAATCACAGCGGTGAGAGACCTAATGATCAAGAGTCAGCGCTCTTAACCACTAGGCCACGGAGGCCCTATATAGCAAAAAAGTACTCCACCTCACAAGTACTCCACCTTTAAGTAAGATTAGATCTGCAGGTATTTTAAGCATATGGCAGAAAGAAACCACCAGTAGCCACATCTGAACAGTTATAAAATTTGAATATTTTGACCTTACAAACCTAAGATTTTTTTTAAATTCCCTGATTTTTCCCCGATTTTCAGCAAAATTTCAAATTCCTGGATTTTTCCCTGCAGGGAATTTTTTTTTCTCCATTTTCCCTGTTTTCCAGAGTGCGTGGCCACCCTGTTAAAAACACAAACTTTCAATCTCCCAGCCCATGGATGCTACAGATGAAATTTGGGCTGAATCGGCTCAGTCGCTTCAGAGATGTCATTTGAAAGTGTTCACGCCAAACGACAACAGACAACTGCCTATCCTATAAGCTTCCCCAGATCCTTCGGCTGAGCTTAACACACTTGTTCAGGACTATATGCATAACTTGGTATACAGGTCTTTCGGTATTAAACTAGAGCTGCCGCCTAACGGGCGCCAATTATACCCCCGCATGCGTTGTCAGATAGTAACTCCAAAATTTTTACAAGTATTTGACCTTGAGGAAGGTCAACGTAAAGGTCAAGGTCAGGTTTGTGTATATCAATCTTAAGTACTAGTGGCAAGGTGTGTGGTGTGTGAATATTAAAGAAATCGGTCAAAGAATAAGGAAGTTATGAGCAATGTTAAAGTTTTTTGTAACGGACTTTTTTGTAACGGACCGACGACAGACGGACTCCTATATACCCCCTTCAAACTTCGTTTGCGGGGGTATAACAATTCCTGCTCACTTAATTTCTCCTTTGTGGGTTCGTTTTTATTGTTTGTATTAGAGTTTAGTGGGACAGTCAACACTATTTAGGTCATTTTTGAGCCAGTCAGTTTTCCGATTCACACTTTTCCTGGGCAGGCTTAAACTTTAAGCAGTTAACCAGTACAGTGAACATTCATTCGCCAGAAACTGACAACTGCCCTTCTTGACTCAATGACCGTAGAAAAGATTTAATGATCAGTCTCCACGAAAGTGTTGCCGACCCCTTCAGGTATCAAACCCTAGTCCTGAACACCAGTCAGACATGCATCCGACTGAGTGACCAGACGGCTTTGCGAGTTCATACAGTGTCATTTGTTTAATGAGTGGAGGATAAATTTTAAGCTGGTCGTTAAAATTCAGAAGCCTTCGTGGTGCAGTGGTTACGCTACTCGCCTTGTAAACCAGGGATCGCAGGATCGATCCCGGGCTTCTCCAGACTTTCGGATGAGTCTTTAAACCGAGGTCCCGTCTCCGTATGACCTTAGCTGTTGGTGGGACGTAAAACTAAAACTCACTCACTCACTCGTTAAAATTCACAAGATGTTTAAGGAATGCAGAGAAACGGAGTGATGCTCTATGATGGGTTATCAGCAAGAACTGCAGCTGCGGCTATCAACTGTCACCATAGTATTGTCGGACAGCATTTTAATTTCCAGACGCGACATCGACTGAACATTGGGAGGCTGTGTAACGCACAGACCAAGGAACCATACTACAAAGAAAACCACGTGGTACAGCAATAAGCACTAACTACTATGATAGGACACTTGGGATAATAGTTACACCACTATCCTGTTCTAGAAAATAGTAAGATTTTCAGCCCAATATGGGTTAATAATGGACCTTTGCGGCCTAGTGGTTAAGAGCTCTTAAGCTTTAGGCCTCACCAGTGATTTTGAGTCCTGCTTGTCTAAGTTCAACAGTCCAGTAGGTGATTTTTCTGACCTCATTAACAACCAACTCTTAACTCTTGCTGAATATTTATTTAAGCCACACCCATTTCTGTCTATCAATCAAATTACTTGATGCAATTTATTGCTACAAATTCATAAACTGAATGCAAAACAGTGTAGATCCTGATCAGATGGCTTCTTCAGAAGCCATCTGATCTGGATCTACACTGTTTCCAAAGATAGGGGTTGTCGTGAAAAGCAAGATAAGGGTTAAATAAGTGAAATGTTCTTGAAAGGGTTGTAAAACCAAAACCCTTATTCTGCTAAACCAGGATATGCTCTACCTTTGCTATCAGTGTAGATAGATTAGGGGCCAGTTGTTCAAAACTATAGACGTTGTTAGTTAACATATCGTTAAAACTTTGATCCTTAAAAATGGCAAATATTCTTGCTGAAAAATTGGGCAGCTTTTCTGGCGGATGCAAAGCTGCTCACATTTTTATCAGCAAAAATAAAAATTTTATATTCAACTTGCTAGAACAGTTTACAATATGACCACTTACGAGCTTGTTGAGCTAACGAGGAGGCTATGAACAACTGGGCCCAGATGACTTGTGTAAGAGGATGAGGCCATCTGACCAGTACCTACACTGAATCTTGTTTGTAAATGTGCAGGAATCATGTCAACTAACCCGATCCGTGAAATTGAGAAATGGGTGTGGCTAAATTACTTCATTCAGCAGGACAAAGGTTAATGAACCACCTGTTGAGCCAGACATAACCTAACCGTACTTTTCAGACCTTAGCAGCTAACCAGTTGTGAGTATCCTTTTTTGCCTCTGCACTTGATTGAGTGGGAGAGACTGGCAAACATTTCATAAACAAGACAAGATTGAACTGGTTAAGGGAAATGGGAACACCTTTAGGGGAGGCAACTCCTGCGAACCCATGCCAATAGGGGTCACCTTTAAAAGGAAAGAATCTGCTCCTGAGGATCAAATTCTTTCCTTTAAGAGTGACCCATATTTCAGTGGGACAGGGCTTATGAAAGCGAACAGGAAGTCCCAAAAGTTGTCTCCCTTTGAAAAATGGCGGTAAAATCTTCCAAGTGTTCCCATTCCCCTTAAAGCTAGGTATATTTGATATCTGCATGGAGAGTTTAGTCAAAAGCTATTTCTTCTGTGTGTGTAATTAAAGACGGGATACCAGAGCTTGTGAGGAATGCATGTACTGATTGATTTCGCTTAAACCTGCCAAGAAAGGTTTGTAAAATCAGCTGTTGACTGGAACTATCGAAGTTTGAAAGTGTTTAACAATTTTGGGATACGATTTGCTATTCCATACATTCTCCATCTTAGAATTGACTCGGTACAAATTTTACCAATCGAGTTTACATGTATGAAATATAGGACTTCACATTGACTGGGCATATCCCAAAATTCTCAAACCTTTGGCATGCTAACTCTTTATCATGCTGTTCACGGCAACCCCTATCTTTGGAAACCGTGTAGATTCAGATCAGATGGCTTCTGAAGAAGCCATCTGATCAGGATCTACACTTTGACGTTCAGTTTATGAATGTGTAGCAATAAATTACATCAAGGAATTTGATTGGTTGATAGACTGAAATGGGTGTGGCTTGAATGAATATTCAGCAAGATAAGGGCTAAAGTTCATTTAGAATAACAAGAAGCATTTTATTATGCATTTTATTGGCATCAATTATACAATACAAAAGTAATAAAATAGAAATATTTTAATCATTCACACATTTTCAGACATTCCACTGGACACACATAATAAATTAGATTTCACAAACACACAGTCTAAAACCGAAAGAGATTGGCCCCATGGTTACTTTTATCTTCCTTAATTATTATGGGTCAGCTCTGTACATTACGAAAACATGCCTACACAAATACATTACAACCTTTATCGCAGAAAAAATGAAACTTAAGATGAAAATTGTGATATTTTTCTTATTTCTGCTCAAAATATAGATTGTTAGTACTCGTTAGAACTGCCTCGATGAGGCGGTTCTAACGAGTACCAACAGTCTATATTTTGTGGGTACGGTTCTAATGAGTACCCACAATCTATATTTTGAGCAAAAATAAGAAAAATATCACAATCATCGAGGCAGATCTAACGAATACCCAAAATCTATATTTTAGAGCAGAAATAAGAAAGTTAGGTTTACCCCTGCAACCCCAGTTTTACTATATGAAAGTGGTTCGAGTGGGTCAAAATTATATAGGCATGTTTTTGTGATGGTATGCAGTAGAAATGCGTAGTTTAAAAGTGAGTATTGCTTGTGAATGAAAAGCTTTCTTGTATATTTGTTCACTTTTCATATGCTGATATATACAGAGCTGATCTGGTATTGTTTTAGCAAGTTAAACAATATAAGCCGAGTTGTTCAAATATGTGCTTCGACTTGTTTGTAGTCGAACATTCTAGCAAGCACCAAAAGAATAATAGTTTGGCTTATTAAATGAAGGGGTTAGTGCAAGAAGGAGCCCAAGGAGCCCAAGTCCATTTTTGGAAAAATCTGGGATATCATTTTCAGATACACCATATCAAGACCTACAATCTGATATATAGTTTGTTACACCTTATTTCTTTACTGGCATTAAAATTTACGGTTAATTAAAGTCCATGGCGTATCTTTGGTGCAAGAAGGGTCTAAGTCCGTTTTACCACAAAGCTTTGAGTTTCCATTGTATGTATTGTTCATTTGTTTCAGATTTTTGTTATAATTAACTAATAAAGTGTCGTAATACGATACAATATACATCTTCAACAAGATGACATAGGTTTCTGCTTTTAATAAAGAAAACTTTGTTGTATTTGTTTAGTGCAAGAAGGTGCCTAAGTCCAATAAATCCTAGACTTAGGCCCCTTCTTGCACTAAACCATTATTGTAACAAATGAATATCTGCGTTATACTCAGAACTATTTACGCGATTTCTGCACCATTTCAGATGACACGCTAGCACATCAGAAGAATTTATTTAAATTCAATTATGAAAAAATTGAAAATTTTGCAAAATATTTTGTTTTTCGCGTTTTTCTCGAAATTATAAAAATGTGACTTAGGCCCCTTCTTGCACTAACCCCTTCAAATGGTGAGCTGCTTTTCAGTGCAATGCAAAAGCTGCATTTTTTTTTCAGCATTATCACTGTATTCCATACCAGATGAAATTATTGACCTTTGTAAGCTTTAAACTGCTGTGCCCTGAACTTTACCCGAAGAGTTTAAAATCAAGATTAGTGGGTTATCGAATGAAAAAAATTTTTTTAAAGGGATGATGAATCACATGCTTGAATAATAAGATTAAACTGACAAAACAGAAAATCTAAAAGTTGATTAAATGCGATAAAATTTATGTGAACTTGAAATAAAATGAATGATGACTCCAATGATCTTTTGATAAAATATTTTTTAAATATTCTAAAATGCTACACAAAATATCAATCAAAATGATCATGATGATAGTTGGAAGATTTAAAACCAGATGTGTTGACCACACAAACGAAGCACCAAATGAAATTGTAGTTCTATGACTTTTCAAATGTCTTATCAAGAAAACAAGCCTCGATATTTTCCTGGATTCACATGGAATGTAGGACGGATTCGCTAACACTTGAAGGGTCACGAACTCTGTTGTGCCAGGACAGGCATTAAAGGGATACTTTTTGTATGTTCTGATGTTCTAGAATGTAATTGTCTATTGTGTGTACTCATTAGAATCGCCCACAGGGCGATTCTAATGAGTACACACAGCATCCATGTAGATGATAGAAAAAAATCCCTAAATTATCCCTGTGCTTTTTAGCTTAAGGAATTCCCTAGAGACTAAGGGATGGATTTGACTCAGCCTTGGTAACATACCATCAGTGTTTCAGCCATCAATGTTCTACTGTGTTGATATTTTTCAAGACTAAAAGACACTGAAGGGTTCATCCCTGTTTGTCTGAATAAGCTTTCTTTAAAAGTGGATGCCCGTTAGTGCCATCTAAGGGGTGGCAAACAATTTTCAACCTGATGACTTCATAAAGTCTCATCGGGAACTACACTGGTAAGCCCACTTCCATATTTTCATGCACAGGACTGACATTGTCAAAGCTTGTACATCTAGATCTGAGCACTAGTTTCATTCTGGACTGATGGTTTAATGTCATAACAGACAGTTTTCCCTGTCTATTCCGAGGTTCCAATTCACAACATGGTGCAAGTCCTTTGAAACCTGTATTGCTGGTTATAGCAATTTAGTAACCACCTATAATTTGATATATTTTCAAGTTACTGTCCTAAAAGTCAGCATCTAATGTGAATTCATGTTTTTCTGTGCCTGATCCGGACATGACTCCCATCTTCTGATACTCTCCTACCCGCTTTTCAAAGAAGTTGGTCTTTCCTTCCAGGGAGATGTGCTCCATGAAATCAAATGGATTCTCTTTGTTGTAAAGCTACAAAGAAAAAAATATTTGTCAAGCAATATATCCTACTGAATAAATTTATCCACACCCATGTCTATCAACCAGTCAAATAACTATAAAATGTATTCTAATTCCCAAACTGAATGACAAACCTTGTAGATCCTGATCAGGTGGCTTCTAAAGATCTACACGGTTTGGATGATAAAGGATGTGATGCTCTTTATAACAGAAAACATGGGGATGTCATGCTCTTAACAACAGTAAACAGTACTAAATAGTATAGTTATTTATAATTTTGAAAACAAATCAGTGCTTGTTAAATAACCATTTAAAATATACATGTATATCCGAACATAAACATATGTATAGATTATATTGAAAAACTACCATTTATGGCAATTTTTCTACATAACATCTATATATGGTTTTGGAATCCATGGTTAATTTGTTTGATTTGAGGTTTAACATCACCTCATCACTATTTAGGTCATTTTGGAGATATTGCTTCCAATTTTGTGGGACTTACCAGACACCGAGATAAAAAGCTTTTACTCGACACCGAGATGAAATGACATCTCAATCCCTACCGCCCAATGAAACCAATAGTGTTTATATGCATGGATGGGTTGTCTCGCTACACTTTGCCTGGGCAGACTTAGACCTAAGCTGTTTACCAATACCAGTGTGTGGTTGGTTTCAGCTCTGAAAGCATCATGCAGCCCTGTATGACAGATGGGCCAAAATGGATTGATGGTTAAAACTTGTTAACAAAATTGTCATAATGAAACCATGGTACATGTATATGGGAAACCCTGAAACAGGTCATTTGCAAACAGTGCGGGCCTATATCAGTAACGGCAGAATATGGTGTCTAACCATGGCCTTCACTGTTGGCAAGTTCAGCCAATTTGAAAACAATTGACCAATTAAATCCTGGTACCCTTGAATACTGAAATGGATTTCTGCAACAGAAGGGTTCAAGATTAGGGATCTTAACTTCTCTATGCTCTTCAAATTTTAAAATATACAGTCCCTACTAACTCTAGGGCAAAATGCATGACGTTTTTTGAATGAACCTTTATGTAATTTTCCTTTGCATATTTGTACGAGCCACTGTTTTAAGTTTGCACATATATGTGGTGGCTCATCTGAACCTTTTCTGGTTGGCAAATTGCTATGTATTCTTATCTCATGAGCTGGCAAATTTTTTTTCTTAAGGGGAATGGATACCCCAGGGATGCAATTCCTTCCAAAGATTTTGTCCCACATAGGGGTCAACTCAAAGTAAAGAATTTGCTCCTAAATTTTTTCCTTTAACTTTAAGAGGTGAATTTGCTCCTATTTCTACAAGCCTATTGGAATTGGTCAAAAGGAGGCTTTTAGTTAAAGACCACTTGACTATCCTTGAAGGCCACACCTAAAGAGTTCCAAGTGTTCAAATTTGATATACAGTCGAACTTCAATGGCTCAAACACCTTTGGGACCTCGAAAATCTGTTCGAGACAGGGGTAGTTCGAGCCACCGAGGGCTACTGCCAGGAGGCATAACGAGATACATTAAGTATGTTGTGTGTACTCATTAGAATCGCCTCATCGAGGCGATACTAATGAGTACACACAGCATTTATTTTCAAGATAAAAGACTAAAATCTCCTCAATTATCCCCCACTATTTCTTGGGTAGAGGATTTCGCTAGGGACTCAATGGGTTCGACTCAGCCATGGTAAACGAGCCATCGGTGTTCGAGCCATTGAAGTTCTACTGTTACTTTGTAAGCCTAGTTTGTTTGTTTGATTTGAGGTTAAACGTCCCCGTCAACACTGTAAAGGTCATTTTGGAGACATTGCTTCCAATTTTGTGGGACTTTTACCCGACATTGAGATGAAATGACATCTCAAGCCCTGTCGCCCAATGAAACCTGTAGGATTTATTAGCATGGACGTTCCGCCTCGCACCGCGGTTCCTGGACAGGCTTAGATCCTCTAAACGGTTTACCAGTACTAGTGTGCGGGCCGGATTCAGCTCTGCGTGGAAGCATCATGCAGCCCATATATTTCTTCAAGCCCCTATGGGCGGGGGCCTTGTAAGCCTAGTGAAGAGGCTTGTTACCTACAGTATATATATAATATGGTAAACATAGACTTGAAACCAGCAGCAAGCTTATTTGATTTGAGCCTCCTGGGTTAAGTACCAAGACATTTTAGTTTGACAGCACACGAGTAGAATTTGGACTAACCTTTTCACACTTAAGTTCCAGCAGCAGTCTGTCAGCAACAAACTCAATATACTGGCACATGAGATCACAGTTCATACCAATCAGTCGTACAGGTAAAGCGTCAGTGAGAAATTCCTGCTCTATCTTGACAGCTTCATCTATAATTTGTTTGATTCTGGATTCTGATGGTTTCTCTACTAAGTGGTTGAACATGAGGCAGGCAAAATCACAGTGAAGACCCTAAAAAGCAAGGGATATTTTATAAGCATATTACAATGTAGATATTAACCCATTGTATGCCCGAAACCCTTAAAGGGGTACCTTGGTAAACAGTTCAGGCCCAGATCAGATGTCTGATCAGGGCCTGCACTGTTTGCTAACAGAATTTTCCGTCAAAAATAGAATAAAAACAAAAAATAGGCCTGATACCCCTTATATGACAAATGGAGTTGTCCAACATATAGCAATGGAAGAGTCCACTAGCATACAATAGGTTAAAGAAGGAAACTAATTAACTTGTAAATGTTGGCAACAGCTGATCAGATAACTCCAAACATTTGGGACAGTATATTCTGTGATGTACACCACAACGTGTTTATAACCCTATTAACCCTTCTTGTTCCAAATGTATCTTCCACCATATATACAGCAGGAGTCCAATTCAAAATTTAGGGGTGACAGGTTGTGTTTTTCTACAAAATTTATTTGGAAAATACCGGTAGCTGAACTTTTTGCAAACAGTGTAGGCCCTGATCAGATGCCATCTGAACTCGGCCTGCACTCTTTGCCAGGGTAATCGTTTGGGGTTTCTGGTACCAAATGGGTTGGGATCCAAAGCAGAAATAGCTAGTTTAACATTCGTGTTATTATATCCAAACAAAATGTAAAGATCCAATATATATAGATGAAATAAAAAATTCAGAACTAGGATAACTAATAATTTTGAAAATTCATTAGCTCTTGTACAGGTTCTCCAGAACAGTCAATAGTTTTACCACTGACAATTTAAATAAGCTTAAAATTCTTTGAACCACTAGACCCAGACCACAATGCAGATCTATGCTTTTGTTTGCCTCAACTGTTGCACATAACATAAATTTATCTTCTATTTTCTCAATTATGCATCTTGAACACACATGCAGGAGACAAAGACACTGGAGCTTATCTGAACTCATTTTGTCAAATAAAAATTGCCTGATGTGTTAGTAGTAAGTACTAGAGGTATGTTGGAATTTCCAATACTGAACTTTGTCAAAAGTGAAGGCACTGTGCAAATGCTCTGTCTTCTGCACCATGATCTTAGTCTGCACTGTTGGCCAGCATCCTGTTGTAGGGATTCCTGATAACGCACTTTTCCTGGCCATGCCATTTATATGTAAGCGGTTGACCAGTACAGTGCACATTCTGTCACCAGAAACTGACAACTGCCCTTCTTAAATCAGCAGAAGGGAGAGAATGACCGTAGAAAAGATTTCATAATCAATCCCCAAGAAAGAATGTTGCCGACCCCGGCAGGTATTGAACCTGGGTCCTCCTGATCACCAGTCAAGACGTGCATCAGACTGAGCTACCAAGGGCTCTTGACAATGTGTTGTAGGATTCTTAACAATGAGATAAATCAATCCAGCCTGAAAAGTTTGTGCAAGCTGCTCATTGAGAAAAGGCAACCAGCATGTTAACACTTAAGGCCCACTTTATAACAACCGTTCCTCTTGAGCCCCTTGTTACTCAGAAAAGCTTTGAACAGAAAGAAATCTGATGGAAGGATTTGAGATTTAACGTCCCCGTCACTGTAAAAGTCATTTTGGAGACGTTGCTTCCACTTTTGTGTGACTTTTACCCAACAAATGAGATGAAATGACATCTCAAGCCCTGCCACCCAATGAAACCAAATGGGTTTATAGGCAATGACGGTCCGACACTCGCACCGCTTTGCCTGGGCAGGATGTTAAATATAAAAGTGAACTGTTAGACAGAACAACAGGTTTTCACTTTTCAGTTAATAGATGTAATGCTATCAAAATACATTGAGCAAACTTTACCTCATCCCTGCTGATAAGTTCATTGCTAAAGGTGAGTCCAGGCATCACTCCCCGCTTCTTCAACCAGAAAATTGATGCAAATGACCCTGAGAAGAAGATACCCTCCACTGCAGCAAAAGCTACAACTCTTTCTGCATATGTTGAGTTGTGGTCTTGAATCCATCTTATTGCCCAGTCGGCCTTCTTTTTAACACATGGCAATGTTTCTATGGCATTGAAAAGGTAATCCCTGAAAACAAAACATTGGCATGATATAGAATTTGACAACAGTTGAAAGGTCCATTAACCCTTTTCATGTATGAACTGGACCTTTCAGCAGCATGAAACAGGTACACCTTATTTACCCAAAATATAGTCTAGAATCAAATTATTCAGTACACAAATCAGTTGCAGACTTTCGCTCAAAGACTTCTGTGTAGACCCTGATCAGACTGCTGATCAGTGTCTACACTGCTCCTGGGCCTGTATGTGTTATCACTTAGGATTCAGAAAATTTAGGGTCTATATGGATACTCATTATTATGGAAGCTACTAAAAACCCTTTTTGAAAGAGCAGATGACATCATGGCTACCTATAGATAACATGATCAACATTGCAAAGTCCCCAGTGTGTTTCTCAAATGACACCGTATTTACCCTAAATATTCAGACATCTCAACTTCTTGCCATACTTAGTATGGCAAGTTGCCATACTTAGTATGGCAAGAAGTTGAGATGTCTGAATATTTAGTGTAAGTATGGCAAGAAGTTGAGATGTCTTAATATTTAGGGTAATTACTTGTTCTAAAATGTTTTATACATGTACAGTTACTTGACAATAGCTGGATGATTGGCAAACAGTGTAGACCCAGATGAGACACCGTGTCCTGCGGTTTCTCATCTTGGCCAACACTGTTTGCTCAGGCCTGTCTGTCCAAACACATATGTTAAATTATGTGGTATGCTTTTTCAAATATAGTTTTTTTATATTAAACCTTACTACCCTGAGTATCACAAGCATACAATTCAGGAATGCAAATAGTCAATTACAGTAGAACTTCTATGGCTCGAACACCGATGGATCGTTTACCATGGCTGAGTCCAACCCGTTTTCGAGTCCCTAGGGAATTTCTGTACATAAGAAATAGGGAGGGTAAAAATTAGGATATATCGTCTTTTATCTTGCAAATGTATGCTGTGTGTACTCATTAGAATCGCCTCGATGAGGCGATTCTAATGAGTTCACACACCATACATTTTTCATTATAGAACACAGAAAAGATATCCTAAGGTATGTCTTTATGCCCCCTCGTATCAGCCCTCAGTGGCTCGAACTACCCCTGTCTCGAACAGATTTTCATGGTCCCAAAGGTGTTCGAGTCATTGAAGTTCGACTACATGAAACCTGAAAACGCATCATTTTTGTGGTAAGCAGGCATAGGTTATAAATTCAATTTAATGATGGGCTCAAAACAAAGGGCACCTAATTTGGTTAAATATTTTCATAAGAGATTAGATCACCAGACATATTTCTCACGACATTAAACATGTTTATACCTTTCTTTTGGGTCTTTTATGTAAGTGTCTATGAGTAAACTGTACATTTCACTGTGTATATTCTCCATGGCAACCTGGAACCCATAGAAACATCTTGCCTCTGTCACCTGTACCTCTTTACTGAACCGTTCCACCTATTAAGGTAAAACAAAAAAATCAATTATTCATTTAAAATAAAACATTGCAAAGAAAAACCAAAATCACAGCATTGGTGGGTCCACTATCTCAAAGTAAGGCAAAAAAAAAACAGGCCTCATACTGGTCACGCTTTTCCATGCCTGAAAGGCCCAATTTTGCAGCTTCAGCTCTTATCCGGCTGAACAAAACAACTACATTACCTTTGCAAACAGTGTAGATCCTGATCAGACTATATATGCAAAAAAACGGAATCTGTAAGCTTGAAATCAAGAAAAAAATCAAGCTCTAAAAGCCTGAAATCCTGGAAATGCCTGAAAAGTATGAGGCCTGGAAAAATGGTCCTGAACTGGGGATTAACCCTTTCCTGTACTGTAAGGAATCAGTGTAGACCCTGATCATATCAGATGTCGGGATCTGGGTCTACACTGTATGCCAAAACCAACACATGATTCCAGTCCAGGTAACTCGTATGCAACACTGACCTCACAGCAATAAGGATAACTGAATTTCTAACAAATCAGTGATGGTGACTGGTCCTTGGACATCAACAACAAAAACCTTAGACCAAGCCAAAAAGAATGTTACCAAGTTAAGATTTTGTGCCTATGTCACATAAAATTGTAATGCAAGCACAAATATAAGTAATCATCACACTAAAGGTGGTAGTTTAGGGTTAGTTTTAGACAGCTGAATTCTGTGCTGAGTTCTCTTTCTGAGTCTATTAATGTCCAAGTACACGGTCTGTCACAAATTTATGCAGAACTAGGCAAACTGCTTCAAACTAAGTTTAACCCTTATCCTGCTGTTCGCGACAACCCCTACCTTTCAGATTGCTGAAGAAGCCATCAGTCCAGATCAGATGGGTGAAAAAGCCATCTGATCAGGATCTACCCTGTCATTCAGTTTCAAACTTAGTGAATTCAAGCGAAAATATTATTTCCTGTAATTGGCTGATAGTCAGAAATGGGTGTGGCTGATTTGAATATTCAGCAAGATAAGGGTCAAAATCTCATTTTCAAAAAAGAAAAAAAAAAAGATTATCGTTATGTTGCTAAATAAGTCTCTGTGGTATATAGATTGTGATACTCGCCCTCAAACTAGAGTGTGTGGCTTTGATTCAAGTCTTCTGCAAAGTTTCCAATGGTTCAGTCACAATATGACCATAGTTGTTGGTGGGACATAAGGTTTAATTAAACTTTAATAAAGACAATTTGCGTTGCTAAAAGCTACCTTAACCCTTGTCCTGCTGAGCCCAGATATGTCTTATCTTTCAAACAATGAAGATCCAGATCAGATTGCTTCTGAAGAAGCCATCTGATCAGGATCTTCATTGTTTGTCATTCAGTTTGTGAATTTGTGGCAATAATTTGCATTAAGTATTCTGATTGGTTGATAATTAGTAGTGGGTGCGGGCATATTTAAATATTCAGCAGGACAAGGGTTAAGATCTGCTCTGCATGCAGGAAAAGCTCTGCCAAGACTGTGTTGTGCCGGTAGATCCACCTTCGACCCTAGGAGTCCGGA
Organism: Lucinisca nassula; assembly: GCA_963580285.1. Classification (NCBI taxonomy): domain Eukaryota; kingdom Metazoa; phylum Mollusca; class Bivalvia; order Lucinida; family Lucinidae; genus Lucinisca; species Lucinisca nassula. The sequence continues at coordinate 53,636,324 of OY757014.1, read as the reverse complement.
AAAGGAGGAATATTACCACAACAAGATGTCGGTATAGTCCGTAACCCATCGGGACACGTGACCAACTTTTCCACGAGATTCTTGGGCCTATATTCTACGTGGACAATGCATTAGACGACTACAGCTACAAGCGGCAACACCTACCCTTACAGAGCATAGCTCACGGAACCTGATATTCAGGTAAGTCAGCAGTACGACAAATGGCGACGAGGATGGGATATTTGTAACAGCACAACAACTGTATTGAACTCATTGTATGCGGGAAACCCATGAAGGGGTATCTTGGCAAATAGTGCAGGCCCAGATCAGACGCCGACCGCCTGCACTATATGCTGACAAAAAATAGACCTACCACCCCTTATATGACACATGGACTTGTCCAACATAGCAGTGGAAGAGTCGACTAATATACAATGGGATAAGTGTAATCATTTCTGAGCTTTCCTTCGCTTTAATGATATAAAAGTAATTCTTTCTCATGAGCTGACTTGAAGATTCCTGCTTTATGATATTTTAGGTGCACTATAAAACCTGCAGAAGATGCTAGTTAACCCTCTTTGTACCAAATGGAGTCTTCCTCTTTATATATAGCCTGAGTCCATTTCAAAATTAAGGGGGTGTCAGGTTGTGTTTTCATCAAAATTTATTTGGAAAATGACTGAAATTTTAGCAAACAGTGGAGGCCTTGCTCAGACGCTGCATTTTGCGGCATCTGATCTGGGCCTGCACTGCTTGCCAGGGTATCCGTATTGGGTTTTCTGGTACAAAATGGCCTCAAAGCTTTCAGAGCATAGCGTGTGCATATTTAACCACTTGACTCGAGCATCATGTGTTTTTCACATAGGGAAATGCACAAGTGACTTACTTAAGTACCATGAGTTTATAGGCAGCGACAAAATGCCTTATAGATATACAACAACAACAACAACTCGTTACAATGCTCAAGTTAATGGCTGCTAGCTGTTTTGCAATATGTCTACCAAAAAGACTACCATAATTATAAAGTTATACTTTATAGTAGCAAAATTTTTTAAGTTTTACAACCAATTGTCCCCAAATTCTATTACATGTATAAGCAACTTTCAGCTTAAAATCTATCTGGACCCGAGCCGTAAAACTAAAAAATCATCAAATGATAAACTGTACCAGATTTTCGTTGACTATGCCATCACTAGCAGCAAAGAAAGCTAGCACATGTGAGATGAAATGTCTTTCTTCATCCTTCAGTGCTTCCCAGTGTACAAGATCTTTTGACAGGTCCACCTCCTCAGCTGTCCAGAATGAAGCTTCAGCCTTTTTGTACATCTTCCAGATATCATGGTACTGTATTGGTAGGATCACAAATCTGCCAGGATTGTCTTTCAATAGGGGTTCAACTTCAGTTTCTCGAGACTTCTTAATCTGAAAAAGCGCAACCTCTCTATAACAGAACTGTTCTATGATGTAAAGCAGTTTTGAATATAACATGGTTTAGCCCTTTTTGTACTTAACAGAATTTACCTATGGGTCCATTCAAAATTAACCCTTATCTTGCTGTTCACGACAACCCCTATCTTTGGAAACAGATCAGGATCTACACTGTTTGACATTCAGTGAGTGGATTTGTAAGAATAAATTACATCAAGTAATCTGATTGGTTCAAAGTCAGAAATGGGTGTGGCTAAATTGAATATTCAGCAAGAGAAGTTGTGTCAGGTTGAGTTCCATCAAAATTTATTTGGAAAATGGCCTTTCACAAACAGTTGGCCCTGATCAGACATGTTCAGCGCCCTTTTCTGGGCCTGTACTGTTTGACTATTTGCCATTTTGGATGGATGGATGGATGATTTATTTAAAGACGCTCAACCCTAATCGGGCATATAGCGTCTAAAACAGTCAAATATTATTTATAAAATTGTGTAAGATTAAACAATTAAAATTTTAATAATTACAATTTGTTAAAAAGACCGATTTCTTTTAGAAAATTGATTAATTGGTAAAAAGGTACATTATTAAAAAGATCTTTCATCGTAGTAATATTAAAATATTTAGAACGTACATGGTTAAATTCAATACATGAGATGAGGAAGTGTTTAACTGTGAACGGTTCGTTACAGGATATGCAGAAAGGTGCTTGTTCGTTTTTTAAAATGTAGGAATGAGTGAGTCTTGTATGTCCAATACGGCATCTCGTAATTTTTGTCTGGTCTTTTCGGCTGTAGTTCAAAAATGAGCATTTACTGTAAAAATTAGGTTGAATTCTATTTAATTTATTATTAGTTTCATTATCCCAAATAGATTGACATTTTTTCTTTATATATTTATTGATGTTTGATTTGAAATCGGAGAAAGGAATTTTTATGTTTGTAACTGTTAAAGATAATGCCGACTTGGCTTCCAAGTCAGCCAATTCATTTCCACGAATATTTACATGACTTGGAAGCCAGCAGAATATAATCTCCTTGCAGACAGAAAGGTAGTGATATTTTCGTAAAATTTGTTGAATCAAGGGGTTCCTGTGCTGTTGGTCTTTCAGAGCTTTTAAAACAGAAAGGGAATCGGAATAAATGACAAAGTGTTTTTCAGATTGATCTCGTATATGATATAGTGCTATATCAATTGCTTTCGCTTCAGCGGTGAAAATAGAGCTATTATCCGGTAATCTAATGCTGTCAGTAAAATTCGGACTAATGACAGAACAAGCAACTTTCTCATCTTGTTTCGAACCGTCAGTGTAAATGGAAATGTGACGTTTAAAATTGGATTTGATTTCTAAAAATTCGTTCTTAAAAATGTGTGATTCAACTTCGGATTTCTTATTTTTATTTAAATCTAAAATAATCTTCGGAGCACTTAACGTCCATGGCTCTTTTGATGGAAGGGAAAAAGGTTGAATATTGTTAATGTTTATATTGGCCTCCTCAAACAATGGTTTGATTCGGAGGCCAAGCGGTTTAATAGCCGATGGTTTGTTGTTGTAAAATCTTTCGTAATTATGATTAAAAACGGTATTGTATGCTGAATTTCGTGGATTGGCGGCTAATTTAGTAGAATATTGTAGAGACAATTTCTCTCTTCTTACATAGAGTGATGGTTCATTTGATTCAGCATAAAGACTTTCAATAGGTGAAGTTCGAAATGCACCTAGTGCTAGACGTAAACCTTGATGATGTATAGTGTCCAAAGATTTTAAATAAGATTTCCTAGCAGATCCATAGACTATGGAGCCATAGTCCAATTTGGAACGAATTAATGATCTATAAAGATTTAAAAGAACAGTGCGATCTCCTCCCCAGTCGGAACTGGACAGGACTTTAAGAATATCAAGAGCTTTTAAACATTTAGCTTTTAAAGCTTTGATATGGGGAATAAAAGACAATTTGTTATCGAACAAAAGACCCAAAAACTTCGCTTCAGTGACGACTGGAATTGGACTGCCGTAAATAGTTAGAACAGGATCTAAATGTAACTTTCGTATTTGACAGAAATGAACACACTGAGTTTTTGTTTTAGAAAATTTAAAACCATTTTCTGTTGCCCAAGTTTCTATATTATTCAAACACCTTTGCAGTTTAAATTCAATGGTTTCCATATTTTTGGAACGATAAAAAATTCCAAAATCGTCAACAAAAAGCGAACAATCTGGGTCTTTTACACATTTAACTATATTATTAATTTTTATGCTGAACAAGGTTGGTGATAAAATACTACCTTGTGGTACACCTTGTTCTTGATCAAATGTGTCCGATAATGTATTTCCTATGCGAACATTAAATGTTCGATCGGATAAGAAATTTTGAACAAATAGTGGTAATCGGCCTTTAAGGCCCAATGTGTGTAAATCTTTCATGATGCCATACTTCCAAGTGGTATCGTAGGCCTTTTCTAGGTCAAAGAATACAGCTACGACATGTTCTTTTTTAATAAAGGCATCACGTATAAATGATTCTAAGCGAATCAAATGATCGTTAGTAGAGCTGTTTTTTCTAAATCCAGCTTGAAATTTAGTGATAAGCTGATTCGATTCTAAGAACCAAACCAGCCTATCATTAATCATTCTCTCCATTGTTTTACATAAGCAACTTGTCAAAGCAATAGGTCTGTAATTAGTGGCTTCAGTATGATCTTTATTAGGTTTCGGAATAGGAATAATGGTAGCTTTTCTCCAGTGTTCAGGAAACTTTCCAGTGATCCAAATATCATTCAAAATATTTAATAATGTTTCCAATGCCTTGTTGGGTAAATGTTTCAAAATTTGATAGTGTATGTCATCAGGGCCAACAGCAGTATCATGAGATTTATGGAGAGCATCTAATAATTCTTTAGTAGTGAAAGGTAAATTATATTTTTCGTGATTTAATGAGGAAAAATTTAAATTCTTTTTCTCTTGTTCTTGTTTAATATTTTGGAAACTTTCTGAATAATTTGAGCTAGAGGAGTTTTTCTGAAAATTTTCCCCCAAAGCATTGGAAATGTCTTTAGCCGTTGAACATATATTTCCGTTCGATTTGATATGGACACGTTTATTTGATTTGTTTTTGCCACTAATTTTTCTAATCATGTCCCATATTTTTTTAGTTGGTGTTCTGGTATTCAGTTTGGAGACGTATTGCTGCCAAGATGCTTTTTTGGCCGATTTTATTGTTTTGCGAGCTTTAGCTCGCATATGTTTGGCATGGATAAGATTTTCTTTTGTTGGTTGTTTATTGAATTTTCGTAATGCAGATTTTCTTTTATTGATTGAAGTTTTAACTTCATCATTAAACCAAGGTCTGTTTCTTTTTGAAAAAGTCGAGGATTTAGGAATACATTTTTCAGCAATATCAATCAATTCATCAGTAAAATCTTGTATATCACTTGCAGTTTTAAAAAGTTCAGGGTCGAGTTTTTCATCACATAATTGATTAAAATTTTCCCAATTTGCTTTACTCAAATTCCATCTGGGGTGACGATCCTCATGGGTCGATGCAATTTCTTCAATTACTATCGGAAAATGATCGCTCCCATGGAGATCGTCCACAACAGACCAATCAAAATCTAGATAAATATTTGGAGAGCAAATTGAAAGATCTAAAGCAAAATAATTTCTTGTGGGAGAATGAAGATATGTTGGTTGTTTATCATTAAATAAACATAAATCATTTTCAGCAATAAAATTTTCTATGATTTCTCCTTTGTCATTTGTATCCGAGCAACCCCATAATTTGCTGTGACTATTAAAGTCTCCTAATAATATATAAGGACTAGGTAATTGATTAGTTAAATTTTCTAAATCTCGTTTGGAAAAATTATAATGAGGTGGAAGGTATACAGAACAAATCGTTATGGATTTGGATAAAGTGACGTTTACAGCAACAGCTTGTAAATTAGTGTTTACATCTATTTTCCTATGAGGAACGTCAGATTTCACCAGGATTGATGTACCTCCTGATGCCTTCTGATTATCCGTTGTGATATGATTGTACATACTGTAACCTTTGAAATTAATATTATCTGTAGTTTTCAAAAAAGTTTCTTGGAGACAAATGACATTAGGAGAAAAAAGTGTAGATAAAATTAAAAGTTCGTTAAAATTGGCTTTAAGTCCTCGACAATTCCATTGAATTATTGACTTCTTATCCATGATTGAATGGAGAGAAGATTAAAACAAGGAATTTAATCCTTTTATTTTTTATTATTATGCTTTGAGAACGTGGAGGGATCAACATCCAACTCCATGTCCTCAAGGGTGCCGTACTGATTAGCCAGTTTTACTGGATCAGCCGACGCCCCTTTACTGTTCGGGTTTGATCCTTTATGCTTTTCTTTGCCGTTCTTTTCTTTTTGATCTGCTGTCCCTGATGTGGATCGGGAGTGAGATCTGTTAGAATGTTTGCTGTTAGGTTGTGAACTGGTCTGTGAAGTTTGTCTAGATTCTGATCTTGAATGATGAGTAGATGTAGGTTGTGACGATGTAGTAGGTTGTGACGATGTAGTAGGTTGTGACGATGTGATTTTGGGTTTAACAGAAGAGGTAATAACTTTAGAATGGGGTTTAATTTCAAAATCTTTTTCGTTGAATTGAGTAGATGTTTCTTTGGTTTCAGGTTTGCTGGCAAGGGACTGTACAACTTTTGCGAAAGTGATTTCTGGTTTATTTTCGTGAATTTTCTTTGCTTCTAAATATGTTACGTTTTGTGTTACTTTAATTTTCATAATTTCTTTTTCTGATTTCCAAACTTCACAGACATTTGACTTTGATACATGATTTTTGCCACAGTTCACACACTTTGGAGGATTCTTACAGTTAAGGGTGTGATGATCGGTTCCACCGCATTTTTCACAAACAGATCCATCAGGGACAGTGCAGTCGTTTTCGTGATGACCAAACCTCTGACAGTTGAAACAACGCAGAGGGTTTGGTACATAGACGTCAACCGGTATTATTCTGTAAAAGATCTTTAGTGATTTCGGTAAGGATGTTGAATTAAAAGTTAGTAGGAGAGTGTTTGTTTCTATTAGATTTCCGTCTTTTTTGATTTTGAAGCGTTTACAAGCCGTTACTCCTTGATCCTTAAGGTATTCGACAATGCTGGCTTCTGTTTCGTGTTTCAACATTCTGTCACGGATAATGCCTTTACATGAGTTCAAAGTTTTATGTTCCGTGACAGAGACATTCATATTAAAGAATTTGTTAATTTTGAGTAGATTTTCAGTTTGTGTTTTACGATTCGTTTCAACTAAAAGGGTTCCATTTTTCAATTTTTTAACGTTTTTTGGTGTGCCTATTAAAGATTCAATTTGTTTTTCAATTACGAACGGCGAAAGAGTAGTAACGGCCTTTTCATCCTTACTCGAAATCACTAAAAATCGAGCAAAATTGTCATTAGCTTTGAAATTGAAAGTAGTCGGTTCCGGGTCGTCATTTGATAAATCCAAAAATGCTCTTTTTCTAGCGTTTGATCCCATGGTGATAAATTATGATTCGATAGCTATGCGCCCCACCCTCCTTGGAGCCCTACAAGGGGACGTTTAATGGAAATGGATCTCCTATTTCCAACGCCAAGGCTACATGGCTATTATACTCGATGACAGGACCAGAGTCCTTTCGCTCCACTTCTGTTTTATGACTCCCAACTATGCACCCAGATTTTCACGAAAAAATGAGGAACAGTTGAGACCCATCCCCACCCATATTCTCTCCCTCACAGAAGTTTCTGCGGAATTTCCCCAGTACAAGCCCACCGATTGATCCATCAGCCGCCGCCCATCAAATAACACTCAAAGATAGAGGAATAAGAAAAAATTACACCCGGTTTGTACCATAAAGATACGTAAAAAAGAAAGAAGGAAGACAAGGACAAGCTGTGCGATTCTAGAGCTTGGCACGACTGAGCCGATTGATTCAGGCCGGATCTAGCCCAAACCCCTCTTCTATCTGAAATATGGGCCAAAATGATGTGTTGAAAAGCTGGAGATCCCTGGGCTTTTCTCAATCATCAGGATCCCTTCTTCCAGCATACGAGACGCCACTCACGGCAAACAAGTGGCTCCTGTTTCAACAAGGAATTTCATCCCCATTCACTACAGAAGGAAAGTGATCTGTATATTTTATTCCCTACAGACAAGGGAGGCCGAAAACGTTTGCTTAAATAAAAGCTTGGCTCTGAAAACAGGAGATCCTTTGCTAAATATGAGATCCACGATTATGGTAAGAAATTATTGAGGTGATAAGTTTCAGAGAGAACAAAGGATTTTATAAACTAATAAAGAATAAAGCTGTGTTAGATGATGACAAACACTTCAGAACTTCGTGATAAGTATCCAATTCTGTTAACATTGATGTAACAAAATAACTTTGGGGTAACATGAAATGACAAGTTACTTATCTAATAACGTATACAAAATGCATCTTTCATTGATGTGCAGAGTGAAGGAGCATGAAAAAGTGACACATACACAGTACAAACATATACAGATGAGGTTTCTTCTTTGTGGTGCGCGACCCACCAACAATGATGATACACGTACAAATGCAGCGTGGTAGTAACATGAGATAGGAAAGGTTTAAAAGGATAGATCTCGCGTAGTGAATTGTAAAAAAATTGGTAAGATGCATTTGAATAAATTGAATTACAAAATAATACCGGTTGAACGGACGATTGTTCTGTATGTTGGAGGCTTTTACCCAACTGCCACAGAACCTGAAGGCAGCCACCTATTTCGAGGCACCGGGTGGTCTCGGCAATGGGACTGTTTTCGGTGGGGTCTTACCACTCTGCCACACTCCCGAAGGCAGCCGCCATATTTCTACCCCCCGGGCAGGCGCGGGGCCTGCCATTTTGGGGTTTCTGATACAAAATGGATTAAAGTTGGCTACTATATATGGTGATTGTACAGAAAAAGATCTTGTTAGTTTTGGAACAGCTGGCCCCAGATCTAGTTTTTTTATAGCACTAAGCCTAGCCTACCATATTTAGTTCTCTAGATAGTATACAGACAGCTACTTTGTCTAAATTGAACCAGGACAAATAATTATTTATCACTCAATGTTGTGTTAAAAGAAAATGGATGAGTTGCAAACACTGAAAATCCTGATGAAATGCTGTGATCTGTGACATATCTGGATCTAAATGTGTTTGTGCACAGGCCTGGCTGTCCTAATAGTTATTACATATATATGGTAGTTTTCATTGCAGATACCCTTTTTATAGCATTCTATATATATTCTTGTATGTTCCACAACACCTTGGCATGCCATTATTAAAGGGTTCTGTTCCCTTGGTATCAAGGATCAATTTCTTTTACATACAAAAACATGCAGTTCAAATGTATTTATATTCGTTCAGAATACTATGATATCAGGGAAATGAATACTTATGCTGACATCAAAATATAGCTCAAGTTGCAATTCAAATTTTTGCACTTCGTTTTGTGCATAATTTTCACATTATAAAACCTTGTATATGTATATATAGTAACAACATTTACAGTTTAATTCCGCTATTAAGACCACCTAAAATTAAGACTAATTCTGCTTTAAAAAGCTTATTTAAAAGGTTGCAGCTATTCCTTTTTCATGCTTTCTGCATACAGCGTCCTCTGGTCATGGACCATCTTTGGGACTGTTCCAAAGTGGTCTTGCAGACCACTTTTGAACAGTCCCAAAGGTGGTCTTAATATAGGAATTTTACTATACGAAACAAACATTTACCTCCTTCTTGGGACTTTGTGGTTTTAAAGCGGTTTGTGAGCTTTGGCGATTCTGAAACCAGAAAACAAACAAGCTAAAATGGCATGCAACATCAGATAAAGTAATGGTACTTCAGGTTTATCTTTTTGTAGCTCAACAACAGCTGACTCCATGCCTATTGCCGGCATTTGCCTTCCTGATGGTGACTTATCTTTACTAAAATCCATTTGAGCTGTGGCAATCATATTGCATTGCTGTCATTGATGAATCCCTTTCAAAGTGAAGATTTGTCTTTCAAGCATGCATAAAGTGATACATCAAGGAGTGGGAGCACCTGGCAGACTTTTCCACCATTTTTTGAAGGAAGTTAACTTATGGGACTTCCTGTTCACTTTTCTTAAAGCCCTGTCCCACTATAAAGGGATCTACCCGGTACTCTTAAAGGAAAATTTGCTCCCTTTCGATTTAAGAGTTGACCCCTATTGACATGGGAGACAAATTAAAATACTTTTGCAGGAGTTGCCTCCCTGAAGGTCTATCCATTCCCCTTAAAAAAATACACTGGGGCTGGCTTATCAGAGCTGAATTGATTATCGATTATCAGTTTTGTTAAAAATAATATGACACTAATAATAATAATAATACTGTCATGACTCTTACCATATTTTATTTTATACTTAACACTTCTCTTGAACACAGAAACCCCTACCTAAAATGCAAATAGTGCAGATCCAAATCAGATGGCTTCTGATCAGGATTTTAACTGTCATGCAGTTTGTGAATTGATAATGGATGAATATAGTATGTAATTAAATTTGGTTGAGAAATTGGTGTGGTTAAATTTATTCAGGAGGTTAAGTGTTATAACAATACTGAGAGGCTCAAATTTGTTATCTTGGGTTTTCAGAAGTAAAGTGTTTACTTGAACCCATTCAAATTATAGCCTTTAACTAATTTTAAAGGTTCAGAAGCCTTATTTAAAGCACACTTAACTTCTGAATACCCAAGATAACACGCCATTCCGGATATGAAAATAATGCTATAGGAGCAGTAATCAAAAATTGATTTTAATTTTTTTTTTTGGTTTTACAGCCCTTTCAAAATTCTTTCACTTATTTCAAGCCCGTTGTTCTCACGTATGTAAATTAAGCCTTTTTGAACCAAATGGAATCTTCCTCCTTACATAGGAGTTCATTTCAAAATTTAGGGGTGACAGGTTGTGTTTTCATCAAAATTTATTTGGAAAATGACTGAACTGTGTTCTGCCACGTCTGATCTTGGCTTGCGCTGTTTGCCACGGTACCAATTTAGGTGTTTCCGTTCTGAAATGGGTTGAGGGTTTAAACGTGCTTCTGCTCAATGACTATAACAAGAACAAAGTAAAGCAGTAACTTACCGTGATTTCACCAAGGACTTTTTTCTTCAGCTAAAAGAAGAAAAACAGCACAGATTAAATTTGTACATTACGACAACACATCCATGTAGTGCATTTCTTTCACATAGATCTCTAAATAGCTGTTCTTCTGAAGAAAATCAGTGGTGTTTTTTTATACTGCAAACACTGGTGTGGGTAGGGCTGGCTAATCGGAGATGAAAAGATAATCGATTATCAGTCCTGTCATTGCGATCGACAAGCGATTAGTAATCGCTATGTTTTTTGTCATTATTTTACTGGTCTGGCTTTCTGTCCGAGCATGACTAACCATATGTTGCACTTTACCATATGCATATTTGAAGACATGCCTGAGCAAACCGTGAGCAAACATATTTCCTAACTCATGCAAACGTCTCAATCCACTAGATCTGATTGTCCGGGGCGCACTAGACATATGGTGGTGTATGAATTGTCAGAGACTGAAGCTGACCATGACCCGATTTAATTTTAAACAAAGTTGGGCAATCGGGTGATTGCTTTTATTTTTAACAATGAAGGTCTCTTAAATGACCAAAATAGTGTTGACAGGAATGTTAATCCTCAGCACAAATAATAAAGCCTTCCCCTGATAAAGTTTGTGTCAGCCAAGTTACTCAAATGAGGGTCCATTGCAATTTCAGATCCCTAACTTTGCAAAAGATCCTTGTTCTTTCAGCATGTACATCACGATTAGAAAAATTCTAAAACCAAGACCCAGTGAGAGCTTTGGGATTAAATCTCATTTGACGTCATTGTAGATTATGAAGAACAAAAGAAGCAGAAAATCCATTTAATATTATTTAAAAAAAAAAAAAAAAAACCTTAAATGACTAAAATTTAAGATATTAAAAAAATCTTCAAATGACTAAGACGTATATAACTTTACTGCTTGATTGAAGAAAAGACAAAATATTAAACAAAAGCAAAAAACCAGAACAGAAAAACTTACCACATTTTCGTCATTTAACTTCATTTTTCCCAGATTTGATGAAATTTCATTTTCTTTCCTTGCATTTCGTGTCGACAGCATGTTGATTATCTAACTTCTGTTTCAAACAAAGATGATATATTGCGGTTTCCAATTTTTTTTTTTTAATTTTATTTTTTCCACAAACTGGATGTTGTCACTCTTGATGTTTTGGAGCCAATAAGTTTGCCAAACAATCCCACGCACTTCATAAACCGCGCGAATAATTCGGTAGCCAATGAAGTTTTATTTCGGAAGCAATTCTCCTTACGGATTGGTCGGCGTATGATTATCTTCTAGTCGAAACCAAATAATGCTTCAGGGTATTTCAATCTGCTTACATAAGTACATACCTGTTATATAAGCTAGAAATTATGTAAATATGGCACGCGTCACCGTGTAAAGGCATAATTAATTCTCTTCTAATCACCGATTTGGGTCTAATTAGAATCAGAATAGGAAATGGACCACTAAATGAAGTGATCAAATCAAAGAGATTTAACCCTTACCCCTTGAATTTCAGTGTACTTGGCGAGGTAACCTACAGCAACTAGAACTATTTTCACACTATCAGAGTCCATAAAATTTCAGATTAATGTTTGCAGGGAAGTCACTTTTCTTGAAAATTAATCTTTCATAACTGGCTCTAAGGCAATAGTTGCATCATAGGTTTTGATACTTCACCAGATTTACTGTTGATTTTGAAACTACATTTTATGAGCATTAATTTCCTGTATGATAGTTAGTTGGTTGTTTACAAATGGCGGCCACCGACAGTATTCGAGTGGTCGATGATGAATATGTTCGCCGTATTCACAGCAGAAATCCCTCTGGGCATTTGCATAAAGGTTATTACAGAGAATAAACTCTATTGGAACTATTCCCTCTCTGATCTCATTCTAATTCTATACATTTTTGGTTTTATGCAGGTGGAAACCGAATTGATAACTCGTTTTCAACACTGTTTCATACTGAAAGTTGAATCATAGAGAAAAAAGGGTAGATTTTTTAACAAGTGCCTTTGGAATGGAGGGAGAGAAAAGAATGTGGAGATTATGGAGCATAGTAGCTCAGTGATTAGTGCACTTGCCACTGATGCTAGAGGCCCCCAGTTCGATTCCAGGTAATGGCCAGATATGACCGACTCAGTATAAGAAGATAGATAGGCAGCTGTACTTGCAAAGGAGAATTAGCCTGGAAACCCAAAATACCGAGAGAAAATGCAAGAGTTGAAAGTACCGGGCTTAAGAAGATTATACCAGAGAGGATATATGGCTTTTGGGCCGAATACCGACAACCCATAACTCCGTTCACCTAAGGTTGAGCAATCCTGCTTTCAATTTTTTGTTTCAAGAATAATTTTCTGCAGGTATTTTTAAACATTCGACTAAAGGCCTATGAGAATATCAAGATTTAAGAAAATAAACATCACTTCTGTTTATTCTACAGCCGTCTAGAAATACAGGGCGTATTTGGGGCATGTTCTCATAACTCCGTGCACCCAAATTTATTTGATTATCAAAAGTAATCAGTTTCATTCTATGAATATTATACATGATGAGTATTTTATTTAGACTGTGCACTATTCTAATTTGTTGATACTTTTTATTTTCAGTCACATGCTTGTCACTGGTTAGAGATTATTTTGGGGCACCCCTAAAATATTAACCATTTTGTGACAAATGTTGACTTTTGTGAATTAAATTGTAAGTCAAAACTGATTTTCTTCAAATCAGGTTGAAATGTTAGTTATTATCTATAAATTCTGATGTGTGATAACTGTAAAAATGATTCCTTTTCATATTAACCAAAGAAGGGGGTGAACGGAGTTATGAGACTAAACAGAGATATGAGAAAACGGGATACTTTAATGGTCATTCAGATGCTCGGTCTGTACAGGAGAATTTTGATTTGATAACTTCTTTCATTCATACTTTGGCCGAAAATCATATCACCTCAAAAACTAGTAGGTCTGTATCTTGTATTCCCTGGATCACTCCAGAGATATGAATGAAAATTCGCAGAAGGAATAAGATTCATGCAAAGGCAAAAAAGACGGGAAGTGGTAAACTCCAGACAAAATTTGAAAACTTGAGACGTGAAATCAAGACTGATATAAAAAATCAGCATGATTTGTATGTGAATAACTTGGTAGGTGATGTAAAGGCAAATCCCAGAGACTTCTACAGATATATTAATAGCCAGAAGAAAGACAGGCAAGGTATCCTGCCCCTTAATAAAAGAGGAGGGGACGGGGTTGCCGAATCAGACTCTGAAAGGGCAGAGGAACTAGTTGGTCAATTCAATGATGTGTTTAATAAAACCGGTTCATGGAGGTTCCATTGACTGGAAGATCGGCCCCATTCATGAATAATATTGTTGTGACAGCTGCAGGAGTGATCAAATTACTTCAAGGCTTAAACCCCAGTAAGGCCTTAGGACCTGATGAGCTTCATCCTAGAGTCCTGAAGGAACTAGCAAATGAGTTGGGTCCAGTTTTTGCACACTTGTTTCAACAGTCTCCTGATACGGGTGAAATCCCCAAAGAATGGCTCTTAGCAAACATCTGTCCACTCTTCAAAAAAGGAGATAGGGCTCTTGCCCGTAATTATCGCCCTGTGTCTCTGACTTGTGTTCTGTGTAAATTGCTGGAACATATAGTCTGCTCGAACATCATGGCCCACTTGGACGAACATAAACTTTTGTCAGACAGACAACATGCATTTAGGGAAAGGCACAGTTGTGAAACTCAGCTAAGCACAGTTATTAATGACTGGGCAAAAATCTTGGACAAAGGGGGACAGGTGGACTCATTTATTCTGGACTTCGAGAAGGCTTTTGACACCCCTCCTCATGAACTACTTAAATCTAAGTTATTTGGTTATGGAATTGGGGGAAAGACCCTCAAATGGATAGATTCCTTTCTTTGCTATAGAAAACAGCGGGTTGTTGTTATTGGTGAATCTTCGGAGTGGGCTCCAGTTTTGTCTGGAGTCCCGCAAGGGACAGTTCTAGGTCCACTTTTGTTCTCCCTGTACATCAATGATATTTCCACTGACATTGACTCAGAAATAAGACTGTTCTCAGATGACTGTGTTTGTTACCGGGAAATTAGAGATACAGATGACTCATTGAAACTTCAGGCTGACATAGATAGATTAGGATGTTGGGCACGTAAATGGGGCATGAGATTTCAGCCAGTTAAATGCAATATTATGCAGATAACTAGGAAGAGATCTAATAAAGTTGAGGCTTCTTACACCTTAGAGGGAACGGTCCTCGAGAATGTGGACTCAATTAAATACCTTGGAGTGACAATCTCACACAACTTGAGATGGAATACTCATATTAGCAACATGTGTACTAAGGCAAATAGAACGCTTGGTTTCCTGAGGAGAAATCTTCATCAGTGCCCTCAGGATGTAAAAGAGGCAGCATATAAAGGTCTTGTTCGCCCAATCTTGGAATATGGTTGTTGTATCTGGGACCCCAGTGGAGGGGTCCTTAACGATGAAATTGAGAAAGTTCAGAATAGAGCTGCTAGATTTGTAACAGGCAATGTAACTGCTTTGAAACTGGGAGCATGACTGGAATACTTGGAAAATTAAAATGGGAGTCTCTCAAGAAAAGGAGAAAAGACAATAGGCTAATCCTTTTATATAAAGGTCTAAAGGGTGCTGCCAGCATTCCAACAGATGACCTTGTTCCCCCAGCTAGACACTGTAGAAATCACCATTCGTTGGCGTTTCAGACCCTTAGCGCAAGAACTGACATTTATAAAGAGTCCTTCTTCCCCAGAACCATTAGAGATTGGAATGCCCTTCCCGATTCGATTATTTCGACAGCTGAAGGTGCTGATAAAAGATAAAAAAGATAAAGAAGCTTTATTTAACGTCGCATATTCGAAACAAATAACATAAGCTCTGTAGAGCTTTTATTGCGACAAACAAAGTATCCTCTAACAAATACTTACCTGCCTTCATTTATCTTCCTAGGACTACCCCTGATAATGCGAGCTTCAGCCAAGGGAGCTCCTAGTACCATTTTTCATGCCTTTGGTATGGCGCGGCCGGGGATCGAACCCATGACCTCCCATTCCTGAAGCGGACGCTCTACCACTGAGCTATCGGGGCTGATGATTGTGTAGCTAAATTTACCTCTTTGGTTAGAGTTAGGGACTAACTTCCCACATCACAGGTCCTGGTGTATGAATGTCATTTGACGTGTCACCAGTAATAATTCTGATTCTGATTCTGTAATAAAATTGCAGCATGGGAAGTGCTCCACTGGCCTCATTTGCAGCTGCATCAGGGGAGTCATTGGCACCATACTATACTTGAGGTGTTTGGAGTACCAGGCAGATTCAGAATCTCCTGTGTCATTTTCGCAATATCGGGTAAAAGTCGCACAAAATTGGAAGCAACGTCTCCAAAATGACCTTTACAGTGTTGACGGGGGCGTCAAACCTCAAATCAAACAAACGAACACATCAGATTCTCCTATGGTATTTTCACTACTTTGGCAGTATTTTCTATGTGTTCCAAAATTGAGGTTATTTGCATCTTGTTTCACAGACCAAAAGAACGGATTTCAAAAGAAGCAGTCATCTGAAAGACAGCTTACTCTGATCAAAGTCTAAGACCTTGCAGCAGGAATACATTTAGGCTAACAGATAGACACCGTCTCTCATGACTGTAAGGAGCATGGTAGCTCAGTGGATAATGCAATTTCCTCTGATGCTAGAGGCCCCCCGTTGGATCCCTGGAGGCGGTGATTATTTCGGTGTCCGAACATGCGGCATTGGTATCATTTGCAGGGATGAATGCCAAAAAGTGCACTGTCCTTTGGATCGGAACATTAACTGGAGGCCCATGTGCAGGATAGTTATCTCCTGTGCAGGATCTACACTGTTGTTCAGTTTGCAAATTGGAATGAATACATTGTATCAAGTAATTTGATTGGTTGATTGTCAGAAATGGATGTGGCTATATAAACTTATTCAGCAGGTTAAGGGTTAATGTAATAATGCTGAATACTGTCATTTTAGGACATGGTATAGTAGCTGCAACTTCCTCAATTCCTAGTAAATACCAGACGATTGTCACAGACAACTCAGACAGGAAGGGATTTGGTTCGCAGGCAAAGAGATTCCAGGGAGAAAACTATGTGGTAAGAACTATGAATTAAGGGGAATTAGAATACCTGGCAGATTTTTCCGCCAATTTTCAAGGGAGACAACTTTCGGGACTTCCTGTTTGCTTTTCTATAGGCCCTGTTACACGGAAAAAGGGGTCTACTCTTAAAGGAAAGAATTTGCTCCCTTTTTAAGAGATGACCCCTAATGACATTGGAGACAAAACTACTTTTGCAGGAGTTGCCTTCCCTGGAGGTGTACCAATTCCCCTTAAAAAGTTGTCTGATAATATAAACAAGGAAGCATCAATAACATGATTACCTATGGGACCATGAAATTTCGTTGAAGACGGGTAGTTAGAACTACTGAGGATTAACCCTTTTTGTACCAAATGGAATCTTCCTCCTTATATACAGCAGGAGTCTATTCCAAAATTTAGGGGTGTCAGGTTGTGTTTTCTTCAGAATTTATTTGGAAAATGGCTTGACTTTTCGCAAACAGTGTAGGCCCTGATCAGACACCGCATTCTGGTTTACTTGGGTTTACAGGGGTAAACCTTATTTTTCTTTTTTTTGTTTTGCTCTAACATATACATTTTGGATACTAGTTAGAAGGCGGTTCTAACGTGTATAGTAGTTGCAGATATGATTGACTGACTAGGCGAAGCTACCGTTTGTACCTGCCTTAGGAATATTCCATTAGCAAAAAGTTAAACCAAGTCACCCGATTGTGTGAATTCAACTGTAATACAAGCATAGCTGTGGCATATATGACCATTTCGTCTGCTTGTAGAAAGCGTGCAAAAGGCACTCTACCGATTTTTCTGGTGGACTCTGTCCCAGCGAATTTGACATACATTGACAACACCCGAATAGCTCCGCCTAGTCAATCTTATCTGCGACTACCATACCCACAATGTATTTTTTGAGCTGAAATAAGAATAATATCACAATTTTTCAGCTTAAAATTTTCACTTATTGGCCGTAAAATTTACAAGATAGGTATTTGTATAGGCATGTTATCTTAATGAGAATTTTTAGTTGTTTGAATTTTTACTCTTCACTGTTCTGTCCTAACATACATTGGCTTAGTTGAACTAAGTTTGTTTGTTTGTTTGATTTGGGGTTTAAAGTCCCCGTCAACACTGTTAAGGTCATTTTAGAGACTTTACTTCCAATTTTGTGGGACTTGTACCTGACATTGAGATGAAATGACATCTCAAGCCCTATCGCCCAATGAAACCAATAGGGTTTATAAGCATGGACGGTCCAACTTGCACCGCTTTGCCTGGGCCGGCTTAGATCCTCAAAGCGGTTTACCAGTACTCGTGTGTGGTCAGTTTCAGCTCTGCCTGGAAGCATCATGCAGTCCATCTATTTCTTCAAGCCCTGATGGGCTGGGACGGTAGTAGAACTAAAGTAATATACAGTGAAATCCCCCTATTAAGACCACCTAAAATTAGGACTAATTCTCCTATAAAAAGCTTATTTTGAAGGGTACACTTAATTTTTCTTTTTGTTTTCAGCCTACAATGTCCTCTGGTCAGGGACCACCTTTAGGACTGTTCAAAAGTGGTCTTTAAGACCACTTTTGAACAGTCCCAAAGATGGTCTTAATATAGGAATTTTACTGTAGTTCCTTGATGACATTTTAGGCAAACAGATAATTTGCAAACACTGCAGGCCCAGATCAGACCCCACAGAACACAGCGTCTGATCAAAACTAGTACTGTTCCCAGAAAGCTCAACCATTTTCAGTATGCATTTTGAAGAAAACACAACCTGGCACCCTTCAAGTTTGACATGGATTTGCACTGAAGTTTTTTGTTTTGTTTTACAGCCTTTTTCAAGATCATTACACTTATAAATATTGAGTCAGAGTAGGGTGAAAACAGAGTACCCGGAGAAAAACCACCTGCTCCTCCTTTGCAGAACTTGCACTATTTACAAGTTGGAAGATACTGTTCAGTACAAAATTGATTAACCCATTCAGTACCAGAAACCCCTAAAGGGGTACCCTTGCAAACAGTGCAGGCCCAGATCAGATGCCGCAGATCAGGGCCTCCACTGTTTGCTAAAAGTTCAGTCATTTTCCAAATAAATTTGATGAAAACACAACCTGACACCCCTAAATTTTGAAATGAACTATTGCTATATATATAAGGAGGAAGATTGCATTTGGTACAAAAAGGGTTAAAACTTTTAAGGCATTGATCATATGGGCCCTAGTTTGAAGGCATTATGAGCATATACTTGTGTCAGCTGCTGAATAAGGCGTAAAAAAAAATAGCTGTGTTTTTGCTAACTCGAACGAACCTGATTTTTTCTGCTGACCCTGCAATTTTTATTGCTATCCAGAAAAAAATAAAAAGATTTTCTTACCTACCACTTTGATGAAAATTTATAAAACTGTCAAAATAGCAAAATAAATAATTGAAACCCTGTTCTTTTGCTTCCTTGATGCTTTGAACCTCATTATTTGAATGTTTTAAGGTAATATTATAAGTTAGAATTTAGCCGTTTTAAATTTTTTTTCTTTTTACATTAAATAAATAGTTGACAAAAAATAAAAAGTTTTAACGGCCTTCTGACCCATACTCTTTGTCGGCATGTTAGCGGAATGCAGTTTTTTTTTCAATTTAGTACCCCTGTTTCTGACTATCAGCCAATAAAATTCACTTGATATGAAGTATTTGGTCAGTTCACAAACTGCATTACAAACAGTGTAGATCCTGATCAGATGGCTTCTGAAGAAGCTATCTGATCTTGATCTACATTCACAGTTTGCAATCCATGGTAAGGGTTGTCATGTTCTGCAGGATTTATGGGTTAAGCCTTTCAAGTTTGGTCCACAGGGGTTGAAACTTTCAACCCTTTCAGTGGACCAGTACAGATAGGTTTGCAATGGGTTAAGGTCCAGATGGGATAAAATATATGTGAGTATGTGTTTTTGAGTGTTACGTCCCAACAACAACTAAGTTCATATGGAGATGAGATCTTAGTTTGAAGACTCATCAGAAAGTCTGGAGTCTGGAATCGATCCCATGACCCCCGGTTTGTGAGTTGAGTAGCTTATCCACTACACCACGGAGGCTTCTGATTATATTTAGGTATGTACCAGTATGCATACACTGTTTGCTGTGGAAATGACCTGTACCGGTATATGATTTTGACTTAACCCATTGTATGCGGGAAACCCCAAAAGGGATACCTTGGCAAACAGCATCTGAGCAGGGCCTGCACTATTTGCAAACAGAATGTTCCATCAAAAATAAAAACGAAAGAATAGGCCTGACACCCTTTATATAACAGATGGACTTGTCCAACATATAGCAATGGAAGAATGCTATAGTATAGAACTGATTAATAACAAAATGATTGCATCTAAATTTAAAAGGGGAAAGACTTTTCAGAAAAGATGATCTATTTTTATGCGCTTTAAAGGCTACTTGTAATATCAACATTTTAAATAGTTATAAATAAAGATTATAATTCTTCTTCTTATTATTATTATTATTGAGTTATATGTGAGAAGCCCAGTTCTGCAACAGAAGGTTAGGTGGTTTTTCTCCAGTACTCAGGTTTTTGCCCAACTCTGATTAACTGCTGGCACAAAATAAGTGAAGTAATCTTGAAAGGGCTTTAAAACCAAAATGGGGGTGGGGAGATATATATATATATATATGTATTTGTATTATTACACCGTGCCAATGTTTCACTTCTTAACCCATTGCATGTGGGATACCCCTAAAGGGGTACCTTGGCAAACAGTGCTGGCCCAGATCAGAGGCTTCAGAATGCAGAGTGTTCAGAACGCGGCGTCTTATCAAGGCCTGCACTATATGCTAACAATGTTCTGTCAAAAATAGAATAAAAACAAAAAATAGGCCTGACACCCCTTATATGACAAATGGACTTGTCCAACATATAACAATGGAAGAGTGCACTGGTATACAATGGGTTATAGTTACATAAAAAAGTTAGTTATATAACTGATTTGCTCAAACTTATGTAAGTTACTCATTTATATAACTGATTTGCTCAAACTTATGTAAGTTACTCAGTTATATAACTGATTTGCTCAAACAAAAAAGTTACTCAGTTGTATAACTAAACTGCTTAAACTTATGTAAGTTACTCAATTATATAACTGAATCACTCAATGGTTGTGTAAGCAATCATGTATCATTGTCATTTCTGAGTTATCAATACAAGGTGATAACAGATTAAGGCTTCAGGGTATTGATCTGCATTTATCATTTCATCAGGTGCTCTTACCTATGTTGGCATTCAAAAAATTTAAGCCATTCTTGTGAGGTCCATTTCTGGACCTCACAAGAATGGCTTAAATTTTAAGCCAAACAGAAACTGCAAATTTTTATATAATTCATTATTATTTCATTTACTAACAGATGTTTCTCTGACCATTCAGTGAGGTTAGGTCAGACTGACCTCAGCCTCAGTTAGACTGACCACAGGATAGGTCATTTAAGGTCAGGTTAGGTCAGACTGATATCAGAACAGATCAATCTAGATGTAACCAGGTTAAGTCAGACTGACTGATCTGGTGCGCAGACATTTGCTCACAGGACAAATTGCCCACAAGACAGTTGCTCACATTAGGTTCTTGATGTTCAAAGCTCACAAGATCAAATATGAATTAACATGGAATTTCGGGAACAAAATGGTTAATTAAATGGTTAATTATAATTAATGATGATTATATTTATCAAGCAAGTTAGTATATTTTGTTTGTTGCATTAGAGACTTACGGCATAGTCAACACTATTTTGGTCTTTTTAAGCCAGTCAGTGTACCTATCCACACTTTTCCAGGGCAGGCTTATACGTAAGCGGTCAACCAGTACAGTGCACATTCTTTCACCATAAACTTCCAAGGCCGGCTCTAGTACATTTAACATCCATTACGATAACACACCAGTGCGATATAGTGCATTTTTCACACCTCCAAAATGACTACTTTTCTAATGAAAATCCTATTATTTTTCTTATTTATGCTACAAACATGGGTTGTGGGTGCTCGTAAGAACCGCCTCATTGAGGCGGTTCTAACGAGTACCCACAACCTATGTCTTGCTACAAACATGGGTTGTGGGTGCTCGTAAGAACCGCCTCATTGAGGCGGTTCTAACGAGTACCCACAACCTATGTCTTGGAGCAGAAATAAGAACAATAGTGTATACCCCCTTAAATCCCAGTTTTCTCTATATAAAGTGGGGTTTAGGGGGGTCTTCATCTCACGGACTTGTTCACGTGATGAATAAATTAAGCTAAATTAAGCTGACTAATGTCCAGTTAAGTTATTGGTTGACTGTCATTCATCCAACTACTGATGTTTTAATTATTACTAATTAGTTGAAATCCAGCTGATAAACTGTTGCATTATACTTTGAGGAAGAAATACTCACAATAAACTATGTATAATATAAATAAAAGACTTTCAGAATAAAAAATGAAATCTTGAAAAAAAGTGTTGTGAGCAATTTTCCTATTTTCCATTAAGGTTGTGGGCAATTGTCTTGTGAGCAATTGTCTTGTGAGCAACTGTCTTGTGGGCAATTGTCTTGTGAGCAAATGTTATGGAATCAACTGATCTACATCATGTACATTGTTTAACCAATGGCAGGACAGTGGAGAGAAATTGTTACAAACACCACTAATGCAGGCCTTTTTTAGCTCACCAGAGCTGAAGGCTCCAGGGGAGCATCTTATAGGATAGGCAGTTGTCCATCATCGGCTGGCGTCAATACTTTCAATTGACATTTCCTCTGAAGCCACTGGGTCCATTCAGCCCAAATTTCATCTGTAGCATCCTTGAGCTGGGTGATTGAAAATTTGTGTTTTTGATGGAAATCCGCTCATTTGTTTGGTTGCTATGGCAACTTAACAGTTTCCATAGACTTATTATGGGGAAAATAGAAAAATGGTATTTTCTGCCAAGCCTTTGCAGATATTTTGACAACTTTTATAGAAATTTTCCTTCAGCCATATGCTTTTATGCCAACCTGGGGTCCCCAAGGGTGTGCCTGGGGCCATGTCCTCCCCCCCCCCCCCCCCCCCCCCCCCGGCCACACACACACGGTAACCAGACAAGTTACATAACAAAATAAAACATGCCCACTCTCACACACATAAAGTTCCGGCGGTATTCACTTGCTGTTAAGGAGCACTGATAAGCGTAAAAAATCAGTAAAACCTGTATTTACATTATGAAAACACGCCTATTCAAATACATTGTTACCTTTATCGCTGAAAAAATGAAAAATTTAAAATGAAAGATTGTGATATTTTTCTTATTTCTGCTCAAACTATGGATTATGGGTACTCCTTAGAACCGCCTTGAACCGCCTCAAGGCGGTTCTAACGAGTACCCACAATCTATATTTTAAAGCAGAAATAAGGTTTACCCCTGTAAACCCCAGTTTTACTATATAAAAGTGGGGTTCAAGGAGGTCAAAATTATATAGGTGTGTTTTCGTGATGTTTAGACTCTTCTTCAGGTCCATAGAACATCATTATTCTGGTGCTTTGCCCCTTGGCATCATATATACAGGCCATATCGTGGGGTTATGCCTCTTGGCGTCTCAGGATCAGAGGTGACACCCCTGGCATCTAAGGAACAAGCGGAGTTATATCTACGTCATTTCGTCGTTAATCCCCTTAGGTTATGGTAGACGCTGTCGTCTAAAGCGACCTTCTGTCGCAGGGCGTCAATGATCTCTGAAAATAACGAACACTTAATAATAATCTCTGCAGACCCCAACTGCCTCCCTGATGTGTGATGCCATGCCTGCTCAAGTGTGGGGTTGTGTAGCATTCATCGAAACATAAATGGGATACAAACTAAGCATTTTGCTTTAGGTGCCCAGACTGCCATAAATCCAAATTTTACATTAAGTTAATAGGCATTTTTAATTAGGCGGGCGTTAGCCCGTCTATAGTCACCGTACACCTCATACATCATATTTTTGTGCACCTCTTTAGACATTCCTTCTTGTAGTCCTCCGGTTCAAAAAGAAAAAAAAACTAACATATATATCTAAATATGAAAAAAAGCAATACACGCAATAAATTCGATTAAGTTCGGTCGGACTGTTTGAAAATTGATAAAAGTTTGCAAAAATAGACCTGCTTGTTGGATTTTACAAATACATTTGCGCTGAAGACTGATTATCAAAATCTGGCACTATTTTCCTACGCCGTTGCTGTTTATGCTTGAAATCATTCCCTTTCATCCCTCAGTTTCTGAACAGAACCCTTCTAGGTTTGATAGTCAGTGTACCAATTCTTATAGAAAGATGTTTTGTTCAAGTCATTGACAGCTTGCAAACAGTGTAGATTCTGATTGAGACTGCTCGTCACATGCCGTCTGATCTGGATCTATAAGGTTTGTATCGGTATCTGTACCTGAATCGGCATCTACAGGGATGTACAGGGTTTAAAGGGTTGACGCGTAGTATTCCGACCGCTTTGAAGCGGTCTAATTACAACGCTGTGAATTTACATAAAGTCCCATACCTCGACACTTATCAGTCGCCGCATTATGTGGCCTTTCATCAGGGTCTAGTGTTTCCGAATGTCCCAGTAAAGGGACACTCGGCATTTATGGGCAAATAAGCTGCAGAATCTGTGAACGCGTTTATACGCCCTTAGTAAGACGAGTCAGTTAAAAAGTTGAAGTTAATATAATGCAGCATCTGATCAGATTCACTATTAATTTCAAATACAGAAATTAAAGGGTCAAACGACTGACATTGAAAATTTAGCAAAACTTTTTTTCCCCACTTCCGAAGGAAATGGTGGGGCATGTCCATTTTACAGAGAAGGGGAGGGAGTGGGGGGGGGAGGGGCAGAACAGAACTTTATTTGTGACGTGAGTTGAGCTATTATCTCAAATTTACGGTTATAACATGAAAAAAGAAAAATGAACAGGCTCGTCTATTTATTTATTTATTTATTTATTTATTTATTTATTTATTTATTTATGTTTGCCTTTCCTCCGTCGGATTTGGTATGTCTCCGTTTTCGACTAAGATAGTTTAACTCACGAGTGCGATGCACGAGTGAAATTTCTGATGCTTTCAATACTCAAAATGATAATTTGTAAGTGGTCCTCATCATGAAAACGCCTATATACTTCTGATTCCCCTTGAACCCCATTTCATGTAGTAAAACTGGGGTTTACAGGGGTATACATTATGTTCCTTATTTCTGTTCCAAGACATATGTTGTGAGTGCTTGCTAGAACCGCCTCCTTTTAGGGGCTTGAAGAAATGAATGGGCTGCATGATGCTTTCAGGCAGAGCTGAAACCGACCGCACACAAGTACCCGGTACTGGTAAGCCGCTTAGTGGATCTAAGCCTGCCCAGGCAAAGCCATGCTTATAAACCCTATTGGTTTCATTGGGCATCAGGGCTTGAGGTGTCATTTCATCTCAATGTTGGGTAAAAGTCCCACAAAATTGGAAGCGACGTCTCCGAAATGACCTATACAGTGTTGACGGGGGACGTTAAACCTCAAATCAAACAAACAAAATAGGAAAATATTACAATTTTCATGTAATTGTATATAGGCGTGTATTCGTAATGTCTATAGATATGTGATCATCAGCAAAGTCGGAGGAAATTAATTCAGATAAAAGAAGGTAAATGTAAATAAATAAATAAATAAAGTTTCTTCCAGCTAGGAAAACAGTCAACGTGTTGGAGAAATGCATCCTGTACGTGGTCTTCTATTAAAATTGCCCGTTTGAAGATAAAAACACTCAATGATACATTCAAGAGCTGTTATATGTGATTAGAGCGTAAAAGACTGTATTTTTTCAAAGTTTTATTAGATAAATCCGATATATAGTTTCAAACGTTCGCTTCTTTTCAAGAGCGTTGTACAGAAATGACATTAGTCGCCCGCCTGTCAGTACTTTCAGTACTTTGATTCAAATCTTAGGCGCCCAGGCAAAAATTTAGGTGCACTGGGCGCCTATTAGTCTGTATCCTTGCATAATGGTTTGACCTTTGACCAACAGCAAAGACGAATGCCACCCCTCATCCTACGGTCATTGTGCTTACACAGATCACTAGGAGCAACGCAAGCGAGCGTTATATCAATGTATATTCGACGTCAACGGTCATGACGTGATTCGCTCCATAACATTACACGTATGGCGTCCTTAATGACATTGTGTTTACTTACGGCAGAATATTGACATTTTTGTACAATAAAAGGCTAAGCCTCGCATTTTATCCAATACATGAATACTCATGTAAGATACTTTATTTCTCCTTATCTGGAGCACAGATTTTTTGTCCTTAATATTCATTTCGATATTTTCGTTGTTCTTTTTCCTTGTCTTCAAATTGTACATGAACTTGTTTGTACATGAATATGTATAGAAGTTAACTTATGATTCTTGTTTCAGAATGAGGCTCCAGGTCCTGGCAATTATGTTGGACATATCAAAGTCGACCGTGACAGTGTGTCTGTTTCTAAAAAAGGAACCGGTACCTTTGCTTCCAAGGTAACTTCACTTAAGGAGAATGGGAACACTTGGCAGATTTTTCCTCCATTTTTCAAAGAATGACAACTTTCTGGAGTTCCTATTTGCTTTTCTATATAAGACATGTCCAATTGAAAAGGGGTCTACTCTTAAAGGAAAGAATGTGCTCCTCAGGAGCAGGAGACAAAAATACTTTTGCATTATTTGCCTCCCCTGAAGGTGTTCCCATTCCCTGTAAGGGCATTATGCAGGTAAATATTTCCAACACTGAAAACTGTTTGAGAGTCTGTATATGTTCAGTTTCATATACTGGCTCACCACATTTGAAATAAATAACATAATTATGTCATCGTGCTGAATCTTATGTTATCTGAACTAGAAAGGGTTAAATCACCCAAAACTGTTTTTCCAGAAATATCAGAAAACAGCCATGTTAGTAAATACCATGTCAAAAATGACTTTTGCCTAGCATTTAAACATTTAATTTAGTCAGAATGATATAGTAAAAGTTACTGCTGTCTATCTTTAGCCTGTTTTTCGACTTAGAAAAAATCTACACAGCCAACAGTTTTGTTAAACTTTGCTAGCTGACAGTGCATTAGAAAGTTGCTTGTAGCCTGACGAACAGTGCATACCCTGATCAGACTATTGATCTACACTGTTTACTTCCTTTACTTGACCCTTATCCTGCTGAATATTCAGTTTAGCCACACCCATTTCTGACTTTGAACCAATCAGATTACTCGATGTAATTTATTCCTACAAATTCATAAATTGAATGTCAAACAGTGTAGATCCTGATCAGATGGCTTCTTCAGAAGCCATCTGATCTGGATCTGCACTGTTTCCAAAGATAGGGGTTGTCGTGAACAGCAGGATAAGAGTTAAATATTATTCAGATTCATAAAATTGCTGCTATCTGTTTCAGAGTAAGCGTGGCTCCAGATATTTAATGTCTAATGCTCCTGGTCCAGGGATTTATGCTTTACCGAGCCTTCTAACAACACAGAAAGATTTTAACAAGGCGGGTTTCACGGGAAACTTTCATAGGCCAATAGCAGTTAATGTGGAGGATGACCCAAAACATGAAAAGCCAGCACCAAATGCATATAATGTAAGTACATTGTACATTGAAATTTCAGTGATTCAATCAATGATGGCGCATTTACCATGGCTGATACACCTTGATGCCCATGTCAGCATTGGACCCATCATGAAAACATGCTTATATAATTCTGACCCCCCTTGAATCTCACTTTTATATAGTAAAACTGGGGTTTACAGGGGTAAACCTTGTTTTTCTTATTTCTGCTCTAAAATATAGATTGTGGTACTCTCAATCTATATTTTGCAACAGAAATAAGAAAACTATTGCATTTTTTGTGTGTGTGTTTTTTTATTCGGCGGTGAAGTGTACAATATATTTGAATAGTCATGTTTTCTGTAATGCTTCATTTGCATTGAGTTTGTGTCACACTTGCATTAAAGTTTGATTGGTTTGAAAAGTTCTTATCCAAGCATCCACTTTTCAGAACTCTTGCCTGTTTGAATATTATCACAGAGTAAACTTTTATTCCATACCATTAGTTCCTAGGTTAGATCCTAGATGGGACTAAGAGGTCAAAATTAGGTCGCACTCGCTTAATAACAAATTTACAGCAGCTTGTTTAAATTCAATTTCTGGCAACCACTTTTCTATTTGGAATACATTATATAACAGGGGAAATTTCTGTTTCATAACACAAGTCCCCTGAGTCAAGCTCTGGAGTGGGATTTAAGGTCAAGAATAATGTCACACTCACTTAAAAGTTTTATAAAAATACATGTAGTTCATATCAATGCAACACTGACTGACTCTATCTGAATCAATTTTAGCAATACATATTATTTCTTATAAGTGCTGTTTCAATCCTTCTGTATGTTAACCCATTTGGTACCGGAAACCCCAAAACAGGTACTCTGGCAAACAGCGCAGGCCCAGATCAGACGCTACAGATCACGGCGTCTGATCAGGGCCTACACTGTTTGCAAAACATTCAGCTATTTCCCAAATGAATTTTGAAGAAAGCACAACCTGACACCCCTAAATTTTGAAATGGATCCCTGCTATATATAAAGAGGACGATTCCATTTGGTACAAAAAGGGTTAACATAGAAACTTAGATATAGACAAAACATGAACCTGGTGAGCTATGCGGTCCTGTGATAGTTGTTGTTTTAATCTTTGGTTAATGTAGATTTTGGGTTCAGAGTAGAACACCCCATTGAGGCAGTTCTAACAAGTACACACAACATATGTTTTGAAGACAAAATGGAAAGTAACATACACCATTATAAACCCACTTTTTACCCTATACAAGTGGAGTCTACATGGGTGTTCATTACATGGACTTGTTAATGAAATGAAGAAATAAATCCTTTGCTTTTTGAGTTGCAAGAGGCCAGGGCCTAGGTGTTCAAAACTAACAATGTCATTAGTTAACATACTGTTTGAACTTAGATCATTTAACAGGAATAGGAACACCTAGCAAATTTTTCCGCCATTTTGCAAAGGGAGACAACACAGAAACCACTGCTCCATTTGTAACCAAATTTCATGTGAAAGCTTTTAGGAACAAACAAATGAAAATTTGTTAATATGAATTTGGTCACATGACTATATGGCCACCATGCCCATTTAAGATAAAAAAAAACTTCAGAAACTCTCAGCACTCAGGTGAGCGGCTCTGGACCATTGGTCCACTGGTTTGAAGTTTTTTAGGATAATTTGATTGTGCATGTGTTCCATTATGTAATTACTGTATCATTCATTCTGCAGGTTCAGAAAAGCAAATATGGCAAAAGCAACAACGTTTGTGCAGATTCTGCATTTAAGTCACAGAGTAAAAGAGAAGTTATAAATATCAAAGAAGCCAGTAAAAAACCAGCTCCAGGTACTTGTATGCATTATGGCATTTTAAACCTTAACCCTTATCTTGCTGTTCACGACAACCCCTATCTTGGCAAACAGTGTAGATCCAGATCAGATGGCTTCTGAAGAATTTTTTTTTTTTTTTTTTTTTGGTTTGGGTTTTACGGCCCTTTCAAGATTATTTCACTCATATCGAGCCGATCGTTAATCATAGGTGGGCGAAAACCGGAGTACCCGGAGAAAAACCACCTGACCTTCCGTTGCAGAACTTGGCGTCTCACACGTGACCCGAGCGAGGCTCGAACCCACGGCGGTGAGAGACCTAATGACTAAGAGTCAGCGCTCTTATCCATTAGGCCACGAAGAAGCCATCTGATCAGGATCTACACTGTTTGGCATTCAATTTATGAATTTATAGCAATAAATTATATCAAGTAATTTGATTGGTTGATAGACAGAAATGGGTGTGGCTTAAATGACTTTTCAGCAAGATAAGGGTTTAAAGTCAACAGAACTATCTAGAGCAGGAGTGAGTTTTATTATTATTATTATTATTTTTTTTTTTTTGTTTGTTATTATTTTTTAGAGAAGGTAAGGCCTTACATAACATGTGAATTGTCTGGTCTGTCCAACAGAGGATTCACATGTAATGTCAAACCTTATTTCCTCTGAAAAAAAAATGAAAGAAAAAAAAAAGTTAAAAATGATATCTGCAAAATTAATGTCATGGGGCCAGTTGTTCAAATCTAATGATGTCCTTAGTTAACATATCCTTAAAACTTTGATCAACTAATATGGAAAATTCACTAATATGTTTACTGAAGAAATGTGAGCAGCAGCTTTTGCAAATGCAAAAGCTGCTGTCATTTTTTCAGCGAAAATAACTCTATATTGGTTATTGTACTTGTCAGAACAGTTAACAATTTGACCACTGACAAGTTGTTAAGCGAACAGTGCTTTGAACAACTGGGCCATGAATTCCAGTTTAACTTTTGTCCTGTTGAACCAAGATATGGTCAACTTTGCTTACAGTGTAACCAGACCAGATGGCTTCTGGTCATGAGCTACACTGTCATTCAGTTTGCAAACTGGAATGAACAAATTATCTCAAGTAATTCCATTGGCTGAAAGTCAGAAATGTGTGGCTAAATTACTTTATTCAGCAAGACAAGGGTTGTGCTCACCGGGCCTGAAGTGTATCCATTACCCCTAAGCACAGACCCTGATCACTTTAACAAGTCCACCTACCTCCAGTGAAGGATTATAAAGAGAATCTTACCTGAGTGTTCCTGTATTATTGAATTTATCAAACAAATTGAGGAAAAGGGATTAAATGCAAGGCTTTGCCAAACATTTTATCCCTTTTTCTCAACGAGTTTAATAAATTCAATAATACATGAGCAAGAATGCAAGATTCTATTTAATCATATGACATTTAAAACACGATGTTTTACAAAAATGTCAATATTTCACCATTAGTAAACACGACATCGTAAAGGATGCCATACATGTACCGTTACATGGCTTATCTAACTAATATGCATATTTAATCTACTAGTGGATTATCAAATTTATTACATGGCATTATTAACTTATTACATTCTCAGATGGGGGGTTGAAGAAATATATGGGCTGCATGATGCTTCCACGCAGAACTGAATCCTGCCGCACACTAGTACTGGTAAACTGCTTAGAGGATCTATGCCTGTCCATGCTAATAAACCCTATTGGTTTCATTGGGCAACAGGGCTTGAGATGTCATTTCATCTCAATATCGGGTAAAAGTCCCACAAAAATGGAAGCAACGTCTCCAGAATGACCTTTAAAGTGTTGACGGGGACATTAAACCTCAAATCAAACAAACAAAACATTCTCAGATGCGACACCATATGATATAAAAAGTGATAATTTTCTACATTTTGCATCAGAAACCTATGTTGTGGATATATGTACTTGTAGCACTATCTCAAAGAGGCATTCTAGTGAGTAACCTCAACATATGTTTTTATGTTGTGGGTAATTCCAACAAGTACACAAGAATCCAGAAAAAAAACCATTCCATAACTGTACTTGTTACCCTTTCTTTTTAAACCCTTTTATACCAAATGGAATCTTCCTCCTTATATATAGAGCAAGAGTCTATTCCAAAATTTAGGGTGCCAGGTTGTGTTTTCATCAAAATTTATTTGGAAAAAAGCTGAACTTTTAGCAAACAGTGGAGGCCCTGATCAGACGCCGCGTTCTGCGGCGTCTGATCTGGGCCTACACTGTTTGCCAGGGTACCCGTTACAGGGTTTCTGGTACTAAATGGGTTAAAAGAAAATAAATCTGAGATGACTGTTATAGAAACATTTTTGGTCACTGTCAGAGCGTGGTCAAATTGTCATGTCATATTAAATCATGTGTGTGTCAATACTTGAAATAATATTGTTTAAAATTGCAAATCATGGAAGACACTGGCAATTGTTTTAATGTGAAATACACACTTTGCCTAGGACAATTCCGGAATTGTACCGATTCCTACTTTGAGCAGAAGATATATAAAGAGGTTTCAGTAATTTTAGTTCACCACAACCTCATTATAACATGGGTCATTATAACACAGTTATGGATATAACACAGTTTCAAGATGGATCCCAAAAATGTATAGATTATACAGAAAAATGACCATAAATGGTCAATGTTAGCTCACCTGTCACGTTGTGACAATGTGAGCTTTTGCGATCACATTTTGTCCGTCATGCTTGTGTGCGTCTGTAAACAATTTCAGATTAGTATATCTCTAATACCCCATGGCCAATCATGATCAAATTTCATGAGAAGCATCATTAGGTAGAGGGAAAGGCTCCATAAGGTTTTTGGGCTGATCAGATCTGGTTGTCATGGAAACAAAAAGGTTCCATAGACTTATAATGGGGAAAACAACGTCTCCACGTTTTCTCGGCTATTTCTGATCTGATCTTCATCAAACTTGCAGATAACCAGAAGGAGCTTACAGTCTACTTTGAGTTCGAATTTGGGCTGCACCAGACAAACAGCTTTGGAGTTACCTGCCCTTGAGCATAAATATAAGTGAAAAATGATGTCTCCAGCTTTTCTAAGCCGTTTATAATCTGATCTTTTTGTAACTTTTCATAAACGAGGACAAGCATAAAATCTCGTACTAGATTGAATTTGGTTTGAATCTGACCAGGGGGTTTCCAGTTACACCCCCTTTAGCGTGAAAAATTTTCCCATATACTTATAATGTGGAAAACGACGTCTCCATTTTTTCTCAGCCATTTCTGATCTGATCTTCATCAAACTTGCAGATAACCAGGAGGGGCTTACAGTCTATGTTGAGTTCGAATTTGGGCTGCACGGGACAAACAGCTTTGGAGTTACCTGCCCTTGAGCATAAATATAAGTGAAAAATGATGTCTCTAGCTTTTCTCAGCCGTTTATGATCTGATCTTTTTGTATCTTTTCATAAACGAGGACAAGCATAAAATCTTGGACATGTTTGAATTTGGTTTGAATCTGACCAGCAGTTTTCCAGTTACATCCCCCTGGGCGTGAAATTTTCCCATAGACTTATAATGGGAAAACGTCTCCACTTCTTCTCAGCCATTTCTGATCCAATCTCCATCAAACTTGCAGATAACCAGGAGGGGCTTACAGTCTATGTCGAGTTTGAATTTGGGCTGCACGGGACAAACAGCTTTGGAGTTACCTGCCCTTGAGCATAAATATAAGTGAAAAATGGTGTCTCCCGCTTTTCTCAGCCGTTTATATGATCTGATCTTTTTAGCTCACCTGAGATGAAGACTCACAAGGTGAGCTTATAGTATAGGTAGGCATCCGTCGTCCGTCCGTCATCCACACATTTGAACTTGAATATCTAAGTGACTGGCTGGCCAAGCCTAATCAAATTTTATGTGCAGCATCACTGGGTTGGGTGATTGGCTGCTTTAGGTTTTGGACCAGTTTTGATCAGAACTGTGGTTGCCATGAGAACAAAAAGGTTCCATAGGCTTATAATGGGGAAAACGACGTCTCCACTTTTTCTTGGCCATTTCTGATCCGATCTTCATCAAACTTGCAGCTTACCAGGAGAGGCTTACAGTCTACGTGGAGTTCAAATTTAGGCTGCACGGGACAAACAGCTTTGGAGTTACCTGCCCTTGAGCATAAATATAAGTGAAAAATGGTGTCTCCAGCTTTTCTCAGCCGTTTTTGAGCTGATCTTTTTGTAACTTTTCATAAACGAGGGCAAGCATAAAATCTCGGAGGAGTTCGAATTTGGTTTGAATCTGACCATCGGTTTTCCAGTTAAATTCCCTTGAGCGTGAAAAATTTTCCCAAAGACTTATAATGGGGAAACCGACGTCTCCCCTTTTTCTCAGCCATTTCTGATCAGATCTTCATTAAACTTGCAGATGACCAGGAGGGGCTTACAGTCTGTGTTGAGTTCAAATTTGAGCTGCACGGGACAAACAGCTTTTGAGTTACCTGCCCTTGAGCATAAATGTAAGGTAAAAAATGGTGTCTCCAGCTTTTCTCAGCCGTTTTTGATTGGATCATTTTGTAACTTTTGGTAAAGAGGACAAGCATAAAATCTCGAGCAAGTTCGAAGTTGACTTGAATCTGACCAGTGGTTTTCCAGTTACATCTCCTTGAGTGTGGAAGATTTTCCCATAGAGTTACAATAGGAAAACGATGCCTCCAGCTTTTCTCGACCATTTCAAATCAGATCTTCATCATACATGCAGATAACCAGGAATGGCATACAATCTATGTTGAGTTTGAATTTGGGCCATGCAGGTCAAATGACTTCTGAGTTACCTGCCCTTGAGCATAAATATTAACGAAAAATGGTGTAGCCGGCTTTCCGCAACCGTTTTTGATCTGATCTTTTTGTTACTTTTGGTAAATAAGGATAAGCATAAAATCTCTAATGAGTTCAATTTTGGCTTGAATCTGACCACCTGATTTCCAGTTACATCATCTTGAGATTGAAAAATTTTCCCATAAACTTACAATGGGAAAACGATGTCTCCAATTTGCTTGGCTATTTCTAACCTGACCTTCATCAAACTTCCAGATAACCAGAAGGAGCTTACAGTCTATGTTTAGTTAGAATTTGGGCCGCATGAGACAAAAGGCTTTCGAATTACCTGCCCTTGAGCATAAATGTTAGTGAAAAATTGTCTCCACCTTTTCTCAGCCGTTTCTAATCTGATCTTTTTGAAACTTTCAGTAAACGAGAACAAGCATAAAACCTCAGATGAGTTTGAATTTGGCTTGAATCTGACATTCGGTCTTGCAGTTACAGCCCTTAGAGCGCGAACAATTTTCCCATATACATGTACTTACAATGGAAAAACGACATTACCAACTTTCCTCCGCCATTTCTGATCTGATCTTCATCATACTTGCAGATAACCAGGAGGGACATACAGTCTACATAGAGTTCGAATTTCGGCTGCATGAGACAAACAACTTTGGAGTTACCTGCCCTTGTTTATTGATTTGAGGTTTAACATCCCTGTCAGCACAGTGTAGGTCATTTTGGAGACATTGCTTCTAGTTTTGTGGGACTTTTGCCTGACATTGAGATGAAATTATATCTTAAGCCCTTTCCACCTAATGAAACCAATAGGGTCATTATGCATGGACGGTCCAACTGGCACCACTTTTCCTGGGCAGGCTTAGAACCTGTTTACCAGTACTCATGTGTGGTTGGTTCCAGCTCTGCATAGAAGCACCATGTAGCCCAGTCTATTTCTTCAAGCCCCGATGGGCATTCTTAAAACATCATTAATGATTTTCTGGTACACAGGTGAGCAATATAGGGCCATTTGGCCCTCTTGTTCTATATAATCTATACATTTTTGTTTGGATATAACACAGTTTCTGCTTTAGACCCCATTAATAGTTTTGTAAAGAGGTTTTGGTGTACATATAATTGATTGATAGTTTGGACATGTCAACCCTTAAAGGTCATTTTGTGTCATCTCCAAGAGAAAGGGAGAAAAAAGATAGAAGTGATATATAGTTGAGGAGATGAAAGTGAGAGACAGAGGAAAATGAATGGAAGGGTAGAGACAGAAGTAACAACACTCCCCATCTACCCCTACCTGCTGCAAGGATATAGCAGGCCTTGCCCAACTGTAAGCAAGTATCAGTTGGATGCCCCAGTGGCGCAAGATACATGTCACCTTTGCCTCACCCAACCACCCCCACAGTTACATACACCACAACCTCTTTATGACACAATTAATGGGGTCCAAAGCAGAAAAGTTTTTACTTAAACAATTGTCTTATATCCCAACAAAAATGGGTAGATAATATAGAAAAATGACCATTTATGGTCATTTTTCTATATATGGTCATTTTTCTATATAATCTACACATTTTGGGGATCCATCTTGAAACTGTGTTATATCCAAGCCCTGTTATAATGAACTGTGTTGTAACGAGGTTGTGGTGTATAAGGAGATTTCTTTGATCACGAGACTGTGTTTTGTTGTACATTGTAGGACAGTACAGTGTGAAAGATGATCTGTTACACCAGGCTATATCAGTACCTTTCTCAAGTTTTAAGTCAAAAAGTAAAAGACAGATGCAAGCAGATCCACCTGCCGTAAGTATCCATGGGCTTAGAAGCTCAAAGCATTGTTATCTAAACTAGCTCATTTGTGGTCAAAATAACCATCCTAGCATTACGATAACACTCCCATGCGACAAACTGCATTTTTCACAGCTCCAAAATGGCTACTAATCTGAAGAAAATCTGTGATATTTTTCTTATAAATACTCACAACATAGGTTGTGGGTGCTTGTTAGAACCGGCTCAATGAGGCGGTTCTAACAAGTACCCACAACCTATGCCTTGGAACAGAAATAAGAGAAATAATGTTTACCCCCTGAACCCCAGTTTTCTCTATATAAAGCGGGGTTTGGAGGGGTTTTCATTTCACGGACTTGTTCATGTGATGGCAAATAGAGTACCTAAATCAGTTGTATTTTTGCCATATTAAGGGGAATGGGAACTTCTGGCAGATTTTTCCGCCATTTTTCAAAGGGGGACAACTTTCGGGACTTCCGGTTCACTTTTCTATAAGCCCTGTCCTGCTGAAAAAGGGGTCTACTCTTAAAGGAAAGAATTTGCTCCTGAGGAGCAAATTCTTTCCTTTTAGAGTTGACCCCTATTGACATGGGAGACAGAAATACTTTTTCAGGAGTTGCCGCCCCTTTAAGGTGTATCCAGTCCCCTTAAATGATCAAAGTTTTACTATTTGGTAAGATTTTTAGCTATGAACAATATGGCCCTGTACTTTTTACCACATTATCTATCTTATGCTGAGTCTGTAATGTTTGGACATTTCACCAGACCAGACACAATGTGATATGACTCACCCATGGGTCTGAACAGGGTATTTTCAGAGGAAAATTTGTGATATCTGTTCCTTTTTTGCTACAAACCTAGGTTGTTGGTGTTTGTTATACCACCTCAATATGGCAGTTGTAATGAGAATCCACAACCTGTTTTTAGTTTAAACATATTTATTTCCAAAAACATTTGAACATTCAAGCAAATAAACAGAGTCAATACAAAATTTTAGGATCAGAACGAAAGCAGTAGCTTATTTAGTTCCTTTCCTATGTAAATATCAATTTGTTTAAGTTACATATGACAGTAGATAATTTACATGTGATCATATAATAGGAATATGATATTTTCAGTATCTTTAGGCAATAAATACATGAAGATAAGATTTAGCAAAATTTGATCAAACAGAATAGAAAAAATAAGGGAAAATAAAGTTAATATCAGGACAGAATATAAATGATAATAATAGAAGAAATGAGAGATAGAAGGATTTAGATCAGATAAAGAAACAAACATTGAAGATATGACAAAACATTTCAGTTGAAAAATCTTTTGTCATAAAATTTATCATAATACATGCACCTAAAAAGAAGTGCAATGAAAAAAAATACAGATCTAATACATACAAGTTCATGGGTTATGATAACAAACAAACAAAAAAGAAGA
Source organism: Lucinisca nassula (assembly GCA_963580285.1). Lineage (NCBI taxonomy): Eukaryota > Metazoa > Mollusca > Bivalvia > Lucinida > Lucinidae > Lucinisca > Lucinisca nassula. The sequence goes on along the minus strand of OY757014.1, from coordinate 53,599,190 downwards.
AAAAAGGAAAGGAAGAAAGAAAATACAGTACCTGTTTTTGAGTAAAGTCCATGAAATGAATACCTCCCCACTGCCCCCCTTCCCCAAACCGCACTTTGTATAGAGAAAAGTGTTGCGTAAGTGAGTATTCATTATTTTCCTTATTTTTGTGCAAAGGCATACTTTTTGGGTACTCATTAGAAATGCCTCATTGGCGCGGTTCTAAAGAGCACTCACGATCTATTTTTGGCCTACAAATAAGAAAAATATAAAGCATTTTCATCGAAAAAAGTTTGTTCCAGAGAAAAGACAGGCATCATTTTAGCAAACGGGTGTATTATCATTATGACTAAGGGAAACAATATACACCCATTTAAGCCCCAATTTTCTCTGCATAGAATGGAGTTATTGAGTATACAGTATATTACATACGTAACAGTGAAATACATGTACAGTAGAACTTCGATGACTCGAACACCGATGGCTCGTTTACCATGGATGAGTCGAACCCATTCTTAACCCCTAGCGAAATCCTCTACATAAGAAATAGTGGGGGATAATTAAGGAGATTTTAGTCTTTATCTTGCAAATGTATGCTGTGTGTACTCATTAGAATCGCCTCGATGAGGCGATTCTAATGAGTACACACAGCATACGTTTTCATTATAGAATACTGAAAAGATGTATAAAAGAACCTCGTTATGACTCCTCACAGTAACCTCAGTGGCTCGAACTACCCGTGTCTCGAACAGATTTTCGAGGTCCAAAAGGTGTTCGAGCCAGTGAAGTTCGACTGTACTATGATTTCTACCAGACATGAACTTGGTATATATTTCCTCTTAGCCAGGGAAATAAATATCTACAGCTGGAACTACTTTTTCGTACAAGATACAGTATATTGTGTTCTGTTTTCAGTACCCTGGTCCTGGAACTTATGGCCCTGGAGAACCAATAGATCCAGCAAAGAAACAGTTATTCCCGTAAGTTCACTTATTTTAAAAGGTTGCTATAAGTTCCTTTGTGTGAAAATATTATCAGTGTAAGTTTCTTTATTTAACCCATAAAATGCCAATCACGACAATTGTCGTCTGCTTTGCCGTCTGCCAGTTACCTTTAAAAGTAATTTTTTGCAAACAGTGTGGACCAGGTCAGACTGCTCCTACAGGAGCAGTCTAATCTGGGCCCACACTGTTTACATGTATGCAAAAATATGGTTAAAAAGTTTGCTAAAAAATCAGCAGACAACATAAGCAGTTGACATTTTCAGATGTAGTTTTTCTTGGCTTGTTAAGGGTTAAAATAAGTGGTTGTAAGTTTCTGTATTTTAAATGAGAAAACATGGTAGGTTTCTTTATTTGAAATCAGAAAATGTTTGTAAATCTCTGTATCTGAAAAAAAAGTGGTTGTAAATTATTGTACTTGAAAAAGTCGATGTTTATTACTTAATTTGACAACAAGGGAGACAAAGGTACAAGAAAGCTACCAGTAATGTTATTAAGGGTTGCGATTTATGTTAGACTAATGAATATACATAAGATACAATGTGTGAAATTTCACATCACGTGAACAAGTCCGTGAAATGAACACCCCATAAAGCCCACTTCATAAAGAGAAAACTGGAGTTTATGGGGGTAAACATTATTTTTCTTATTTCTGCTCCAAGACATAGGTTGTGGGTGCTCGTTAGAACCGCCTCAATGAGGCGGTTCTAACGAGCACCCACAACTTATGTTTGCAGTAAAAATAAGTAAAAATTAGCAAATTTTCACCAGAAAAGTAGCCATTTTGGGGATGAGAAAAAATTCACTGTCGCACGGGAGTGTTATTGGAATGAAGTCTAAAAAGCATTGAAAAATAGGAACATGTTATCACCGAAGTTATAATTAGATCTTAAACTGAGAATGTCATCTGCAGACATTGGGATTGGCACACTAAGGATTAAAACCTCATAACTGTCACCAGATTATGAGATACATGTACAGTCCAACCTGTATAAAGCAAGCACCTGAGGAATAACCAAAATGTGCTGGCTTAAGACAGGTGCTTGCTTAAGACAGGTGCTTGCTTAATACAGGTGAAGTTAAACACATTTGCCTTTTTTGGAAACTGAAGGCCTGCTTGCTTAAGACAGGTTGCTTGCTTAATAGAGGTGGCCACTAAGGCAGGTTTTACTGTACTTCATCTGTGTTCCTGTATTCATTTCAGTCGTAAACATTACCTTTGTATATCTGCCCCTGCCATGCCCCTCCCCGACACACCTCCCTCCCCGGGGCCGGGGAGTTATGAGGTAGCAGACTATGAAGGAGCACCAAAACACTATATGTCTGGAGCAGCATTTGTATCCACTACTAGTCGATGGACAACAACAGCACTCAAAAATGCTGAATTACCTGGACCTGGTTAGTATGCATATCCACTGTACATTATTTGTTTGTTCGATTTGAGGTTTAACATCCCGTCAACACTATAGGTAATTTTGGAGATGTTTCTTCCAATTTTGTTGGACTTTTACCCGACATTGAGATGAAATGACATCTCAAGTCCTATCGCCTAATGAAACAATAGAGTTTATAACCATGGACCGTCTGACTTGCACCGCTTTGCCTGGGCAGGCTTAGAGTCTCTAAGCGGTTTACCTGTACTTTTGTGCGGTCAGCTTCAGCTCTGCGTGGAAGCATCATGCAGCCCATTTATTTCTTCAAGCCCCAATGGGCGGGGGCCACTCTGTACATTAAAACAATGTTTTGAATGTAACATGGTTTATAGGTGATTAGTTTGTTTGAGTTGAGGTTTGACATCCCTGTCAACACTATTTGGGTCATTTTGGAGATGTAGCTTCCAATTCTCAAACCTACTGTCCATCGAAACATTAAGCTTTAAGGAGTGGTCCGACTCACCTCACTTTTCCTGGGCAGGCCTAGACCTTAACTGTTTACCAGTACTCAAGTTTGATCGGTTTTAGCTCTACGCAGACGCACCATGCAGCCCAATCTATTTCACAAATCCCCAATGGGTTGGGGCGCTGGTTTATAGGTGAATACCAAAAAGCTTTAATAGGTTAAAATCCCTAGGAACTCAAAATGAGTTTGAATTAGTCATATTAGATTGATTGGTTGATTGTTTTGAGTTTAGCAACATGTTAACCCTTGTTGGTCATTTTGTGTCCGCTCCCAGAGAGGAGGAAGAGATAGTAGATTACATGAGTGTGAGTGACAGAGGAGAAAAATAGGAAAATGAATGGAAGTGTAGAAACAGAAAAAATAACGTTCCACGCTCAAAACCTTACCTGCTGCAAGGAAAGCAGGTCTTGTCCAACTGTAAGCCAATATCAGTTAGACCATCACGAAAACATGCCTATATAATTTTGACCCCCTTGAACCCCACTTTTATATAGTAAAACTGGGGTTTACAGGGGTAAACCTTGTTTTTCTTATTTCTGCTCTAAAATATAGATTGTGGGTACTCATTAGAACCGCCTCAAGGAGGCGGTTCTAACGAGTACCCTCAATCTATATTTTGAGCAGAAATAAGAAAAATATCACATTGTTTCCTCTTAAATGTTTCATTTTTTCCCCGATAAAGGTTACACTGTATTTGTATAGGCATCTTTATGTAATGCACCCCAGTGATGCAAGATGCACATCACCTTTGCCTCAACCATCCACCCACTAGCCATATTAGATGAGCCATTGATATTTGAGTGGAGTTTTACTGGACTGGCAGATAAGTCACCTTGCAGTTGTTGTTTTTTTGTTGTTGATTTTTTTTCCTGTTGTCTTTATGATATAATAACTTGATGTCATTTGCCATATGTTCAAATAATAGCTTCAGAGTAACAGAAAAGCTTTTCTTGCACACCAGACAAGGAAATCCGTGATTTTACCCTGGGATAGAAATTTATGTTCTGGCCCTGGTGTTCCGACCCCAAATCGAATATAATCGCGTGTTTGATAAATGCACTGGTTGATTACAACCTCATGCGTGGCGGCGTCATGCGTGACGTCACTAAACATTCCTGTTGTGTCATCATAAAATGGCGGACGTTGGTAACCGAAGTGACAGCAGCATTAAAAATTCGCAATAGAAATGGAAGGTATGCAAGAAAAAGAATCCAATATGGGTGTGAGGGGTGGATAGAAAAATCCGTCCCTCGGGATCACTGTCAGGCATCACTCGGCAAGCCTCGTGATGCTGGACAGTGTCCCTCGGGATGGATTTTTCAATCCACCCCTCACACCCATATAAGATTCTTATAGTATACAGTGTTTACCCTTAACCGTTTGTATACTTGTGGACTTCCATTGCTATATGTTGGACAAGTCCATTTGTCTTAAATGGGTGTTAGGGCTATGTTTTCCTTTTTATTCTATTTTTGACGGAAATCATGTTAGCAAACAGTGCAGACCCTGATCAGATGCCACATTCTGTGGCATCTTAATCTGGGCCTGCACTGTTTGTCAGGGTACCCATTAGGATAAGGGTAAAACTGTCTAAATGATATAGAAAAATGACAATTTAAGGTCAGTTTTGTATATAACGTATACTTTTTTACAGTAGGTTTCCAGAACCATACAGTGAAATTCTGCTTATAAGACCACCTAAAATTAAGACTAATTCTGCTTTTAAAAGCTTATTTACCGGTAGTAGGTTGCAGTTAACCTTTCTTTGTGCTTTCTTCATACAGTGCCCTCTAGTCAAGAGTCTACCTTGGGACTGTTCAAAAGTCTTAAAGACCACTTTTGAACAGTCTGTGTTCTTAATATAGGAATTTTATTGTATTAGGAACAGAGCTAGAATAAGTTCTAGCAGTTACATAGATCAATGTTAATCTCTTTTCCTGCTGAACCAGGATATGCTCTACATTTGCAAACAGTTTAAATCTAGATCAGGGTCCAGTTGTTCAAAGCATTGTTAGCTTAACGAGCTCGTTAGTGGTCAAATTGTTAACTACTCTAGCGAGTACAATATCTAAAATTTTCGTTATTTTTACTGAAAAAAAATGTGAGTAGCTTTTGCAAAAGCTACGCACATTTTTTCAGCAAAAATATTAGTATTTGCGTATTAAATGATCAAAGTTTTAACGATTCGTTTGCTAACGGTGTAATTTTTTTGAAGAACTGTTTGGAGAAGCCACCCGATCTGGATCTTCACTGTTTGACATTCAGTATGTGAATTTGTAAGAATAAAAAATGACAGGTTCTCTGGTTTGTTCAAAGTCAGTAACGGATGTGGCTGAATTAATATGTTCAGCAGGACAAGAGTTATGGGCTCGCCATTCTTTTGATTAAGAAATCTCAGTCAAGCTGAACCACTTATGTTTACCATATTTTTTATTTCAGCTCACTACAGACCCGTTGCTCTAGGAAAACAGTCTTTTATCTACAATGCTGCATCAAAGTGGATTTAAGAGAACTATAGACTCATCATTTTGCCAACACCTTTGAACACATCTCCTGTATAATTTTGGTCAGAAGTTAAAAATAGTATCAAACAAATTAACTTTCACTAATACCAGTAAGGGAAGTGAATAATCTTGCAAAAAAAGAGCCGCCATTTTGTTATAACTTAAGCCTAGGATATTGGGATAGCAATGCAGCCTGATCTACAATTTACTCTCTTTGCCTTTTCTGCAATGCAATTATGATAAAAGCAGTGTTGACCAAGATTAGACTGCTCCTTCAGGAACAGTCTTTTCTGGATCTTTATAATTTCTGTGAAGGAAACTCAATTTTTTTGTCTCCCTTGTCAGCATTACAATAACACACCCATGTGACATATTGCATTTTTCACAACTCCAAAATTACTACTTTTCTGATGAAAATCGGTGAAATGTTTCTTATTTATACTACAAGCATAGGTTGTGGGTGCTTGTTAGAACCGCCTCATTGAGGCGGTTCTAACGAGTACCCACAACCTATGACTTGGAGCAGAAATAAGAAAAAAAATGTATACCTTCCTAAACCCCAGTTTTCTGTATATAAAGTGGGGTTTAGAGGGATGTTCATTTCACGGACTTATTCATGTGATGATAAGAGTTTACTCTCCAAGGAAAGGCTTCTCTGCATCATTAAAACTTTGATCATTTAATATGTCAGATATCATTATGATATCACACCCATGCAACAGAGTGCATTTTTTAAAAAAAAGAAAAGAAAATGCTACTTTTCAGATGAAAATCCGTTGTACTTTTCTTCTTTATACTGCAAACTTGAGTTGTGAGTGCTCATCAGAACAGTCTCCTTGAGGCTGTTCTAACAAGTACCCACAACCTATGTCTTGCAGCAGAAATAAGAAAAATAAAGTATAACCCTGTAAACCCCAGTTTTCTCAATACAAAGTGGGGTTTAGGGGATGTTTATTCCATGGGCTTGTTCACGTGATGTTCTTATATTTTTGATAAAGAATGTGAGTAGCTTTTGCAAATACAAAAGCTACTCACATTTTTTGTCAAAAATATTATGTATTGGATGTTGTTCTTGCTCATTAAAATATGTTGAGTTAACATTGTTAAGAACAGCTCGGCCGCAGGTCAAAAATAGTTAGTTGATGAAAGTCTTTTATTCTCAATAACACATCCATGTGATATAGTGCATAACCCCCCAAAACGTTTTTTTTTCTGGTGAATTTTTGTCATATTTTACTTATTAATACACCAAACATAGTTATTTGGTGCTCATTAGAACGCCTCATTGAGGCTGTTCTAACAAGTACCCACAACCTATGTCTTGCAGCAGAAATAAGAAAAATAAAGTATACCCCTGTAAACCCCAGTTTTCTCAATACAAATTGGTGTTTAGGGGATGTTCATTTCACAGACTTGTTCATGTGATGTGCTTATATTTTTGATTAAAAATGTGAGTAATTTTTGCAAATACAAAAGTTACTCACATTTTTTGGTTAAAAATATTGTGTATTGGATATTGTGAGTGAGTGACTGTTTTATGTCCCACCAACATCAAAGGTCATACAGAGATGGGACCTCGGTTTAAAGACTCATCAGAAAGTCTGGAATGGCCGGGATCGATCATGCGACCCCTGGTTTGCAGGGCGAGTAGCGTAACCACTACACCATGGAGGCTTCTATATTGTACTTGCTAGCTAAAATATGTTGAGTTAACAATGTTGTGAACAACTCGGCCATGGATCAAAAAATAGTTAGTTGATAAAAGTCTTTTATTCTCATTACAATAACACACCCATGTGACGTAGTGCTTAACCCCAAAACGGTTATTTTTCTGGTGAACTTTCGTCATATTTTACTTATTAATACACCAAACCTAGATTTTGGGTGCTCATTAGAACTGCCTTATTGAGGTGGTTCTCACGAGTACCCACAACCTATGTCTTTGAACACAAATAACAAAAATAATGTGTACCCCTGTAATTTTCTCTATATAATGTGGGGTTTACAGTGGCATTCTTTACACATACTTGTTAACATGATTTGACTGTACACCCCTGCTTTTAGTGCACAGTTCAGGGTCAAATTTAAACATCCGTCCAGTGTTTTCACATATATTTATTACATATATGAGTATTTTGTTTTGTGCATTACATGTTACGTGTATTTCTGTAAATAAGATGGTTTTAATAATGTTTTGTAAATGAAGTATTTTGTATAAATCATGTTCTGAGAATGAAATATTTTTGTTATAAATATTGCATAGATTTGATAAGGTTTTTATTATGTCTGTGATATTGTTATCTAATTTACTGGTTTAATCAAGTCAATTAATTGTTAAAATTATGTTAAAACTTCAATAATTTAATGCTGCAAAAGCACTGGTATTTTGCAAACCATCACGAAAACACGCCTATATAATTTTGACCCCCTCGAACCCCACTTTTATATAGAAAACTGAGGTTTACAGAGGTAAATATTATTTTTCTTATTTCTGCTCCAAAATATAGATTGTGGGTACTCGTTTAACGAGTACCCACAATCTATATTTTGAGCACAAGTACCCACAATCTTTATTTTGAGCAGAATTTAGAAAAATATCACAATTTTTCATCTAAAAATTTCGTTTCCGGCTGTAGAATTTACAATGTATTTGTATCTAGGCTTTTTTTCATAATGAAATAAAGAAAATATGAGTATCTTCTGCATGGAAAAGTTACACACATTTTTTCAATAAAAATGTCAGTGTATTAGATATTGAACATACTAGGCTATTGAGTTATCTGCTCTTTCTGAATTTTTTTTTTTGTTTGCCTTTACATTGTGTACCAATTAAAATAATCTAGTTCAAATACCAGGAAGTATAGAAAGTTATTGTCACATTGTATCTTTGCACTCCTGGCTGGATCAATCCGATGTCAGACTGGTGATCAGGTGGTTGCAGGCTGGATTACTGCCAGGGCCCCAACATTCTTTCTTGGGGATTGATCATGGAATATTTTCTTTGGTTATTCTCCCCTTCAACTTAACTAAGCAGTGCAGTTGTCAGTCGACTGGGCTGTGAAATACCAACCCAAATGTACTGACCATATCTAGTGTACATGCACTGTTTGTATGCAATACATTAATTTTTTATATAACAACATTCATTTATGTATCCAAAGCTGTTTCTAGTAAAAATTATGTTTTTTTTTGTTGTTTTTTTCATGTTTGTGCGCAAAACATGGTTTTTAGATACATCTTAACCTCTTTATAATACTTGTTTGACTCCAAAGTAGAAACTTCTTTAGTTAAACAACTGTGTTATATCCAAACAAAAATGTATAGATTATATAGAAAAATGACCATTTATGGTCATCTCAGGAAAAAGGATTAAAATGCGAGGCTTTGTTGAGCATTTTCCTCAACAAGTTTAATAAATTCAATAAAAAATAATGTGTTCATATATTTTTGAATTTATTAAACTTAGGAAAAGGGATTAAAATGCGAGGCTTTGCCGAGCATTTTATTCCATTTCTTCAACGAGTTTAATAAATTCAATAATACTTGAGCACAAATGCGAGATTCTATTTATCACATGACATTTTTTTCAGTATTAGCCTTTGCAAAACTTCAATAATGTGACTAGCATAAAAATCCTAAAAGTTCGGACACCTTGAGAACTTCTAAAAAAAATTTAACAAATTTGTTTCACGATCCAGCAAGGAGTCCAAAAGGTGCAGACGGAATGGCAAACAGTGTAGACCCTGATCAGACTGCTCCTTCGGGAGCAGTCTGATCTGGGTCTGCACTGTTTGCTTAGGCCTATCTGTCCCATTACTTAAGATCAATACGGTAATCATGGTTTATGAGACATATTGACTTATAAGGGTATTATATGAGGAAGCATTTCATATACATGTTACAGTTCATGTAATAAATATTCGTATTGTAAAATCAATGGATTTTGCTTCTTATTTTAATTGGAATGAAGTGATAAATATTGCCTATAGAGAGACGAAGAACAGATTACGGAATAAACAATCTCAGAGTGATTGAGAGGATCTCTGCTATTTTAAGATGTGAAATAGTAAATTATTTCTTGTCTTCATAACAGTTCTTGTTTCCACTTCAAATATAGTGGGTGCCTTATAATAGGCTTGGAGTGCACAAAGAACCATCTCATTGAGGCTGTTTTATCAAGCACCCACAATCTATGTTTTTGAGCAAAAATAAGGAGTCATGTATGCCCTTGAAAAACCTACTTTCCTCTATATAAAGTGGGGTTTACTAGGGTGTTGATGACATGAACTTGTTAATGTGATGAGCAGAATCATAGTTTGCAAAAATTGACTTCACGGAACATCAAGCACATTACTGCATGTGGAAGCTGGGCCAGTTGCTCATTCAAATATGTGTCCATCCGGTGATCAGGAAGGTTTGGGTACAATCCCCAGGTCTGACAACTCTCTTGCATGGAGTTTGATGATGATGTTATCTCTTCTACAGTTGTTCTTTCCCTTCAGGTTGACCCTCTTAGAATCTCTATGTCTACCTTAGAAGAGAGGATGTCTGTCTGAGAAGAGAGGCTAGGTTACATTTCCAATTTCGGTTGGAGGAAACCACTTAAAGGGTACCCCAGCAAATAGTGCAGGTCCAGATTAGACGCCGCAGAATGTGGCATCTAATCAGCGTCTTCACTGTTTGCTGACAAGATTTTCCCTTTAAAATAGAATAAAAACAAAAAAATAGGCCTGACACCCCTTAAATGACAAATGGACTTATCCCACATAAAGCAATGGATTAGTCCACCAATATACAATGGGTTAATGGCTTGGCATGATCCTTATCCATTTAAGACAAGGACACAATGAAATGGGACACTGGCAAAATGCAGACCCAGATACTTTGTGGCATCTGATCTGGGCTGTCACTGTTGGCAAAAAGTTCAACCCTTTCCTAAATAAATTTCAAAAATAACCTGACATGCCTAAATTTGGAATTTTATCCTACTGTATATTGTGAGGAAGATTCCATTTAGCTTTAACCCGTTGTATACTAGTGGACTCTTCCATTACTATATGTTGGGCAAGTCCATTTATAAGGCCTAATATTTGTTTTTATTCAATTTTTGATAGAAAATTTGATTAGCAAATAGTGCAGGCCCTGATTAGACGCCGCGTTGTGCGGTGTCTGGACCGGGCCTGCACTGTTTGCCAAGGCACACCTTTAGGGGTTTCCCACATGCAGTGGGTCAAATGAGTTAAGTGGGTAGTAAAATTGCAGAAGAAACAAACATGAAGAGGGTACTTCAGGAAATTGGAAGGGTCTTTCCTGATATCTGAATTTGTTTTCCTGAGGGAGCAAATGCTGTATTCAAAACTTTCATTTGGGGAGGTAAATCGGCAGTTTCACTGTTGGAAATTTCGTTTTATGACGACGCGTCAGTGGAGCCGTAAAACGGAATTTGCGACTGTAAAACGGACCACATGAATTTACCTCCCTCAAATGATCATATTCAGTCCATTTATCCCCATTCAAATGCACTTATTCGACGGCCTGGGTAGCTCAGTCGGATGTGCGTCTGACTGGTGATCATGAGGACGCGGGTTCAATATATGCCGGAGTCGGCAACATTCTTTAGTGGAGATTGATAATGAAATCTTTTCTAGTCATTCTCTCCCTTCCACTGATTCAAGAAGGGCAGTTGTCAGTTTCTGGCGAAAGAAGTTGACCGCTTATATTTAAGCATACCCAGAAATGTGTGGATAGGTAAACTGACCGGCTCAAAAATGACCTAAATAGTGTTGACTGGGTCGTTGCAGCTCCCAATACAATCAATAATGCACGTATTCGGTTGTTTTCTTAAAAGTGTGTTATTTTGCTCAAAGTGGCAAGTGCTGTGAGCTGCGTAAAACCAAATACCAGCCAATGAAAAGTGATGTTACATGATGACGTCAGGTTCCTGACAGTACAGTAAAACTCCTATATTAAGACCACCTTTGGGACTGTTCAAAAGTGGTCTTAAAGACCACTTTTGAACAGTCCGAAAGGTTGTCCTTGACCAAAGGACAATGTGGGCAGAAAACACAAAGAAAGATTAAGTGCACCCTTAAAAATAAGCTTAAAAAAGCAGAATTAGTCTTAATTTTAGGTGGTCTTAATAGCGGAATTTTACTGTATATCGCAGGATGTACCGTCACAATTTTTTTAAGTTATCCAATCAGACGCAAGTACATTGGACTTCCTGATTATAGTTTTTTTTCAAGGGCGGAAAAAGGAAAAAAAGAGTTGGGTATATTTTGCAGCGAATGTATGATCATAGCTTCCATCACGAAAACACGCCTATATAATTTTGACCCCCTTGAACCCCACTTTTATATAGTAAAACTGGGGTTTCCGGGGGTATACCTTATTTTTCTTATTTCTGCTCTAAAATATAGATTGTGGGTACTCGTTAGAACCGCCTCATCGAGGCGGTTCTAACGAGTGCCCACAATCTATATTTTGAGCAGAAATAAGAAAAATATCACAATTTTTCATCCTAAAATTTTCATTTTTTCAGCGATAAAGGTGGCAATGTATTTGTATAGGCGTGTTTGCATAATGCAGAGGATAATTAAGGGATACTTTTCTTAATTTCTTGATGTGGGTACTTGATAGTCTAGAATCGTCTCAGATATGTTTACATATGGGTCCTTGGCCCCTGCCCATCGGGGCTTGAAGAAATAGATGGACTGCATGATGCTTCCATGCAGAGCTGAAACTGACCACACCCGAGCACTGGTGACCCACTTAGAGGATCTAAGCCTGCCCAGGAAAGCGGTATGAGTCCATGCTTATAGACCCTATTGGTTTGATTGGGCGACAGGGCTTGAGATGTCATTTCATCTCAATGTTGAGTAAAAGTCCCACAGAATTGGAAGCAACATCTCCAAAATGACCTATATATTGTTGAAGTGGACGTTATACCTCATTTACATGTCCAAATGTAAATCTATAGAAAACAATGTACCGGTAGTTCATACTTCCATGAACGCATAGAGTTACATGATTTTCAGTGACGTCAGTCTAAAGCATTGTTCTATGGGCTTTGGTGACGTCAACGCTCTTCCGCTCTTTGTAGAAAAACAGCGTGTAAATGTTTTTTCCGCTTTAAAAGTTCGTCCTATAAGCATTCTTTCGCCCAGTGATGAGGGGCAAAGAATGTAAATGTAAAAAATAAACTTAATTTTTCTGTTTTTCATGAAAGTATGAACGCCAGCGGGTCGCTAGCAAAGTTCAAATTTTCTTTGCACGCGACCCACTGCGTTGATACTTCCATGAACAGCAAAAAAATAAAATTCATTTCTTAAATCAAACAAACAAAACATATGAGTCCTATATATACAGTGAAATTCCGCTATTAAGACCACTTAAAACTTAGACAAATTCTGCTTTAAAATGCTTATTTTGAATGATACACTAAAACTGTCATTGTGTTTTCTGCCAACAGTGTCCTCCTGTCAGGGACACCCTATGGGACTGTTCAAAAGTGGTCTTAAAGACCACTTTTGAACGGTCCCAAAGGTGGTCTTATTACAGGAATTTTACTGTATTTTGATTGAGAAATAAGAAAAGAAAAATTTCCAACCCCCCTCACCACCACCACCACACACACACACACACACTCACTCACTCCCAAATTACCCTCGTTACTCCTTAGCTGATGCCATGATGGTAAAGCTAATCTTGAGCAGTTCAGATAGACTTTTCATGTTAGCAAATTGTTATTCTTAGGCCTACAGTGGTAAACAAGTGCCAGTAAATGTCATTCTTGGATCAGAAATTCTGCTGAATACAGATGAAACATTAAACTTGAAGATTTAGTTTCGGTTTCAATTAACAGAAGTTTTATTAAGGGAAATAGGAACACCTTCAGGGGAGGCAACTCCTGCAAAAGTATTTTTGTCTCCCATGTCAATAGGGGTCAACTCTTAGAATTTGCTCCTAAGGAACAAATTCTTTCCTTTAAGAGTTGACCCCTTTTTCCGTGAGACAGAACTTATAGGAAAGCGTACAGGAAGTCCCGAAAGTTATCTCCCTTAGGAAAATGGCGGAAAAATCTGCCAGGTGTTCCCATTCCCCTTAAGCACAAAACAATCAGAATCCACAAAACAAATGAGAAAATCGAAATAAGTGAAATCAAATTAGTTTGCAATCACGTCCTAACAGTTACAAACTGAAGCGGGGTTCATCTGAAAAAAAATCTAAGCACTGACACCACTGATTGGTGGATAGGCTATTTGTTTGATTTGATGTTTAACGTCCCCGTCAGCACTGTAAAGGTCATTTTGGAGACATTGCTTCCAATTTTGTGGGACTTTTACCCGACATTGAGATGAAATGACATCTCAAGCCCTGCCGCCCAATGAAACCAATAGGGTTTATAAGCATGGACAGGCCGACTCGCACAGCTTTGACTGGGCAGGCTTAGATCCTCTTAAGCAGTTTACCAGTACTCGGTTGCGGGTTGGTTTCAGCTCTGCGTTGAACATCATGCAGCCCATATATTTCTTCAAGCCCCGATGGGCGGGGGCCGGGGTGGAT
>OY757014.1:52690512-52887327 GCA_963580285.1 Lucinisca nassula | reverse complement strand
GGACTGCGGCCACGTTAAATCGATTTAACCCCCCCACCCCCCCCCCCCCCCCCCCGCCATGAAATTCTGTTCACTGACCGTTCCAAGGCGATTGTTCTGTCACGGTTAACTTTGCTATGGTTTGTCTGAGTTGCTAAACTAACTGTAAACAAAGTTAAATAAGCAAAGTTTAAACTTTAGTTATAATTACTATTATAGTATAATTATATAATTGTTATAAATTTTATAGTTTGTCTTCGCATATAATTATGTACTGCTTATATCGTTTTATTGCGGATAGCCGTTTGGCCATTTTGTGGGAAAGAAACTGTCCTTTTTGGTAAAGTTTAATATTTGAATTTGGACATGATCATTCTTTTAAAAGTGTGCTCTTAATGGCAAATAGGCTGTTGATCCAGATGATCCGCCATATATTTGTAAGAAATGTCAATGACACCTTCACCAAAGAAGTACCTAAGATCCATGTGACATAATGCATTGTAAACTGTCTCCAAAACGGATTCTTTTCCGATGAAAATTTGTGATATTTTTTCTTATGTATACTACACACAGACTCTGTGGGTGTTCGTTAGAACCATTAATCAATATGTGCCTAGCGGCCCTTTTCTGGGAAACAATGCAGATCTAGATCATAACGCGGCGTCAGACCTAAGTCTACAATGTTTGCTTAAAGAACATTCATTTTTGTAAACATTTGCCACAAACAAAAACAAACTTGACACGCCTATAGTTGGAAATTGGCCACTCCAAACTTACTAGGTGGAAGATTCCATTTTAATATAAGGGTTAAGGCAGTTCTAACGAGTATCCGCATGTCTTTGAGCAGAAAATGAGATAAATAATGTATACCGCTTTAAATCCCCATTTTCTCAATATAAAAACTGGGGGTTGCATGTGTGTTTGTTGCATGGAATTGTTAACGTGATGTGAATACGCGATGTCGAGGTTTTCGAGGGTTCTCTTGCTTTCATTAAGAAAAACAAAATACTTCTTTTGCGTCGATTCTTTGTCAATCGACCCAACGTTATACATGTCAGAGAGTGTATACAATAGCGCCTGCACTGCTGATGTCAGATTGACAACCATTGAATAGAAGAATTCAACTGAACGCTAATTAAAAATGAACGCATTTCGGGGGACTCGAATGGTTTTTAGCTCACCTGTCAGGTAGTGACGAGATGAGCTTTTGGGATCACTTTTTGTCCGTCGTGCGTGCGTCCGTCCGTTAACTTTTTCATCAAACGACATCTCCTCCTAAACAGGATTTTGACCAAAATTCACAGAAATGATCCTTAGGTAGTCCCCTTTCAAAGTTGTTCAAATGGTTCCGGTCCATTGCACATCTAGGTCACAGGAGCCAAAAATAGATTTTTTTCAACGAAAACTTAAAAAATCTTCTTCTCTGAAACCACAAGGCCCAGGTCTTTGATATTATGTATGAAGCTTCATCTAGTGGACCCCTACCAAGACTGTTAAAATTATAGTGCTGGGGCAAAAAAATGCCCCCGCCCCGGGTTCCTTTGGTATTACATAGGATTATATAGGGAAAATCTTTAAAATCTTCTGCAGTGAAACCGCAATGCCCAGGTCTTTGATATTTGGTATGAAGCTTAATCTAGAGGACACCTACCAAGATTGTTCAAATTATAGTGCTGGGGCCAAAAATGCCCCCGCCCCGGGGCCTTTTGGTTTTACATGGGCTTATATATATGGAAAACCTTTTAAAACCTTCTTCCCTGAAACTGCAAGGCCCTGATCTTTGATATTTGGTATGAAGCTTCATCTTGTGGACCTCTACCAAGATTATTCAAATTATAGTGCTGGGGTGAAAAATGCTCCCGCTCCAGGGCCCTTTGGTTTTATATGGGCTTATATGGGAAAAATCATTAAAAATCTTCTTCTCTGAAACCGCAAGGCCCAGATCTTTGATATTTGGTATGAAGCTTCATCCAAGATTGTTCAAATTATAGTGCTGTGGCCAAAAATGCCCCTGCCCCGGGGCCCTTTTGGTTTTACATAGGCTTATATATGGAAAATCTTTAAAAATCTTCTACTCTGAAACCGCAAGGCCCAGATCTTTGATATTTGGTATGAAGCTTCATCTAGTGGACCTCTACCAAGATTGTTCAAAATATAGTGCTGGTGCCAAAAATGCCCCCGCTCCGTGGCCCTTTGGTTTTAAATGGGCTTATATCTATAGGGGAAATCTGTAAAAATTTTCTTCTCTGAAACTGCAAGACCCAGGTGTTTGCTATTTGGTATGAAGCTTCATCTAGTGGACCCCTACCAAGATTGTTCAAATTATAGTGCTGGGGCCAAAAATGCCCCCGCCCCGGGGCCCTTTGGTTTTACATGGGCTTATATAGGGAAAATCTTCTTCTCTGAAAAATTTGCTATTTGTTATGAAGCTTCATCTAGTGGACCCCTACCACGATTGTTCAAATTCTAGTGCTGGGGACAAAAATGCCCCGCCGGGGGGCCCTTTGGTTTTACATAGGCTTATAGAGGGAAAATCCCTGCGCTGGAATCCACTAGTTTTACATAGGCATATATAGGAAAAAAACCTTTAAAAATCTTCTTGTCCGAAACCATAAGGCCCAGGTCTTTCATATCCGGTACGAAGCTTCAACTAGTGAACCTCTGCTGAGATTGGTCAAATTATAGCCCAGGCCCCCAAACTGCCAAGCGCCAGGGCCCGCTGGTTTTACATAGGCTTAAATAAGGAAATCCTTTAAAAATCTTCTTGTCTGAAACCAGATGGCCCATGTCTTTGATATTTGTGTGAAGCTTCAACTAGTGAACCTCTGCTGAGATTGGTCAAATTATAGCTTTGGGCCAAGAATGCACTAGAGACACTGATACTCAGGTGAGCGATTCAGGGCCCTCTGGGCCCTCTTGTGTTTTATATTAGGATCACTTTTTGTCTGTCATCCGTGCGTAAACAATTTCTTCAAACGACATCTCCTCCTAAACCACTGATCGGATTTTGACCAAACTTCACAGGAATGATCCTTAGGTGGTCCCCTTTCAAATTTGTTCAAATGGTTCCGGTCCATTGCACATATAGGTCACAGGAGCCAAAAATAGATTTTTTCATTGAAACTTAAAAAATCTTCTTCTCTGAAACCACATGGCCCAGGTCTTTGATATTTGGTATGAAGCTTCATCTAGTGTACCCCTACCATGACTTTTCAAATTATAGTGCTGGGGCCAAAAATGCCCCCGCCCCGGGGCCCTTTGGTTTTACATGGGCTTATATAGGAAAATCTTCAAAAATCTTCTTCTTTGAAACCACAAGGCCCACGTCTTTGATTTTTGGTATGAAGCTTCATCTAGTGGACCCCTACCAAGATTGTTCGAATTATAGTGCTTGGGCCAAAAATGCCCCCGTCCCGGGCCCTTTGGTTTTACATGGCCTTATATAGGGAAAATCTATAAAAATCTTCTTATCTGAAACTGCAAGCTTCATCTAGTGGACCCCTACCAAGATTGTTCAAATTATAGTGCTGGGGCAAAAAATGCCCCCGTCCCAGGGCCCTTTGGTTTTACATAGGCTTATGTAGGGAAAATCTTTAAAATCTTCTTCTCTGAAACTGCAAAGCCCAGGTCTTTGATATTTGGTATGAAGCTTCATCTTGTGGACCTCTACCAAGTTTGTTCAAATTATAGCCCTGGGGCCAAAAATGCCCCCGCTCCGGGGCCCTTTGGTTTCACATAGACTTATATAGGGAAAATCTTAAAAAATCTTCTTCTCTGAAACCACAGGGCCTAGGTCTTTGATATTTGGTATGAAGCTTCAGCTAGTGGTCCTCTACCAAGATTGTTCAAATTATAGCCCTGAGGCCAAAAATGCCCCCGCCTCGGGGCCCTTTGGTTTTACATAGACTTATATAGGGAAAATCTTTAAAATTTTCTTCGTTGAAACCAGAAGGCATAGGTCTTTGATATTTGGTGTGAAATTTCATCTAGTGGACCTCTATCAAGCTTGTTCAAATTATAGCCCTGGGGCCAAAAATGCCCCCGCCCCGAGACCCTTTGATTTTGCATAGACTTATATAGGGAAATCTTTAAAAATCTTCTTCTCTGAAACTGCAAGGCCCATGTCTTTGATATTTGGTATGGAGCTTCATCTAGTGGACAATTATAGCCTTTGTTGATATTTGGTATGCAGCTTCATCTTTTTAGACTTCCCTCAACATAATGCACATTATAACCTTGGGGTCAATAATGGCCCACTTGTTACTCTATGGATCAGGTGAGCGATCCAGGGCCATCATGGCCCTCTTGTTTTAGTTGTATTGCCCTTTAAGATTATTTCACTTATTTCGAGCCGACAGTTAATCAGAGATAAACGTAAACGGAGTACTCGAACAATTCCAGCAGACCTTCCATTGTAATCTTGGAGTGGGGGGGGGGGGGGGAAAGGGGGGGGGGGGGAGGAGGACTCGTAGAAACCGGAGTGTTTTATTTTCCAATAGGTTAACCCATATAGACCATAGCTTGGTTAACCAATTCAAACCTAAACCACTCATATGAGTGCTATAATTGCCTGGCTCTTGTTAATATCTCACTCAAATCATTGAAAAAGCTTCTGAAACTTGTCTGGTGGCTACTACCTCGTTACTAACGAGCACTCACAATCTATGTTGGCATTTTTGATAGGACAAGGGCGCCAAGATGCCCCTGAATCGCTCACCTAGGGCCAGTTTCATCAAAGCATTTGCGACGTATTTTCGTCTTAAAAAGATCGTACGAAGTTCTTACGACAAAAATCCTGTTTCATCAAATGTTAAATATCTGCGATGTTTGCACATTTTGTCGTACTTCTGAGATGAATATTTAGCGTCGCACATTGAATTTTTCGTCTTAAACTTTGGACATGTCACGACCATACGGGCAGCATAGGTTAAAGCTCTTGAGTAACATTGTAAAAAGGGTGATACGTAATATACCATTTCGCTTACCTTCGCAGATCACGCCCATTAGTTATATAAGCCCATGCAATGAAGACCCTCGAAACTGACCCATTTGTTATAATCTTTAGTTTGGGTTTGGGGTGGGGGTTTCTTAGTTGTTTTTAGAGACCGAGGGTACTCATTAGAAGCGCCTCTTGATTACTGATTCACCGGTTAGAATGTAAAAGCCTGCCCAAGAAAAGTGGTGCGAGTGGCACCGCTCCTTAAACCCTAGCGGTTTCTTTGGCCGGTAAGGTTTATAATGTCACTTCATCTCAATGCCTGGTAAAAGCCCCACAAAATCGGAAGCAGCGTCTTCAAAATGGCCTAAAATATATGTACATTGACGGGGACTTAAGAACCAACGCGTTCAGGTAGTTTCTAACGATTACCCACAATCTGCGATTAGATTTTTGATTAAAATGAAGACTCAGTGTATCTAAAATTAACACATCAAACAAGAATTGTCAATACGACACATATGCCCCCGCCCAGGGACCATCCTCACCGAGAAAAAGCATGTTGCCCCAAAAAAAAAAGATAAAAAAAAAACCTATTGCTCGGATGGAAAACTGTCGGCGTAGATGTGGGTAATGGTGTTTAAATATTGGAAAAAGTGTGTATCATCATACCAGATATGAACAAAATCCATTAAACAATAAATTACCAAATGTGACATTGACTTGGACTTTTGGTTTTCCTGCCCTTTCCAGATTATGTCGTTTATTTCGAGCCGTTCATTAATCAGATTCGGGCGAAAACTAAACGGAGTAGCCGGAGAAACGACCTGTATCTTTCGTCATTTCAAATACGAACTAAATCCATTAAATGGGTTGGGAAATGAGTTCTTATTAAAAAACGTTGACACTAAAATTCTGAGTCTGTGACCTTGACCTTGAGGTCATGGGCATTGGCGCGATTATGCTGAAAATTATGAGTCTGTGACCTTGACCTTGAGGCCATGGGCACTGGCGCGGGTATGCTGAATAAAACTTGTATATCTATCATTGTACCAAATATGAACCAAATCCATTATATGATTTTAAAACTAATTTCAACATTTAAAGTTTTCTAAGTCCATAACTTGATCTAGAGGTCATAGGTAAGGGCCAGTGTATTGCTGAATAAACTTTTTACATATACAAACCATCACCATTCCAACATATAGACTGGAAAATATGAGCTCTTAAAATTTTAGGTTCTTCCTGGTACAATGCCTTAACCTGAGGTTATAGGATCACGTATGTACACTCCGTGCGGAAGGACGTACGTACATAGGCGTACCTTCGTATGTACGAAAACATTGAATGTTGACGGCGTGGGGAGGGGATCGTTGTCTTGCGTACTGTCATTTCGTCTATGTGCAGGCAATTGTATAATTGTGTATACATGTATCTATAGAATTTAAAATCAGTAATGCTGTAGTATCTATACTGTATATGTTGCAAATGAACTGAATTTATTTTTCATTGAAATAAAAATCAAAAATGAGTTCCTTTAAGAGCAATGAAAACATTCATAAGAAAGAAAATGGGTCATACTACGTAGTTTCGGCTAATAAAGCCTCATCAGTGACCTTGTAATGATCCGGCAAAGAAAGCCAGAGGAAACATACTGCAATTTTGCGAATTTCGAATAGGCAGTCGATTCAAAGACTGATATAAATCAAAATGGGGTCCAAATAATTAAAAACCTGTCTAGAATATGAGTCTAAACCAATAATTTATTTCTGATTTCTCAGAATATTCACGCTGATCTCAAAGGGCAGAAAGTAAAATATAAACTGCACTATGGTTGATGTACGGGGAGACGTTTTACGGCCGCCACACGGCACAACACCAGCTGCAGTGAAGGCAAATAAAAATCAAAAATGAAAGGCTGGACGTTCGGTTGGTTGGTTGGTTGATTTGAGGTTTAACGTCCCCTTCAACACTGTATAGGTCATTTGGAGACGTTGCTTCCGATTTTGTGGGACTTTTACCCGACACCGAGATGAAATGACATCTCAAACCCTGTCGCCCAATAAAACCAATAGGGTTTATTAAACGTCACTCAGGTGGTATCTGGGAATGCGTGGCGGCCGTAAAACATCTCCCTACCCTACATGATAGTGTAGTTTATATTTTCTTGTCCTTTGGGATCATTGATTCCATTGGGGAATTCTGAAAATATTTAAGGGTCACTGATTATTCCTAATTGGCCGAAACGAGCTAGTCTGGCCCAGAAAACGTGTACACTTCATATTTTCAAGTTCAGTGGTGTATTCCTTGCTTCCAAAGGATATCCCCTTTATAGAACATATTTATTCGCATGGACGGACCGACTCGCACCGCTTTGCCTGGGCAGGCTCGTGTGCGGTCGGTTTCAGCTCTGCGTGAAAGCATCATGCAGCCCATTTGTTTCTTCAAGCCCCGATGGGCGGGGGCCGAAAGAAAGGCTGGACGGCCTGACAGACGAACAGTCAATAAAAAAATATTTGTTATAGACCTGTCACCATTGCCCACAACAAACCGGAACTGAAAACTGATATACGTAAAATACGAACACTTACAGATGCTACGTCAGCTAACGTTATATGCGGCATCCTTATTAAACAACGTCATGCATTGACGTTTTGGGGTAAAATCGTGCATAAATTGTGTTTCAAGTTTTTACGATAAATTGAATCTTGTATTCATGCTCTTGCATTTCTGAATTTATTAAAATGAGCGTGAAAAAGTAATAAAATGCTCTGCGAAGTCTCACTTTATCAAATATTAAAAACAACTCAACAATACACGTGCATTCATCCTGAAGAACCGCTATCCCCACCTCCACCCGACCTCGCCGCCCCGCATTTACTTAAAACGCGCTCGTAAAAGGTTTATTATGACAACGTTAAATCAACGCTTGTCTGACGTCACGACGTCCACAAAACAGACCAAGCCACCAGTGTTACAGTGGGAAATGGGTCCAGATAATTAATATCTGTATCTTACGACAATGAAATGGAAACACAAGTTTGAAACAACGTAGAATCACGTTGATTAAACGTTGCTTGTACTGAATATACATCTAGGTCCACCAGACCAATAATCTTAAAACGTGTTATCTACTTAACACGGCTATTTTAAGACGGCACGTGATCACGCATGTGGCAATTAGTGGCCCTGTTTAAGCGCATATTCAAAATTGCGACATATTTTAGTGAAACGCAAATTTAGCTCGTACGAACACTTTACGATGTTTTGATGAAACTGACGTACGCAGTTCTTTAAAAAGTGCGTACGCACAACTTGAGATTAATCGTACAATGTTTATTGATGAAACTGGCCCCTGTTTTCAAAGATGTCACAGAACATCTCACAGTTCTGGGGCCAGTTTCAGCTCCTGTCATCTGTTGGCAATGGTCTGTAGCAAATATTTTATCATTGATTGTTCGTCTGTCCAGCCTTAAATGAAAAATAAATTCAATTCATTTGCAACATAGATTCTACAACATTGCTGATTTTAAATCATAAAGAACCTGTTCTTTTGCTACATGTATACACAATTATACAATCGTCTGCACATAAACGAAATGACAGTACGCAAGACCATGATCCCCCCCCCCCCCCCCCCCCCCGCCGTCGTCATAAAAGGTTTTCGTACATAAGAGCGTACGCACATGTACGTACGTGATCCTGTAACCTCGGGTTAAGGCATTGTACCAGGAAGAACTTAAACTTTAAAGAGCTCATATTTTCCAGACCATATGATGGAATTGTGATGATAGGTATGGGACAAAAGGTTTATGCAGCAATACACTGGCCCTTACCTATGACCTCTAGGTCAAGTCATGGACTTAGAAAACTTTAAATGTTGAAATTATTTAAGAGCTCATATTTTTTAAAATCATATAATGGATTCGGTTCATATTTGGTACGTTGATAATTGGAGAGAAGGACAAAATGTAATCAGATACACTATTATTGGGCGTTGCGCATGTTAGCGTAATGTCATTTTTTTGTAACGTTTGTTACGTTTGTAACGTACGTAATCTTTTAACGTTGTTGCCAAGTGAGTGGTAGTCGACGCCACCATCGGGCGCAGAGTAAGAAGAATAAAATAATTTTTAAGAACTTGCTATCGAAGTTCTGTCGTTAGACTTTTATATTTCCACAATCGGAAACATTTTGTGGTAGCAAAGAGCGAGGTTTACATCGAAAATAGGTAGAAATCGACCATCGTACAATGGAATCATCGAGGTATAGAGAAACCGTCGACGTCGGGGCACTAGAAAATGAGTTTAAAAAGGATAAATGTCGGGCGAAATTGAATTTTACAAAGTCAAGAACCAAACTGTTGGATTTAGTTGAGGAGCATGGTCAATCCAGCCGTCGTGATGTAAAGGAGGCTCGTCAAAGGATGGATACTTGCTTCGAATTAGCCATGGACATACTGACTCACTTTTCAGACTTTTATACCCAAAAGAATGAACATTTAAAAAGCAGACGGATTATTAGCGAGATGGAGAAAATGGAAGAGGATTTCTACGGGGCTACAGAATCGGCGCGTGAATGGTTGGACTGGTACAAGGACGGATCGTCAATTACAAACTCTGATATAGTTACGATTGATCTTCGTCGGAAATTGAACATCGCTGATGATAGTTCCGAGACCCAACAAAAGGAATGCCCGTCAAGGACATTTGATCAGGTAAAATTTTCCGTTAAAAGCAATAACGACAATAGCTTTATGCCTGTTACAAACAAAAATGATCAGTCGGACTGTGCAAATTTGTCAAACAGAATAGACTGCCCGATTACGCACGAAAACGAGCTGAATCAGAACTTTGACGCAATTGACTATGAGCCGGGAGGGGCTACCGTGTACCCCTCTCAGGGACCTACTGATTCCTATAGCAGTGCAAATAATTACCAGAAAGATGCTGAAGATCAGAAGGAGAGTCGGACACGCTTTGATACACGGGCATCATCATTTGTTCCGCGTGCGAACGGGTATGAAGGATTATATTTACCGCCGGATTGCAGAGAAGTGCCTTCAATCGGACAAGATCTTTGGCGTCAGTTGAAACGCGTGCAGATCCCAGTATTCTCCGGGGACAAGAGGACATACCAATCCTGGAAGTCGGCGTTTCTCGCGTGCATTGATTGTGCCCCAGCTACCGGAGAATATAAACTGTTACAACTGCGTCAGTATCTTTCGGGGGAAGCGTTAAAGACAATTGAAAATCGTGGACATTCAAGCACTGCATATGAGGCCGCCAAAGAGAAGTTAGATCGAAAATTTGGAGGTATGAGGCGCCAAATAGCTATTTATTTGGAAGATTTAGACAATTTTAAACAAATCAGGGCGGGAAATGCTAAGGACCTTGAACAATTTGCTGATTTACTTGACATAGCAATAAGCAACCTCAAAGAAACAAATCAGCACCACGAACTTTGACCCGGGTCTCTATACACAATTACAGCGAAAATTGCCGCAGTTCATGATAACCAACTACCGTCGCTGGATATTCGAAAATGACGTGTCAGAATCCGTAGAGGCTTTGAGAAAATGGATAATTCGAAACGGTGGCTGCTGAGACAGTGTACGGTGTTACAGGTGGGGAGACAGGTTCGAGTCCTTGGCCAAGACAGAGGAATGCAAGAACTTTCTTTGGGGACAGACGAGACAACCGCGGCGCAAATGAACAGTCCTGTCAGGTATGTGGCGCAAATCATCCTGTTTGGAAATGCCAAATGTTCATACAAAAAGATGTTTCTGAAAAATGGGACATTGCAAAACGGTTCCAGCTTTGCTTCAGGTGCTTAGACGAGGGTCATCCTGGGATTTCTTGCCCAAGAAGTCGACCATGCGACCAAAATGGATGCAAGGCATTACATCACCGACTGTTGCATCGACCATATTGTGAAACAAAATCAGTCCCGAGCGTAATGAACACAAATGACAGCCCAAATGTGAAAATACCAGAGCCTGTCCCCAGCGCGCAGACCACTTCTGGCACGGATGGGAACGAGCAACAAACGACGATGACGGCGAACAACATCACTACAGCAGATTTCATTGCGCTTCGGACAATACCAGTCGTACTTAAGAATGGAAGTCGGTCATTGAAAGTGAATGCGTTACTAGATGATGCGAGCACGAAGACATACGTTAATGCCGACGTGGCAGCGGAGCTTGGGCTTCAAGGTAATGTTGAGAAGGTTATGGTAAATGTACTTAACGGACAAGTTGAAACATTTGAAACGAGACCCGTTGATATGGAAGTAGAAAGCATATCTGGAGAAGTCAAACAGAGGGTTACAGCATATACAACAACAAGAGTAACAGGAAATATGTCTGCTTTCGATTGGAATAAATGCACTCAACAATGGCCACATCTAAAGAACATCAACTTCCCACAAACTGCAAGGAGACCAGTCGTTGATATACTGATAGGTTTAGATTGCGCAGAGCTTCATTGCGCAATTCAGGAAGTCAGGGGGAGACCAGGTGAACAAATCGCCCGACTGACGCCCTTGGGTTGGACCTGCATCGGAAATCCAGGATCTGAGGGTAGGACAATAGCACATGCACACTTTGCAAGGACTTATTTCGTAAAAGACGGAAGTGAAATCGAAGAGCTGAACTCGAATTTAAAAAGATTCTGGGAAATTGAAGATGTGTCAGTAATATGTACAGGCACTATGGAGGAAAAATCTATTGTTCGAATTGAAGAACAGTATGCAATGAAGCAACTCGAAAAATCGATCCAGTTTAAAGACAATATGTACCGAGTGGGTATTCCATGGAAAACCAATGAACGGGCGTTGCCAAACAATTACGATATGGCATTAAGAAGATTAGAGAATACCGAGAAAAGGCTTGTTAGGTCACCGGAAATAGCAAAGGCATACAGTGAAACTATCACTCAATACGTTGAAAAGGGTTACACCAGAAAGGTCTCGAGGCATGAACAAGAAACGTCAAAGTGGTTCCTTCCGCACTTTCCAATAATCAGGCTTGATAAGGAAACGACGAAAACAAGAATAGTATTTGATGCGTCGGCAAAGTGTGACGGGGTTTCCCTAAATGACGTCATCCATCAGGGCCCGAAATTACAGCAAGATTTTTTCGACGTTTTGCTTCGATTTAGGCGGTATCCGTTTGCAGTGGTTTGCGACATAGCAAAAATGTACTTTCGGATAGGGATAGACTCAAAAGCCAAGCCGTATCATCGATTTCTATGGAGGGGAATTAACCAGCATCTACCTCCAGATGTCTACGAATTCGACCGTGTCGTTTTTGGAGTCAACTCGTCCCCATTCCAGGCCCAGTATGTTTTGCAGCACCACGCCAAGAAACATCAAGGGGACTTTGAGCGAGCCACCGAAACGATTCTAACCTCGACGTACATGGACGACTCAATGGACTCTGAGTTGGACGAAGAACAGGGCATCGAATTGTATCGGCAGCTATCGTGTCTATTGTCAAAGGCTGGTATGTACGCGCGTAAGTGGCTTTCCAACTCACCCAACGTGCTATAAGCAATTCCATCTCAAGACAGAAAGTCAGAAGTAGACTTAGATCGGGATCAGCTGCCATGCACTAAGACGCTGGGTGTGTGGTGGCTTGCAGGTGAAGACATATTCACGTTTAAAGAGCATATTCCTGATAGTAGTATACAATATACGAAACGCACTTTTCTCAAGAAAATAGCTACACTCTTCGATCCTATCGGACTCCTTGCTCCATTTTCGATTCGGGCCAAAATGTTGTTGCAAGACATGTGGACTTCCGGTATTGACTGGGATGATCAGCTGACCGAACCGCTGATGAAATCCGCTCGTACATGGTTTGGTGAACTTGAGAAGCTCAGAGATGTGCAAGTTCCAAGGTGTCTCCAGGAAAAAGCGAAAATTGCTGGAACTATGTCGCTGCATACATTCGTGGATGCGTCAGAGGTTGCTTACGGAGCGGTGGTATACGCAACATGTACCTACGAAGATGGTTCCATTTCCAGCAACATAATAGCGTTGAAAACTCGCGTTGCACCAGCCATTGCAACCAGTATTCCTCGATTGGAATTGATGGGTGCGATCATCGGAGCCAGGCTTACCTCGAGAGTATCCTACGTGCTGGGGATTCCAATAAGTTGTGCAATCTTCTGGTCTGATAGCGCAAATGTCCTTTGGTGGATCCGAGGCCGAAGTCGCGAGTTCAAACCCTTTGTGGCCAACAGGGTAGGGGAGATCCAGACAATCAGTTGTCCAGAGCAGTGGCGATACATACCAACGGATCAGAATCCAGCTGATATGCTTAGCAGGGGTATTAAAGCGGCAGACCTCGTCAGATCTGATACATGGTGGAGAGGACCCGAATTTCTTAGGCAGTCGGAAAGTTTGTGGCCTTTAAAGAAATCTTTCGAGGCGCCAATCGGAGATGCGGAGATGAAAAGACTCACTAGCACACAACAGATGTCATCAAAGTACAAGCAAATTTCAGAACCCACGAATGACTTATATGGTTTCATCACAATAGCAGAAGAAATACAGTTTCCGGTAGATACAAATCGGTATTCGAGTTGGCTGAAGGTTAGAAGAATACTGGCTTGGGTCAATCGTTTTGTACAGAATTGCCGAAAATCGAAAACAGCCAGGGTCTCAGGGGAGCTCCTTGCCGATGAGTTGAAGAGGGCGGAGATACAGCTTGTTAGACACGCCCAATGTAGAGAATTTCGCGAGGAATGGATAGCCTTATCGCGCGGAACACAGTTGCCTACAAACAGCAAGCTGATGGGATTACAATCACAATTGGATGAAGATGGTTTGTTGCGCTCCAATGGAAGACTAAAACATGCTAAGTTTCTCTCGTATGACATTCGACATCCTGTCATATTACCCAGAAAAGGCTCAGTGACGAAACTCATCGTAAAAGAATTCCATGAAAAAGGTAACCACGCGTCCGGGACCAATCAAACATTAGCTTCGTTATCTTCTCGGTACTGGGTGATCGCTGGACGTGAGGTAATCCGGGCATGGGAAAAAGAATGTGCCTTATGTCGGAGAAGGAAGGCCAAAGCATGCCAACAAATCATGGCTCCACTACCCGTTGCCAGACTAAAACAATCGCTGAGGGCCTTTACCAGAGCAGCAGTGGACTTCGCGGGGCCATTCATCACCATACAGGGACGCGGTAAACAACGCAAAAAACGATATTTGTGCCTTTTTACTTGCTTGAGCACGAGGGCAGTTCACCTTGAAATGGCATTTGGGCTTGATACGGATTCGTTTATGAACGCATTTTATAGAATGGTCAGTCGCAGGGGAATTCCAGAAGAAATGTACTCAGACAATGGTACAAACCTCAAAGCGGCTGACAAAGAACTAAAGTTGTTAATATTGCAACTGGACCAGGACAAGATCAAGGAATCAATCGCGAATAAAGGGATAGTTTGGCATTTCAACCCCCGTTAGCCCCACATTTCGGTGGGGTTCGCGAATCTCTGATTAAATCTGCAAAAAGGACCATTAATGCCATCCTAGGGAATGCTGACATCACAGATGAGGAGCTGATGACGACGATTATCGGGTCTGAGAGCCTAATAAACTCTCGGCCCCTTACCTACCAATCAGCAGATCCTACTGACGACACACCCCTGACGCCGAACCACTTCCTGCATGGGCAGGCGGGTGGTCAGTTTGTACCAACGACGGTGGACAGCACACAGTTCAACCCCCGAAAGAGATGGCGACGAGTACAGGAGTTAGTCCGCCATTTCTGGCACCGATGGCTACGCGAATGGGTCCCCAGCTTTGGTGCACGAAAGAAATGGCATAAGCAGCATCCAGATCTACGGGTCGGTGAGGTGGTACTAATCATATCTCCAGACACAGCACGAGGAAACGGGCCTCTTGGGAGAGTGGTGGAAGTCTACCCGGGTATCGATGGACGAGTTCGAGTGGCTAAGCTCCAGGTGGGACAGGGTACAGTGATAAGACCCGTGACGAAGCTCTGTCCGTTAGAATGTGACAAATAGGACGTGTTGATATTAACTCACACTGAAGAGAGACTTGTTTAACTCCTAGACAAATCCATACTGAAGATAATCTTTAAAATGTAATTTTAACTATAGTACCATAATATCGCTTAAGTAGTTTTGACATATAATGTAATCAAAATGTTGCCATTTCGAGGAGGGGAAGATGGAGAGAAGGACAAAATGTAATCAGATACACTATTATTGGGCGTTGCGCATGTTAGCGTAATGTCATTTTTTTGTAACGTTTGTTACGTTTGTAACGTACGTTATCTTTTAACGTTGTTGCCAAGTGAGTGGTAGTCGACGCCACCATCGGGCGCATGGTAAGAAGAATAAAATAATTTTTAAGAACTTGCTATCGAAGTTCTGTCGTTAGACTTTTATATTTCCACAATCGGGAAATCTCATGAACAATAATACATATTTAAAGTTTATCAACATACACGCACCAATGCCCATGACCTCAATGTCAAGGCCACGTACTCATAATTTTCAACATAATCGCGCTCATGCTCATGACCTCAAGGTCACAGACTCAGAATTATTTAATGCCAATTTTTTTTTTTTAATAAAAGCTCAATTTGCCCAAACAATTTAATGGAGTTAGTTCGTATTTGGTATGCGAAAGGTACAGGTCGTTTCTCCGGCTATTCCGTTATGCTTTTGTCCATATATGATTAATGATCGGCTCGAAATAAAAGAAATAATCTTGAAAGGGCCGTAAAACCAAAACTCAAGGTCAGTGTCACATACTTAGTAATTTATTTTTTTATGGATTTGGTTAATATCTGGATGATGATACACACGTTTCCAGGATTTAAACGACATTACCCACACCTACGTCGTGGTGTTCTCAAGGACAGTTGTCAAGCCGAGCAATGTGGTCTTATGTCTTTTTTCTTGGTGAGGATGGTCCCTGAACGGGGGCATCTGTGTCATATTCACAAATCTAGTTTTGTGTGTCGACTTGAGGTACGCTGAGTCTTTATTTTAAACAAAAGTCTAATTACAGATTGTTGGTAATCGTTAGAACTACCTGAACGCGTTGGTTCTTTTGTTTGCATTGAGGTTTTAAGCCTCCGCCAACCGTTGGTACAATGTACATGTACTTAGGTCATTTTGGAGACGCTGCTTTTGATTTTATGGGACTTTTACCCGACCTTAGGGTGAAGTGACATTATAAACCCTACCGACCAAAGAAACCGCTAGGGTTTAGCAGCGGTCCCACTTTTCTTGGGCAGACTTTTACAGTCTAGGCGGTTAACCAGTAATCAAGTTTGGTCAGTTTTAGCTCTGCACGGAAGCACTATGTCCTCCAAGCCCCGATGGTCGAAAGCCAGCGTCGGTTCTGGGTTACACCATGCTATATAGAGTGTGGGTACTCGTAAGCACAACCACAAAGATGCGCATCAAGCGAGTACCCTCACTCAATCTCTATTAAAAACAAAAACAAACAAACAAACAAAAAACAAACAGATAAAAACTAAGAAAACCCCCAACCCAAACCCAAACTAAAGATTATAACAAAGGGGTCAGTTTCGAGGGGTCTTCATTGCATGGGCTTATATAAGTAATGGTTTGCATCGGGGCTGGGCTGCATGATACTTCCACGCAGAGCTGAAACCGACCCGCACACGAGTACTGGTAAACCGCTTAGAGGATCTAGGTCTGTCTAGGCAATGCGGTGCGAGTCGGCCCGTCGATGCTTATAACCCTATTGGTTTCATTGGGCGGCAGGGCTAAAGATGTCATTTCATCTAAATGTAGGCCAAAAGTCCCACAGAATTGGAAGCAGCGTCTCCAAAATGACCTTTACAGTGCTGACGGGGACGTTAAATGGCATGTAACTTACGTTACGCAAGAGATAAGCGTAGGTTTCTATAACATATACTGCGCGTTATCTTCTTCCACTATGGCCGTGACATGTCCAAAGTTTAAGACGAAAATTTCAATGTGCGATGTCTAAATATTCATCTCAGAAATACGACAAAATGTGCGATCATCACAGATATCGAACATTTGATGAAACAAGATTTTTGTCGTAAGAACTTCGTACGATCTTTTTAAGAGGAAAATACTTCGCAAATGCTTTGATGAAACTGGCCCCTGGTGTCATTTGTTCATTTTAGCTAATTCGGTAGAGGGTCACCTGGGCAACAGAACCAAATTGGCCCAATGTGTTTAAGAGGAGTTGGCATTTAAATCAAATTGTTGACCTTTTTCTATTTTTAGCTTTGTCGGCCATTTTATTCAGCTGAACCAAATAATTATAGCTATTTTGGTAGAAAGTCACCTAAGCAACACTCCTACGAAGTTTGATTGAAATTGGCCCAATGGTTGAGGAAGTGTTGGCATTCAAAGCATATTTCTAATGGATTTCGATATTTAGCTCTAGCGACCATTTTATTCAAGCAAGCTGAACGATTTTAGCTAGTTTGGTAAAAGGTCATATGAGCAACATTCGTATGAAGTTTGAATAAAATTGGCCCAAGGGTATAGGAGGGGTTGTTGCTTAAAGATTATTCTATGTTTAGTAGAAGTAAAACAAAGATCAGGAATTGATACAATTAACTTACTCCATCCATAAAAGACACCAAAGGGAAAGAAATACAAACATTAAGCGACCAGACCATAATGGAAACCTAAACAAAGGAAGGCCATATGGACAGTTACTTTCCCACAAAATGGTCATATGGCCATCCAAAATTAAAAGACACAAGTGATACACACAGTAAGTAACAAACAACAACATAAATAAATCGCCACAGAAGAGCCGCCTTTAGGTCTGATAGCCATCTTGTTCATCGGAGCGGAACGATTTTAACTATTTTGGTAGTGGATCGCCTAAGCAATATTCCTATTAAGATTGATTGACCCTGGCCTTAGGGTAAGGAGAAGCTGGCATATAAAGCAAATTCTTGACATTTTCAATCTTTAGCACTGGCAGCCGTTTCCTCATCAGAGCTGGACTGTTTAGCTATTTTGGTAGAGGCTCGCCTACCTAAGCAACATCTCAATGAAGTAGGAATGAAACAGGCCCAAGGGTTAAGGAGATGTTGTCATTTTTAAAGAAAATCTATTTTAGCTCTGGTGGCTTTTATTGTCATCGGAGCTATTTTGGTAGAGCGTCACATGAGCAGCATTCCTATGACAATGGGTTGAAATTGGCCCATGGGTATAGTGGAAGTTGTCGTTTAAAGTTTTTCTATTTTAGCTCTGGTGGCCCTCTTGTTCACCAGAGGGGAACGACTTTAGCTATTTTGGAACAGGGTCAACTAGGTAACATTCCTATGGAATTCGTCTAAGGGTTTAGGAGGAAAACAAGTCAATCATTTGAGAAAAGACTCAATTAGCGGGGGGAATGGTTATCTTTCCTGAATAATGTCGTATTCCAGAGTTATTGTTGTCCAGTAACTTCTATGTTTTCACTGGTCATCAAACTGGGTTATTATGAAGGGTGATTAATGCAACTAAGCAAGAACGAGAACAATATGAGCCCCGCCAAGCGAATTTGGGTCTTCGAGCATTCCGTCATGACAAATTTTAACTGCGCATGCCCAGCCATTCTGTGGGGCCAGGGATATGGCTTTCTGTCTGAAGGTTCCTCTTGATTCACTGCTTGTATGAGCGAGCAGCGAATGTTCTGGCGAGACTGCGCGGATGCGCAGGCTCGCCTGAACCTTCGCTGCTCGCATAGGCGATAAGTACCAAAATCGCTTGACGGGGCCCATATAATAAGTCACATCTATACTATCAGCCAATCAGACTACATTGTATACGGTTTTCGTCAAAATTCACAAACTAGTAGACAAACAGTATAGATCCTGATCAGATGGCTTCTTCAGAACTAATCTGATCGGGATCTAACTGTTTGCAAAGTTAGGGGTTGTCGTGAACAGCAGGATAAGGGTTAATGCAATGTAAAAAAAATGGTTTGTGGTTTGTTTGTCATTATAAACTTCACCTTTTTTTGTCTATGTAATTAAGATAATCAAACAATCCATAAAACTAACGTGGTCTTGCGTTGAGAAAAAGTGTTGAGAAGGCCTTTAAACTCAAGTCTAATTTCTGATATGAAGAGTTCTTTCTACACTGGGATGTGCTAATTAAAGCAACTCAAGCTCTGTCGTCTATATCAGTTTAACCCATTTTGTACCGACCGGAATTTGTCAACCTTATATATAGCACAGGTCCATTTCAAAATTTGATGGTGTGAAGTGTTTCTAAATATATTTGAA
Source organism: Lucinisca nassula (assembly GCA_963580285.1). Taxonomy (NCBI): domain Eukaryota; kingdom Metazoa; phylum Mollusca; class Bivalvia; order Lucinida; family Lucinidae; genus Lucinisca; species Lucinisca nassula. Next base: position 52,868,125 of record OY757014.1, on the reverse strand, counting down.
AAATAAAAAAATGGCTGAACTTTTTGCAAAAAGAAGTTCCTGAACAAAAGCCGAGCTCGGTGGCGTCTGATCTGGGCCTGTACTTTTTGTTGCTATAACCCGTTATATGGGATTCGGAACAAAATGAGTTAATACACAACACTCCCAAACTTTGGATAAACATATCTCGGACGCCCTAGGCGAGCAACTCACATTATTTCAATATACACCGATACATACTCAGTCATTTCAGAATAAAGAAAGTGGGTTTGTGTCGTAATTTTCTTACTTTAAGATTTAAACAAGACACAACGAAAGTAGCCTAAACTCACATTATATTATATCATATTAAAACTTTTACCACCCTAAAGTTGAAATTTTCAGATTAAAAAATCCTTAGTCCTCTGCATTTCGCCATCATTTTAGCTACTTCCTAGCGACACCTTGTTTCTTCTTATCATAATAAGACCTGACAGTTTGATGAGAACAATGTTTTTGAAACTGATTACCTGCTAGAGTATATTACCTTAAACCTCTTTTGATTAATCCTGGAAATCATTATCCCACAAAATAACTTGACACAAGTCCTTGTAATTAATGTAAACAGTGAGGGCCATGATCAGACATCACCCGTGTGCAATTCCAAAGCATACAGAAATGGATACACCAGTAAGTCTTTATATAAAAAATCTTTTATATCTTCGATATAAAAAGATTGGGTACAGCATGGATATTATACGACAGACTGCATGCATGGTAGTTAACCCAAACACGGTTGGCAACTTTGCTTCCCTCTTTGTTTGCACGCCGGTGGGTCAGGCCTCAGATTCTATGACGGCTCCAACGTAAAGGCTTATTGAGAATTAGAGAGATCTAATTCAAGGTAATGTTGGTTGGTGCCTGATGCTCTGTCTCTGGTTGGGCCCATCGGGGTCTAACTGTTGGTTTTCTTTTGCTCCAGCGTTTCAGTGGTTTCTTGCTGTCGAGTCCTCACCGTTGTCTCACCTCTGTGGTTCTTTGATTTTTGTGTTCACGGAGATGTCGCACTGATGAGTTAGGAGGCCTTCATGCGGACTGAACAAATTATTTGTCTAAATCGCGGCGGAAGTGGGGGCGAGGATTGTGGCCACGTGGAGTCGATTTAAGCCCTCCAGTGGAAATCTTCCACTGACCGTTCCAGTGCGGCTCTTCTGTGGCGATTTATTTATGTTGTTGTTTGTTACTTACTGTGTGTATCACTTGTGTCTTATAATTTTGGATGGCCATTTTGTGGGAAAGTAACTGTCCTTATGGCCTTCCTTTGTTTGGGTTTCCGTTGTTGTCTGGTCGCTTAATGTTTGTATTTCTTTCCCTTTGGTGTCTTTTATGGGTGGAGTAAGTTAATTGTATCAATTCCTGATCTTTGTTTTACTTCTACTTTGCATGAATCCAGGTTCTGTATCAACACTAGTTTTAAAAATGGCTGAATTAACCCACTGAACACAACAACTTTTACTTTTGCAAACATTGTAGATTCAGATTAAATAGCTTTTGCAGAAGCAGTCTGATCAGGTCCTTAACTGTGTGCCATGCAGTTTCTGAATAATATTTAGAAATTTGAACACTTTTAATCAGCAATGAGTGTGGCTAAATTAATTTATTCAGCAGGAAAAGGGTTAAGACTCCCAAACGAGACCTACTGGTTTTGCTGGGTCAGTCAAGTACAAATGCTAATACATGTTGTTATTTGGTACTTAGCCCCTGTGGAGAAACTGTGGGGATTTGTGATGGCATGTCATCGACTGCATTCTAGTTTATTTTTCTGTCAGAATGCAAAAGCACGCTTTCAGGGGAGGCAACCCCCAAAGCTATACTTTTGACTCCCATGTCAACAATGGTCAACTCTTAAAGGAAAGAATTTGCTCATGAGCAAATTCTTTCTTTAAGAGTAAATGGGTCAGAGCTTATAGAAAAGCAAATAGGTAGTCCCGATTTCAAAGGCGAAAAATCTGTCAGGTGGCACCTTTCTCCATAAGTGACCAACATTTTTCTTTTTCTAAAATACTTTATGTGACCAATATGTTTCCCTTTCTATCAGACTTTAAGTGACCAATAGTTTTCGTTTTCCAACAGGGAAATATTGTTTTAAAAATGATAAAAATTGCAGGAGTGTCAGCATTTTTATTGGGTTTGACGACCCTTTCAAGATTATTTTACTCATATCGAGCTGATCGTTAATCACAGTCAGGCGAATACCAAAGTACACAGAGAAAAACCACCTGACCTTCCGATGCAGAACTTGGCGTCTAACATGTGACCCGAGCCAAGGTGAGACACCTAGTGATCTTATACACTGGGTCACGGGGCCCTTAGCTTTGTCCTGACAAAGAGGACTCAAAAGTTACGTGAGATATGAGCTTGGCATTTGGCTTACTTTTGTGGGCTAAGAAGTAGGTGGAATCACAGAAATATTTTTATTTTTTCACCGTCCCCAACCATCGGAGCTTGAAGAAATAGATGGGCTGCGTAATGCTTCCGCGCAGAGCTGAAACCAACCGCACATGAGTACTGGTAAACCGCTCAGGAAAAGTGGTGCGAGTTGGACCGTCCATGCATATAAATCCTATTGGTTTCATTGGGTGGCAGGGTTTGGGATGGCTGACACTTTCTTATACCGTCACTTTCGACGTACAGGTCATTCTGTAAATAACATTGTTATACAACCAGTGGAAAAACTTTATTACGTTGCAAATTCTACATCTAGATTCAAAATAATCAAAAGACTTGAAGCTGAACTGAAATGGATTAAATTTTTACAGACCCCTTTCCACTGGGATTTAATGACAACATTTATCATGAGGGTAATATTTCCAGAATGCCGGACTTTGATATTTTCTCACTCCTTGAATGTCGAAAACGCAGAACTAGATCTCACGGCACCAGGAAAAATGGTAACTTTAAACGTAAATCACGTGCGTTTAAACGAAACAATACTAGACTGAAGTGACTGTCAATTATATTATTAAATCATGGACGCCACTCTATGCTTTCATTTTTAAGTTCATTACCCGTTTCTGTTTTACGTCTTCTGGACACCGAGGCGAATAAATTCTACGATAGTTCTCATCAGTTATATGTTGCGGCTCTCTTAACTAGAGGCTATACTCAGCATACTCTCCGTCCTTACATTGATTCTGAAATTAATCATAAACGCCATTTCTTCAAAATATCCTTCATTAATAAGGGTATGGATTTTATAGATTTGCCCAGTATCTTCCGTGAGAGATCGGTGCTTTCTTCCATTTCTGCTTATTTTCAAAATACTGAAACACCTATAATTTGCTATAAATATAACAAACCTGTCAGATCTATCATTTTTAATTTCAATAAACTTGTTTCAGATCTTGATATTGATACTAATACTCCTGATTCATGTGATTGTAAAAACTCAAAGTATTGCTATCCTGCTGCTGGTCATGTAATTACTGGCAATTTGAAAATTATTCCTGAATCTAGGATAAGGAATATAATTTCTAAAGGACCGAAATATCGGTTTCCTTCTAAAATTGATTTCAGTAAATGTAGAGATGAAATCGCTGCTTCCTTGAATGAATTCGGTAATCGATGGTGTAAGCGAGAGTATGTTGAGCATAAAGCCCTTAAGGACTGGAAACTTAGCATTTTAAAACTAGTGAATAAACGCATTTCTTTCTATTCTCAAAATACTAACTTATTACCTCCTAAGCCCAAGACGTCTTTACGTCATCTTAAACTAGGTATTCAAGAATTTCATAAGAAGTTTGTTTTGGCCCCTGCAGACAAGGCCGCTAACAACGTCGTCGTTGTGTGACGGCTCCACTATGTTAACACGCTTTAGCAGGAGCTTGGTGGTACTAAGGCCTATGAACTTCAGCCTTTAGCTGAAGAGAGAGCTATAGTAGATAAACATGTTTGTCTTTCAGCCACCAAGTTTGCTGTGTGTGTTAACGAAGGCCAAGACAAGCTTCCTACGCTATACTGGTTACCAAAACTTCATAAAAAACCTTACAAAGCACGGTTTATTGCAAATTCTAGCTCTTGCACTACCACTGAACTTTCTAAATTATTAACTTCCTGTCTTACTGCTATTAAAACGCATGTAATTAAATATTGTGATAAAGTCCTTGAAAGATCAGGAAGAAATCTGTTTTGGTCTATAAAAAATTCGAATGAGGTTTTAAATAAATTGAAATCTAGACATTTTCGTGCTTCTAGTCTGTCTACCTACGATTTTTCCACTCTTTACACTACACTTCCTCATAATCTTATAAAAGAAAAGCTTAATGATTTAATTGAATGGGCTTAACACAGAGAAGTTTCTCTCTATCTTGCATGTAATGTCAGAAATGCATTTTTCACTTCTAAAGAGCATAAGAATTATACACTTTGGTCATGTCAGAAAGTGTGTGATGCCCTCACCTTTCTACTTGACAATATTTATATTAGATTCGGTACCAAGTTATTTAGACAAATTGTGGGTATTCCGATGGGTACTAATTGCGCACCTCTTGTGGCTGATCTGTTCTTGTATTGTTATGAAAGAGACTTCATTTTGTCGCTTTCCATTGATAACCAATCTGAAATTATTGAAGCTTTTAGCCCTACTTCTAGATATTTAGATGATTTATTAAATATTGATAATACCTATTTTGATGGTTTGATCAGTCAGATTTACCCCCTAGAAAACTTCAGTTAAATAAAGCAAATTCTTCTGATACCGAGGCCCCGTTTTTGGATTTACATCTATCTATTGTAGATGGATTTGTTTCGTGCAAAATTTATGATAAACGCGATGACTTTGATTTTGAGATTGTAAATTTTCCTTTTTTGGATGGTGATGTTCCTCGTGCGCCATCCTATGGCGTTTATATTTCGCAATTAATTCAATTTGCTAGAGTGTGTAGTCATGTAACTGACTTCAACACTCGTAATAAATTATTAACGGCTAAACTCCATAATCAGGGTTATCGGTACCATAAACTACGCAAAGCCTTTTCAAAATTTTATAGACGCCATTCTGATTTAATTTCAAAATTCAATATTGGACTTAAATCTCTTCTGCAACAAGGTCTATCGGAACCCGAATTTTATGGTGACTTAGTATATTAATTCAGAAAAAACTATAACCGCAATGACTTCAGCACACAATTTCGTAAAATCATTCTTCGATATAAAAAGATTGGGTACAACATGGATATTATACGACAGACTGCATGCATGGTAGTTAACCCAATCACGGTTGGCAACTTTGCTTCCCTCTTTAATTGCACGCCGGTGGGTCGGGCCTCAGATTCTATGACGGCTCCAACGTAAAGGCTTATTGAAAATGAGAGAGATAATGTTGGTTGGTGCCTGATGCTCTGTCTCTGGTCGGGCTCATCGGAGTCTAACTGTTGGTTTTCTTTTGCTCCAGCATTTCAGTGGTTTCTTGCTGTCGAGTCCTCACCGTTGTCTCACCTCTGTGGTTCTTTGATTTTTGTGTTCACGGAGATGTTGCACTGATGAGTTAGGAGGCCTTCATGCGGACTGAACAAATTATTTTTCTAAATCGCGACGGAAGTAAGGGCGAGGATTGTGGCCACGTAAAATCGATTTAAGCCCCCCAGTGGAAATCTTCCACTGACCGTTCCAAGGCGGCTCTTCTGTGGCGATTTATTTATGTTGTTGTTTGTTACTTACTGTGTGTATCACTTGTGTCTTTTGGTTTTGGATGGCCATATGGCCATTTTGTGGGAAAGTAACTGTCCTTATGGCCTTCCTTTGTTTAGGTTTCCATTATGGTCTGGTCGCTTAATGTTTGTATTTCTTTCCCTTTGGTGTCTTTTATGGGTGGAGTAAGTTAATTGTATCAATTCCTGATCTTTGTTTTACTTCTACTTTACATCTCAATGTTGGGTAAAAGTCCCACAAAATTGGAAGCAACGTCTCCATAATGACCTATACAGTGTTGATGGGGACAATAAAACCAACCACAGAAATGTTTTCAATTCGGTATTTTTCAAACTGTTATCCAAATAGGAACAACATATTTTGTATAGTAGCAGAAAATGCATTAAAAAGAATTCAGTGTTAAAACAATGTTTGTTATGCTGCTTCAACGTTGCATCAATGTTGGGTCAACATTGTGTGTTGAGTCAATATTGTGTGCCTGCTGGGCTGTGGATATAAATTTGGTCTGTGTTTGCAGTCTATATTTAGATTTTTTCATCTGCTTCTTCCTTTTCTTCCTTTTTTTTTTTTTGATACACTTTTAAGTAAACTTTCTATTTCTGCTGAAATACTCTTGGTTACAAGTAGTTGAAACTGTAAGTGTGTGGCAGTATCAAATTGTGTTGGTTTCATTTTACAAAACAATTAACAGCTGTCAGATTTAATCAGATAAAAAAGCCATAGAACCTTTCCTAAAATTTGTGAAAATTTGGCGAAATGCAAAGGACTATCCTGATAATTTTAATATTTCTGCACATCACATACATTGCGGAAACTCGGTAGAAACGCCTCGACGAGGCTGTTCAAACGAGAATAATATAATAAGTCACATCCATACTATCAGCCAATCAGACTACATTGTATACTGTTTTTGTTCAAATTCACAAACTGGCAGACAAACAGTATAGATCCTTAGAAAAACAGTTTATTAAAAGTGGCCCACAGGTTGTAGAAAATAGTCGTTAAGACCACTTTTGAACAGTCCCAAAGGTGGTCTCTTATTAGGTGACACTGAGTGTAGAAAACACAATGAAAGAATAACCGAAATGTTCTCATTAAACTTTCTAAAGGAAATTTGGTCATAATTTTAGGTGGTCTTTGTAGTATATAAGAACTGTCAGTCAAAAGTTCTAGGAGGAGCTTAGAAAATGAGATGATGATTATTAAGCGGTGAGCACTCGAATAGAATAGTTGAAACAAACCAATGGTGTTCCTTTAATTGCACCCCACAGTAAAACATTACAATGGCGACAAATACGGGATTTTATTAACGGACTCAAACCAATGTTTGTCTTGTGGAAATAAAATTTTGTCGAACTAATGAAAAAACAAGTGTGAAAACAAACACGTAAATTAAAAACAAGTGTAGTTAAAACAAGAAAAGAAATCAATTATGGCGACAAAATTGGATATTTCGAGTCCAGGACATTTTCGTGTCATAGGAGAACAAACGAATTTAAATAAATCATGGGGGCAGTATCTCAAACGGTTCGAGTATTATATCAAGGCCGCAAACATTACCAAAGATGAGCAAAAGCGTACTCTTTTATTACATGTCGCTGGGACAGAAGTGCAGGACATTTTTGAAACATTTGAGGATCCAGGTACGACCTATGATGAGGCCACAACATTGCTCTCAGACTACTTAAAACCACAGAAAAACATTTTTTATGAACGTCATGTGTTCCATAAAACAACACAAACCAAAGATGAAACAACAGATAACTATATTGTAAGGTTATCAAAACTTGCTATTTCATGTGAATTTACGGACCAGAAAGAAAGAATCCGAGACCAAGTTGTAAACGGATGCCACTCTACCCGACTGAAGAAAAAGTTACTGGAAGAACAAAACTTGACTCTTGATAAGTTACAATCAATAGCAAGGACTTTCGAACTTTCAGAAACGCACTCGAAAACAATGGAAAGCCACGACGCCCAAAATAATTGCACCACTGCTGGGACAGAGGAAATAAACCGGGTTCGATACAACCGCCGTGGACGTGGACGATCGAGTAATGGGGCTAGACCAAAACAAACTACCCATCCACCCAGAACACAGCCGACACAACCGAACAGAAACCCAAGATCACACCCTTCTCAACATAAACGTAACCAACCAGGACGCAGATACGGGGTTGAAACAGCTTTGTGCTACCGGTGCGGAGAAACTGGTCATTATGGAAATGCCTGTGAAAAGACAAAAGGAGTTACTTGTTTTGCTTGTAATGGAAAAAATCACTTTTCTCACATGTGCAAATCAAAAGTGAAAAATGTCAATGTTCTTATGGATAATGATAATTCCAGTGGGGATGAAAGGGATGAAATTTTCACTCTAAACGGTAAGAACGACGCCACTATTTATTTGACAGTTGAAGGGAAGATAATTAATTTCTTAATTGATAGTGGGGCATCAGTAAACGCATTTGACAAAAGCATATTATATGAGCACATAAAAACACCAGAAACTTCTTTACAACATTCAGAAGCCAAAATTTACCCTTATGGCGAGACCTCGTCCCTAAAACTATATGGCAAAACAAAATTAAACATGCAAATTGGCCAATCCACACACCCTGTAGAATTTCAAATCATACATGGTAAAGGTAAATAAAAATCAAAAATGAGTTCCTTTAAGAGCAATGAAAACATTCATAAGAAAGAAGATGGGTCATACTACGTAGTTTCGGCTAATAAAGCCTCATCAGTAACCCTGTAATGATCCGGCAAAGAAAGCCAGAGGAAACATACTGCAATTTAGCGAATTTCAAATAGGCAGTCGATTCAAAGACTGATACAAATCAAAATGGGGTCCAAATAATTAAAAACCGGTCTAGAATATGAGTCTAAACCAATAATTTATTTCTGATTTCTCAGAATATTCACGCTGATCTCAAAGAACCAAAGTAAAATATAAACTGCACTATGGTTGATGTACGGGGAGACGTTTTACGGCCGCCACACGACACAACACCAGCTGCAGTGAAGGCAAATAAAAATCAAAAATGAGTTCCTTTAAGAGCAATGAAAACATTCATAAGAAAGAAGATGGGTCATACTACGTAGTTTCGTCTAATAAAGCCTCATCAGTAACCCTGTAATGATCCGGCAAAGAAAGCCAGAGGAAACATACTGCAATTTAGCGAATTTCGAATAGGCAGTCGATTCAAAGACTGATACAAATCAAAATGGGGTCCAAATAATTAAAAACCGGTCTAGAATATGAGTCTAAACCAATAATTTATTTCTGATTTCTCAGAATATTCACGCTGATCTCAAAGGACCAAAGTAAAATATAAACTGCACTATGGTTGATGTACGGGGAGACGTTTTACGGCCGCCACACGGCACAACACCAGCTGCAGTGAAGGCAAATAAAAGCCGTTATTAGGCCGTAAAACTGCATCAGAGCTAGGTTTACTGCATATCGGTAGGATAAATACGGTAACAAGTACACATGAAAATACTGAATCAATATTGAGGTCATATGAGGATAGATACATCGGCACAGGTAAACTCAAAGATTTTCAGCTAAAGCTGCATATCGATAAATCTGTGATCCCAGTAGCTCAAACAGCGCGACAAATTCCATTTAAAATGCGAAAACAGGTTGAAAAGAAAATCGACCAATTAGAGAAATACGATTTAATTGAAAAGGTTACAGGACCAACCCCATGGGTATCGAACCTAGTCCCTGTTCCAAAGAAAAACAATGACATACGGTTAGCTGTTGACATGAGACAAGCTAACAAAGCAATATTACGAATAAGGTACCCTTTACCAAAAATTGATGATACCTTAGAACAAATGAACGGTGCATGTCTGTTCAGTCGATTAGATTTGAATGATGCGTTTATGCAGGTCGAGGTTGAAGAAAAAAGCAGATCAATCTTGACATTTGTTACCCCCAACAAAGGCATGTACAGGTTCAAACGTTTAATTTATGGCATAACGCCCGCCAGTGAAATATTTCGACGCTTAATGCAGCAAATATTTGAAGACATTCCAGGCTGTCAAGTAATCATTGATGACATCATCATTTATGCTGACAATCAAGAAAATCATGACAAAATCTTGAAAATGGTAATGACTAGGCTACGCAAGAAGAACTTGACATTAAACAAGAGCAAATGCGAGTTTAACAAGGCAGAATTAAAATTTATGGGTCACACCTTATCTTCCCAAGGAATTAAAATAGACAGTATGAAAGTGAAAGCTGTCCGTGATGCGACCCCACCTACAAATGCTAGTGATGTTAAGAGTTTTCTAAGTCCTGTGGGATTTTGCTCAAAATGTATCCCGCATTACGCGACAGTTGCGGAACCGTTGCGAAAAATCACCAGGAAAAATGTTCCCTGGGAATGGTCGAGCGCCCAGCAGAATGCGTTTGAAAAACTTAAACAGTGTCTCACGAGCGCTGAAGTAACGGCCTAGTATGATCAAGATGCTGAGACATACTTAGTCATTGACGCGAGCCCATACGGACTGGGTGCAATCTTAAATCAAAGACAGAAAATGGTGACATTAGACCTGTCGCGTATGCAAGTCGAACGCTTACACCAGTAGAGCGACGTTACTCGCAGTCGGAGCGAGAAGCTCTTGCCGTATTATTTGGCATACAGAGATTTCATGTTTATCTATATGGCATGAAAATTACGGTGCATTCAGACCACCGGCGTTGGAGAGGATTTTCACCTCTGCACACCAAACAACAGCTAGATTTCGAAATAGGGTCTTGAAACTGCAGCCGTACGACTTCAAGGTAGAATATGTACCGGCATACTTAATGACAGCAGATATTTTATCCCGCGCCCCGGTCTCTGAAACACACACCGCCACGTGCGACATTACAGAAAACCACATTAATTACATTATGTCTAGCAGTTTACCAGTAGCGGTGACTTTAGATGAATTGAGACATGCGTCGGAATTTGACCCAATATTGTGCAAAGTTCGCAAATGCATTGAATCAAACAGGTGGATCAAAAGAGACCAATTAAAATCTTTTAATCAGATAAGAACTGAGCTTTCAGTCAAGGACTCAATTATTCTCAAGGGCAACAAACTAGTTATACCCCCAGCGTTGCAGAAGCGACTGCTTAAAATAGCTCATGAATCACACAGAGGTATAGTAAAAACGAAACAATTATTACGAGAAAAGGTATGGTGGCCCAGAATTGATGAGCATGTAGCTGAAATGATAAAGAGATGTCACGCATGCCAAATGACATCTACTCCCCCGCGTGATCCTCCAGTAGTCATGACTAAATTGCCAGCCGGACCTTGGCGAGAGCTTGCAATGGACATCACTGGACCCTTTGAACATAAATACTACATTCTGGTTATCATTGACTACTACTCACGCTTTCCTATGGCGGAAATTTTAACATCCATAACCAGTCAATCTATAATCAATCAGTTAAGAAAATGGTTCGCTATTTTTGGCCTACCATTAATCATAAAGCCCGACAACGCGGCGAATTTTGTGAGTACTGAATTTGAAGACTTCTTGAAGCAAAATGGCATCAAACATTTTCGCTCTTTGCCTTATATGACACGGCAAAACGGTCTTGTTGAAAATTTCAACAAATCTTTGAAGAAATGCGTTAAAACTGCAATTTCTGAAGACAAGAACTGGCGCGAGGAACTTCAAACATTTCTCTTACATTACAGAGCAACAAAGCACTGCACAACAAACAAATCACCATCCGAGTTGCTAATGAATAGAAAAATAAAAACAAAACTCCCTGAATACCACACCTATAAAATACCAAAATCTTTGCAAGTCAGAGATATGCAACAGAAGACAAATATTAAATTTTATGCCAATAAAACAAAACCCCCAAATCTTAGGAAATTTTCATCAGGCCAAAATGTGCTGATATTGAGACAAGAAAAGGGGACAATTTTGCAAAATTGGCGTAACAAGGTTTACAGGGTCATTCAGCAAAAGGGATTATCTGTCAAACTTCAAGGAGAAAGTGGTGAAGTTCTGTATCGTAGTGTTAATCATGTGAGACCATACTATTATCCAGCCAGTGTTGTACAACAAACTTCTAGGATAATAAATCAGAGAGAACTCAGAAACAGAAAAACACTGAAGTGTCCAATCAGATATCGTGATGATTGAAAGACCTAACGCTTCTTGTGCGGTAAGGCAGTGACATTTAATGATTATATCAATTACTTGTCAGAGACAGGATGTATTTTAATATTTTCAAAACAAGAACTGCTTTGAACAGTCTAGAAATAATTAACAATAACTGTTGAAATAAGTGGTTTGGCAGTTCAATTTCAATCTTTCATTAAATGTCGACATCAAACTGCGACATACATGAACTTTATCAAATTACATTCTGATGCTTACTAAGCAATTATTTTCTGTAATTGATATGTTTGCCTTTTTCTCCCATTCAGTATGAGAAGCGATGCAACAATTTTTCTATATAATATATATGTGTTTTTTTTCTTTTTTTCAAAGTAGGAGAAGAGTGAAGTATATAAGAACTGTCCGTCAAAAGTTCAAGGAGGAGCTTAGAAAATGAGATGCATGTTTGCATGCTGTAATATGATTATTAAGCGGTGAGCACTCGAATAGAATAGTTGAAAGAAACCAATGGTGTTCCTTTAATTGCAACCCACAGTAAAACATTACAGTCTTAATAGCGGAATTTTACTGTAATTTTAATTTTGCTGAAAAAAATGTGAGCAACTTTTGTATTTACAAAAGCTACCTTTACAAAAGCTATCCACAATATTTTCTGCAAATATAAAAGTATATTAATTTTGCCATATTTAATGATGAAAGACATCGTTAGTTTTGAGCAACTGCTCCCAGTATATCAAAACTGCGCACACATTGCGTTTATACAAAATTCAGGTGACGATTGTCTATAGATATTCTTATCATTGTGGTAACAGAGTAATGTATAAAGAGGGTTATATGTAAAACCTGGACTTGATTATTTTGCTGGGACCTGTTAAACAGTGTTGGATCAGATATGAACCTGGCTTATGATCGGGATCTACAACATTTGCTTGAAATTATTCAAAAGGTTAAATCAGCCGGCGCATAATAAAATCCACAATAAGACCTGTGCGACCAGCTAAGACTTAGATCAGCCTGTGCATTCGTGCAGTATGTTCAGAGTCTTCGCTGTTCGCATGAGCCTTCTATAGCCTCTGCGCTATTCATAGGACAACAAGAGATTGCTCCTACCTGGCTGATCTGACTGGCCGGAAGAACTGAGTCTTCGACCATAGCACGGGTCTTATTGTAGGTTTTGTCATTCGCCGACTCAAAAGAAACTGTCAAAATCTCCGTTCAGAACCATTTTCTCACCCTACCCTACGAGACAATAAAGCCACCAGTACTGTTTGGGCATTCGATTATGATTGTGGGGTCATTGAAAGGCTGAACTTGGGTGTCTGTGTGATATTGATTTACAGTTAGGCAAGGCCTTTGTTTGCAACAGGTAAGGGTAGATATTGTAATTTCATCAATTTCTACATTTCCATTAATAATTCGCTTCTCGTTTGTCCTTCACTTCCATCTCCTCCACTGTCGCTTCCATCTCTTTTCTCACTTTCTCTGGGAGACGACACAAATGACCCACAATGGTTGACATGTCGTAACAATCAATCAATCAGTTATACAAAGTGAAGACATGGCTAGTGTTATGACAGGTAATTCAGTGAAACTTTATCGGGACGAGCTTTAGCGAAACTAGTCGAGTTATTGTGGCTACTTTCTTTAAGACACAAACTAAATATTTAACTTCCACCACACCTGTCATAGTGAAATACACGATATACCGTAAATAATTATAAGTGTTCTTTCGTGTCAACGTTTATATTGGCATCTACATGTTTCTAATGAATGCCTGATGAAAATATTTGTTGCATTGCACAATATGCATCATAATCTATAGACTGAAAGGTTTACAGAAATACATGTCCGTATATAATCTGTCTGTTTGTCCGTGTTTATCATGTAATTCCTTCCTTCGTGGTGCAGTGCAGGACTGCGATCAGTCGCACTCGATGGCATACGCCTTCAAAAACAAACGATGAAGGGTTCCGTTTTCTGATGTGTTGAAGGAAATCTCCCACCGTGATCCTAGCGATACTTGATCGATTGTGTGGACAAGATGTGAACAATCAACTACTAGAACATAATAGATCAAAATCCAGCATCTCTCTTGTGAGTCATTATTGTTAAGGTCACGTGGGAACAGTTTTGCATAATTAATTTTCCAACTGACTTGTGGTCATCACGCAACACATATTGTCCATTTACAGAATGAATGTACTGTCTCACCTGGAAATAGATAAATGATAACAGAAGAAAAGCTCTGCCATATTCATTACGGAAAGGCATAGTGCATTCATTCCTTTTTCTAAAATGGTAGCTTTCTGATGAATATGTATGATATTTCTCTTATTAAAACTTCAAACCCAGGTTGTGGGTGCTCGAGAGACTAACGACTTCTAACGTATCATTATGAAAAAACGCCTATTCAAATATATTGAACATTTTGCCACAAATGATGATATTATTATTAATAATAATAATAAAATAAAAAATGAAAATTGTCAGAAAAAAATATCAATAGTTGTTATATTTCGGCTCATAACAGATTGTTTGTATTTGTTAGAACGAGGCGGTTCTAACGAGCGCCCGCAATCTATGTTTTCAGCAGAAATATGAAAAATAACGTACACTCCTGCAAACCGCCGTCCTACTATATAAAAGTGGGGTTTGAGGGGTCAAAATTATATAGGAGTGCTTTCGTGATGTTCTAACCACTTCAAACACAGGTGGTGGGTGCTCGTTAGAACCGCAGCAATGATGTGGTTCTAACGGTTCTAACGAGTACCAACAACATATGTCTTTGACCAGAAATAACAAAAAAATTGTATACCCTATGTAAGCACCAGTTTTCTCTAAATAAAGGGGGGGGGGGCTTTAGAGGGATGTCCAGTACATGTACTTTTTAGCGTGATGATGAAGCAATGTATTTTTTGTTCGTTCGTTTTTCGTGGAACTGAATCAGAATCAGAATTGTAACTGGTGACACGTCAAATGACATTCATACACCAGGACCTGTGGTATGGGAAGTTAGTCCTTAGCTCTAACCAAAGAGTTAAACGTAGCTACACAGTCCTCAGCACCTTCAGCCAGCGAAATAATCGAATCGAGAAGGGCATTCCAATCTCTAATGGTTCGGGGGGGAAGAACGATTCTTTATAAATGTCAGTTCTTGCAGTGAGGGTCTGAAACGTCATTGAATGGTGCTTTCTATAGTGCCTAGCTGGGGGAACAAGGTCATCCGTTGGAATGCTGGCAGCACTATTTAGACCTTTGCATAGGAGTATAAGCCTACTGTCTCTTCTCCTTTTCTTGAGAGACTCCCATCTTAACTTTCCTAGAATTCCAGTCATGCTCCCAGTTTCAAAGCAGTACTTGCTTGTTACAAATCTAGCAGCTCTATTCTTAACTTTTTTAATTTATTCATAAAAGACCACTCAATTGGGTCGCAGATGCAACTACCATATTCCAAGATTGGGCGAACAAGTCCCCTGTATGCTGTCTCTTTCACATCCTGAGGACACTGATGAAGATTTCGCCTCAGGAAACCAAGTGTTCTATTCGCCTTTGTACACATGTTGCTAATTTGTGTATTCCATCTCAAATCGTGAGTGTTTGTCACACCAAGGTATTGAATGGAATTCACATTTTCGAGGACCGTTCCCTCTAATGTGTAAGAAACCTCAATTTTATTTATTCTCTTCCTAGTTATCTGCATAATATTGCATTGAACGGGTTGAAATCGCATGCCCCATTTTCGTGCCTAACATCCTAATCTATCTATATCCTTCTGAAGTTTCATTGAGTCCTCAGTATCTCTGATTTCCCGATAGCAAACACAGTCATCTGCGAACAGCCTTATTTCTGGGTCAATGTCAGTGGAAATATCATTGATGTACAGGGAGAATGGCAGCGGACCAAGAACAGTCCCCATACGGAAGATTCACCATTAACAACAACACGCTGTTTTCTGTAGCAAAGGAAGGTATCTATCCATTTGAGAGTTTTCCCTCCAATTCCATAACCAAATAATTTGATTTTAAGTAGTTGATGAGGAGTGGTGTCAAAAGCCTTCTCGAAATCCAGAATAAATGTGTCCACCTGCCCCCTTTGTCCAAGATTTTTGCCCAATCATTAATAACCGTGCTCAACTAAGTTTCGCAACTATGCCTTTTCCGATATGCATGTTGTCTGTCTGACAAAAGTTTATGTTCATCCAAGTCGGCCATGATGTTTGAGCAGACTATGTGTTCAAGCAATTAACATAGAACACATGTCAGTGACACCGGGCGGTATTTACGAGCGAGAGCTCTGTCTCCTTTTTTGAAAAGGAGCCATTCTTTGGGAATTTCACCCGTATCGAGAGATTGTTGGAAAAGATGAGCAAAAACTGGACCTAACTCGTTCGCTAGTTCCTTCAGGACTCTAGGATGAAGCTCATCAGGCCCTAAAGCTTTAGACAGGTTCAATCCTTTAAGTAACTTGATCACTCCCGCCGAGGATACAACAATATTTTCCATGAAGGGGGCCGATCTTCCAGTCAATGGAACCTCGTTGAACTCATTTTTATTAAATGCATCATTAAAATGACCAACCAATTTCTCTGCCCTTTCAGAGTCTGATTCCGCAACCCCGTTCCCTCCTGTTTTATTAAGGGATGGGATACATTGCCTATCTTTCTTCTGGCTATTGATATATCTGTAGAAGTCTCTGGGATTTGCCTTTGCATCACCTACCACCTTACACACAGATCATGCTGATTTTTGATGTCATTTTTAATTTCTCGTCTCAAGTTTTCAAATTTTGCTCTGAGTTTACCACTTCCCAACTTTTTTGCCTTGCATGAATCTTATTTCTCCTCCGAATCTTTCTTCTTATTTCTGGTGCGATCCAAGGAATTGAAGATACAGACCAGCTAGTTTTGTCGGACCGAGCTTCAATGAAAGACTTTATCAAATCAAAGTTCTCCTGGACAGACCGAGCGTCTGAATGACAATAATAGTATTTCCCTCTTGCAAATTTCAGGGCATCCTTCCTCATTGTTTCATAGTCACCTTTTTGATATAAGTACCCCTTTCTACGAGGTTTCTTTATAGGTGGTATGAAGATTTTCAAAAAATCAAGAGACAATATCATGATCACTTAGTTTGTCCGGGGATTGAATATCCCAAAACTGTCCTGGCAAAGTTGTAAGAATCAAATCCAAAGTGTTCCTATCTCGAGTAGGGAAGTTAACAACCTGTTCCAAGCCATGATCATTACTGCTCATCACTGTCACTGAAATAACACATTGATAAAAATGTTTACAAAAGCTGTCATTTCTTCCATGATTGACTAAGAAGACTTCTGAGTTTTTCACTATCAGGATTAACGTTAATGCAAACACTGCACTGTACTTCCCAAGACCAAGTTCTTCAAAGCATCGTCATTGGTCAAAGTGACAAGGACAATATCTAATACACTGGATGTTTGCTGTACAAACATATGAGCAGCTGACTCACATTTTTAGCAAACAAATCAGGATATTTGCAATTATTTTGAATACTTAAAGTCTTAATGATAGCTCAACTAGGCATCGTAAGTTTGAACAAGTGGCTCCTGTGATTATCGAAATATGAAAGTAGAAGTAAAACAAAGATCAGGAATTGATACAATTAACTAACTCCACCCATAAAAGACACCAAAGATTTTTTGAAAATCTTCATACCACCTATAAAGAAACCTCGTAGAAAGGGGTACTTATATCAAAAAGGTGACTATGAAACAATGAGGATGGATGCCCTGAAATTTGCAAGAGAGAAATACTATTATTGTCATTCAGACGCTCGGTCTGTCCAGGAGAACTTTGATTTGATAAAGACTTTCATTGAAAATACTCATTACGAAAAAACGCCTAATACAAATACATTGTAAACTTTACCGCCGAAAACAAAATTAAGATAAAAAATTGTAATACTTTTCTTATTTCTGCTCATAATATAGATTCATCGAGGCGGTTCTAACGAGTACCCACAATCTATATTTTAGAGCAGAAATTAGAAAAATAAGGTTTACGCCTGTAATAAGGTTTACCCCTGTAAACCCCAGGTTTAATATATAAAAGCGGTGTTCAAGAGGGATAATATTATTAAGGCGTGTTTTCGTGATGTTGGTCACACGCAAAGTACGAACTACCCCTTATGATGGTTCCAAATACATGTACTTTGCACGCGACCATATACAATGTTTAGGCTTCAATATGCACAAGAAAGATAAATTACGCCGTGTTCACATATGACGAGAGTACGCTGTTTCTTGCACAATCCACATACGGCCTTTTTTGGGTTTTCTGGTCCCCGCATTCTGAACTGTCTCCGAATTTTTGCACGAATTTTCTGATAAACATGACGAATTGAGTATTGTGTTTGTTTTGAGGTTTTCCGGCCCAATCAACAGTATTTAGATCATATCGAGCTGGTCGGTTTACTAATCACAGTTTTCCTGTTTTTACCCATACACATTACCTGTGTTAACCATGTCGAGGATTGTGAACACGTTAAAACAATTAAGCTCTTCCCCCCAAATCAGTTTAATAATTTACTGACCGTTCCAAGGCGATGCCTCTGTTGTGGTTTATAATTCGTATTTTTTTGTTTGTTTGTTTTGGCATGTATGTACTATTGTTGTTTTTATATTTCGCACAGACGTTTGGCCATTTTGTTCCTGTGGTGTTTCGTGGTCGGTGCTGTATTTGTGTTTCTTTCCGGACAGAAGGTGTTAGGTAATTGTTTCGATTCATGACTACTGCCTTCATAAGCGACACACCAGTACAGTGGATAATCTCTTCTCAGAAACTGACCGCTGCCTTTCTCAATAAGCGGAAAGGAAATACTGAACCAAGAAAAGATTTCGTATCAATCTCCACGTAAAACTGTTGCAAACAGCGGCGCAGGTATCGAACCCAAGTCATAAATATCGGCAAAAAGATGCCCACGGATAAAAAGGGGAAGACTTTCTTGTTGCTGCGATGACACACACGCAAAGCTACTTAAACATTTGCTAGATCGCATGCGTCCATCTTTTTAGGCCCCTTGTATTATGTACCTTAAGTCCTGCTACAGCGGCTGGTCCCATTGGATCCACAGCTTGAACGTACGAAGGGCTGTTACCCCGTAAAACAAAGCCAAAACCTAC
This sequence comes from Lucinisca nassula, assembly GCA_963580285.1. NCBI lineage: Eukaryota > Metazoa > Mollusca > Bivalvia > Lucinida > Lucinidae > Lucinisca > Lucinisca nassula. The sequence continues at coordinate 52,849,155 of OY757014.1, read as the reverse complement.
TGCATCGCTAGTTATCTATAAATGAAAACGACAATACAATTTTTATTATTATTTATTATTATAATTATCTGCATTACTCTTTTTTTTCAAATACATTTTTTTTTCATTTTAACGCGTGTCTCGCTGAACACGACAACCCCTACCTTTGTAAACAGTTTAGATACGAATCAGATGGCTTTATCTGATGAGGGTCTATACTGTTTGTCGTTCAGTTTGCAAATTTAAATGAATACAATATATCAAGCAATTTGATCGGTTGATATTCAGAAAGTGTGTGGCAAACTTAATTATTCAGCAGGATAAGGGTTAAAGGGCAATTTCAGCCATGAAGTAGGCATCATATTAGCATAACCGTGCAACGAATACCCCAAGTCTTTTTAATCCAGTTTGCAGTAAATCGCCTATATTAGGACCACCTTGCTGACTGTTCAAAAGGGGTTGGTCTTTAAGGTCACTATTGAACAGTTCCAATGGTGGTCTCTTACCAGAGGATATCTGGGGTAGAAACCCCAAAGAAAGAACAGAAAGAAACCATTTAGATATGCTTTTAAAAACAGAATCAGTCTTAATGTTCGCTTGTTTTAATAGCGAAGTTTTACTGTGTTCATCAACCGGCCCCGATAGCTCAGTTGGTAGAGTGCCTGCTCTAGGGAACGGGAGGTCACGGGTTCGATCCCGGGCCGCGACATACCAAAGTCGTTGAAAATGGTACTAGTTGCTCCTCGCTTGGCACTCAGATTTACGGGGTAGAGCTAGGACTGGTCGACCCAGTGTCAGGATAATGTGACTCGAAGTGGTATCATGTAATGTGTCTGGGATATGATACTTCAGTGAGGCAGCACTATAAAAGTGAGCATAGAGCTCCCTGTCGCCACCAGGCACCGTCGTGATATGACTGAAAAATTGTTGAAAGCAACGTTATACTCGAATTCACACACACACACACACACACACACACACACACACACACACACACACACACACACACTGTGTTTATCAAGCATTTGTTCATTTTGCATAAAACCGTACATGGATTTTGAATAATTGTAACTCAGTGTTATAATCGCATCATTTACGCATTTCCAACGAGCATCCACAGTCCTTGCTTTAAAGCAGAAAGAAGGAAACTTATAACAATTTTTCATTCAAAAAGTGTCATTTTTTGAGTAATAAACTATACGATAACACACCCGTGTGGCATAGTATATTTTTCCATATCTCCTAAATGACTACTTTTCTGATGAAAATCCATGATATTTTTCTTATTTGTACTGCAAACATAGGTTGTGGGTGCTCGTTAGAACCGCCTCATTGAGGCGGTCCTAACGAGTACCCACAACCTTTGCCTTGGAGTAGAAATAAGAAAAATAATGTATACCCCCGTAAACCCCAATTTTCTCTATATAAAGTGGCGTTTAGAGGGTCTTTATTTCACGGACTTGTTCACATGATGATAGCAGAAAAAAGCAAACATATAACAACTTTTCATTCAAAAAGTGTCACTTTTGGAGTAATAAAAGAATGCACTGTGTCAAACGTGTGTGTAAGCTTAATGGAACCTTAGGCCAACATATCTCATCCGTGTGAAATATATTTTTATTGTTTGTCCCTAGAATGACCTTTTTCTGATATATGTGTTATTTTTCTTGTTTCTTCTACAATGATAGATTGTAGGTATTCGTTTGAACCACGGTTTAAACAAATACACCCAAGATAATGCAAATAATATAAACTCCTCTAAACCTAGGTTTTCTGTATATAAAGAGGGTCACTGATGAGGCATCTTATTAACATTCTTAAAAAGAGATTCTTCATGAAATCTTTTCTACAGTCCTTCTTTCCCTTCTGCTGACAGAAGACAGGCAGTGTTCACTTTCTAGCGAAGGAAATGTGTACTTAGCAGTATATGCCTGCCAAGAAATGTGTGTCATTCAATTTAGACCGACGTAAGACGCCTCAAACCGCAACATCTGAATAGAGTCTACAGTGTTTGCTTCAAGTATAGGTACTGTTTTAAAAACTTACCACAAACAAAACCAATCTGACAGCTCTGCTCTTGGAAATGATCCGGTCCCAAGCTTTTACGTAAAAAAGTCTGTTGGTATGTTAATGACCACCCACATTGATATTCTGAGTCAACCGACGGAGCGGATGACACATCAACAAAAGGCCAAATGATAGGGAACAGGAACGGTCTTGCTAAAAACTGCATCTGATAACAACTCTACGCAGAAGCCTTAGTACTTAAAAGATTCAAAACGATTGCTGAAGTTCGTGGTTCTCTAGAATTATGCGACTGCAGTCCTGCAGTCCTCAAAAGCAATAGTTTAGAGAGCATCAAATTGGAAATCCATAGCAGAAGATATTCTGCAAGTAACTGTGTTCTTTGTACATCACACGACTTTCCAGCATGTCATACACACGAAAGATTAAACGCGGTGAAAGTTTACATTTTACCTTTATGGTCTGTTTGATATAAGGGGTCTCCGGAGACTCAAGTTCCTCTACACTGGCATGGCGAATTAACACTGTAACATTAGAATAATACAACCATGTGAGATAACGATTTCTTTCATGTCACTTGTTAAGATCTCACACCCGTACGGCATAGTGCATTTGTTCACACCTCCAAAATGGCTACATTTCCGATAAAAATCCGTTATATTTTTCTTATATATATTGCAAACATAGGTTATGGGTATTCGTTAGAGGCGGTTCTAATGAGTACCCACAACCTATGTCTTTGAGTAGAAATAAGAAAAATAATGTATACCCCAATAACCCCCAGTTTTCTCTATATGAAGTGGGGTTTATGGGTGTTCATTTAACGGACTGGTTAACGTGATGTACAATAGCTTTTTCTGAAATTTGTGCTTACGTCAAGTTTGTTATTGAGCCATCATACCTGATTCATGATTTTTTATAATAAGCCTTGATGCTTTCAGGAGCTTTTCCAATGTGTTTTTCAATCACGGTTCACCACTGGGACCAGAAAAGAAACTACTATGGCAAGAACTGGAAACTACGATCAAGGATTTAAATATGATATATATATAAAGGATCCGCTACGTTTTGACAAAGCAACTTGCGGGCCCTGGTAGCTCAGTCGGATGCGCGTCTGACTGGATATCAGGAGGACGAGGTTTCGAAATTTGTCGGGACAGCAAATTTCTTTCGTAGAGATAGATCAGGAGAATTTTTTCTACGGTCACTATCTCCCTTCCGCTGATTCAAGAGGGACACTCGTCAATTTCCGGTGAAAGAATGTGCAGTTTACTGATTAACCGCTAATGTATAAGCATGCCAAAGAAAAGGGTGGTTAGGTAAAATTACCGGCTCGATATGACCTAAATTTTGTTGACTGGACCTTTGAACTCTATATAAACAAATTACTAAGTGACCATTTCTTTGCATGTTCCCTTAAGTGGCTATAAAATGTTTTTGTTTTCTGGTGAAAGTTTGTAACATATTTAATATATCTGCTTCAAATATGGACTAATGGTGCAACGAGTACCCTCCAGTTGTGTTTTGAGCAATGTATACAATAGTGTATATAGCTATATTTACGTTCTGAATACATTTACAGAAAACCCCTCTAGTTCACTATAGGAACTTAATTTGGTTCAAACTTCGATGAAGTTGACTTACGTGACGTCAGTGGCGTCAAAACAAACAATGCTTCTTTCCAGTATGATTGGTTGATGGAGACATTATGGCGCCAACAAAGCTATTCCGCTTGAACTTGGAAAGCTTTGTGTAATTGCTTTCCTGATTTAGTTTCAGTGCTCAAATCACAACTATTCGAGAAATACTCGTCATGGATGGAGAATGTTAATATGAAATGTGTGATACTTAAACTGTAACAAACCAACTTATTGCAGCTGAGTAGATATATGATATTGTCTTAACCCTTGTCCTGCTGATCCCGGATATGCCTTACCTTTCAAACAACGTAGATCCAGATCAGGTGGCTTCTGAAGAAGCCATCTGATCAGGACCTACATTGTTTTTCATTCAGATTGTGAATTTGTTGCAATCGTTTGCATCAAGTAATCTGATTGGTTAGTAGTGGGTGTAACATATTTGAATATTCAGCAGAACAAGGGTTAAGAAAACAAAGCAGGACAATTTTGAATAGAGGTGAAGGCAATGATCAGGAATCGATACAATTAACCCACACCTCCCATCAGAGACACCAAAGGGAACGAAGCACAAACATGAAACAACTAGACCTCAACGGAAACATCAATAGCGGAAAACTGCATGTTTTATTGAAACTGGATACATACGCGACAATGTTTGTCTGAGTAACTAAGTATTTACAACACTAATCATATCTACAGTAAACTTGGTGGGATGCTAACATCTTTCTTAGATAATGAAAACAATTACTTGTGCACAGTGGCTTGAAGGAGAGGTATTTGTTTTCAACGGTTGCTGAAAGCCTACTGCAACGAGTCTACATCCGCATCAAGGATCAAGAAATACAACAGGAACGTGGCATACACGATTTCTGTCATTCCTATTTCATTATCATGCCTATTCTGATTACCTATCAAATCTTACCAGAATATCTCAAGAACCGCCTGGGAACGAATAACTAAAACGTTAGGCTATTTACTTGGGGATGGTGGGTTTGGGGTGGCGGCTTAAATCGATTTTGAGTGACACAATCCTCTATCTATCTACTGTTACAGTTATCGTCACATTTGACCATTACTCGTAGGTACAAGTACATACAACCTCAAGATTTGCAGGGTATAACCAAACAAAACAGAGATGAAACACAGATGAGGACTCGACAACTTGAAATGTTGGATTAAAAATAAACTAACATACAGTTAGACTCCGGGGTGCCGGACCAAAGACAGAGCATCAGGCTCTAACCGACATTACTTAAAAAGTTTTAAAAGTCTATATACTATTAATCCATTACTTAAAAAAGTTTTAAAAAGTTTATATACTATTAATCATGTAATTACATTTATGAGATTTATCTACCTATCTATCTGTCTATCTATCTATATCTATCTATATACCGCATCACGAGAACAAGTCCGTGAAATGAAGACCAACTTAAACCCCACGGAGCGGATGGTAAACATTATTTTCTTATTTCTGCTCTAAAGACATAGGTTGTGGGTACTCGTTAGAACCGCCTCATTGAGGCGGTTCTAACGAGCACCCCACTGTCACGACAAGGTTTCTTATTTTCAACCCGAAACTTATAGGCATGTAATTACTTGTTCTCTTACAAGAGAGCAATACTGACATGTTTACAAGTTAACCGAATTTTTATATTATTTTGTGCTACGGTAGCTAGGCCTTGTCAAGAAAACTGTCCAATTATGTTTTTCTTGATAAACGTAGGTTTCTTCGTTCTTTTCGGACGGTTTCGGACCTGCACACACCTAAACATATGTTCTTGATGGAAGTTACGTCTGTCAAATCAGACAGATCTTGTTAAGAGGGCGTATTTTCTAACCAACTAACCTTCTTGAACCCTCTGTTATTCTCTGCTGGCTGGCCTATGTGGTCCTCCATACAGGTTGCGTGTCGATCAGGCGACCCGACTTTGCGAGCTATTGTGGCAAGGCCATCGCATGATCGTACACGTGTACTGACCCATCCCACTTCTGACACCAATGGCACGCTGCCTTTGTGTGTGTGTGAGGCTGTTCGGAGCCGCGGGCTAGCTCAACCTCCCACTCACCGAAAGTCACGTGACATTGCATCCCTATATAAGTAACTGACCGCTCAACATCGGGTGTGGGACATTATTTCCAGAGCCGATGTTGCAGTATCGAGCATAGGCCGATAGCAGTGAGTAAAATGATTTTTATTTATTATCTTTGATTCTTAGATGCAGCGCTATTCTTGCTTGTCAGTATCCTTCTTGTGTTAATATTGCCATTTCTTTTCCCTGTACAGCACATAAGGGGGGGCACCTTAGTGTTGGGCAGAGAAGAAATGGAACTTAAGCGCTGGATTTATTGCTTACATGGATCGCCATCTATTGTAAGGGTAGATAATTTTGGCGATTTATGTACCCGGGTTCATAGTAGGGGAGATAACTGCGTTAGGATTAAAAGATACCGTGTAAGACGGCGTTTGTTCATAGGGCACGCACGCACGCATCTTTTTGCAATATAATTTGTGTAGATTCTGATCAGGCGCAGTTTAAGGTCACACATACCATCATTATCGGCGCTTCATTGCATTGAAGGTCCTGATCAGACGCAGCACTGAATTTTCGCAATAATGTTATTGTACATGTTTTTTTTTCTTTCGTTGGAAGACTGTTCAGATCCAATGAAAGTTTTAATGAAATAGTGTCAGGGTGCATTTTCTGTAGACCCTGATCAGACGCCACCTGCGTCTACGCGCGATATGTTTTTTATCAATCATATGGCTCCAAGCAGATTTTCCAGATATTTTGAGGGGAGTACATTTTGCTCACCGGTCTAGCCTGTAAGACTGGGCGAGCATACTGTACTCGATTATGGATGACAAAATAATGTCCTTTTCTCGCCGTCTGTTGGCAAGGCGAGGAGTCCCAGCATCTACGGCTGGTTGTCATCATGAGTTAGTACCCTTTATCCTTAGTTTAGAGTCGGTGTACTTATATCAGAGTACTCCGAGCGATACATTGTCGCTGCAGTGTTAAAATAACGGTGGTGCACTCATTTTTTCGTGTTTCTGCTTTGGCATGCGGATTGTGGGTCACGTTAGAACGGCCTCACGCAGTGATACTGCTCTAACGTGTGGACGCGGTCCGTATTCTGGGCAGAAGTAGGGAACAATGGCAAACTTTTGCACCGTCATTTTCAGCCATATGTTTTGTTAGAAGAACATTATATTCATGGTAACGCATTGGTTGTTTGCGCAACGGCGTTCTAAGGGACAATTTCAATCATTTAAAAGTGTAATGTTTCTGTATTTTATTTGTACATGTATAAGCTCGTTTCTTAAGTGTAATAGTTTTGTCTTAAATGTAGTAAGCTTTGGTGCACTGAGGTTATATCAGTCCCACCACGTGTATTCGGCCGCAACGTCGTGACGTCAAATTGACGTTGACGTCATGACCGTTGACGTCGAATATACGTTGATATAACGCTCGCTTGCCCGCTCCTAGTGATCTGTTATGCAAGTTTCCCGTGCAATGAGGGGTGGCTTTCATTTATCGCATTTGTCAAAGGTCAAATTATCTTGAAAGTTTCAAAACCCACCCACTTGCGCGGGCATGGCATCACACATCAGGGAGAGAATTTGAAAAGTTGAGGTTAGCAGTGATTATTATGAGATGTTCGTTAATTTCAGACATCTACAAGGCTTTATGATCTACAAATGGCCTGTGGTCCGTAGTAGCATCTAATCGACTATTTTGTCAAGCCAAGAGGGTAACCCATACTTGACGTAGTCAAACGAAGCTCTTATATGAAGGAAGAATCTCCAACATGAAGGACGTGTGAAGGAGGCCTACAGGCGTCCCGTGTATCAGAGAGATCTCCTTAAACGTGTATGGTTCAAAAAATGAACACATCTCGTATTTAACAATCCTAAAAATGGGAACAGAAAAGGAATTCTCTTATTGCTCCTAAGAGCATTGTGTCTTAAATGTAAGACATAAGTAACTGTTGTTTTCCATAAGTGAGTGTGTGTTATGTACCGTTTTATTGAAGTAACGTGTACTGTTTTATTGAAGTAACGTGTACTGTTTTATTGAAGTAACGTGTACTGTTTTATTGAAGTGATGTTGTAAATAAATATTTGTGTTACTTCGACCTTGTTCTTTCTCGATTAGACCACCCCTCGTCTATCTTGACGCACGCAATGTCACGTGACTTTCGGTGAGTGGGAGGTTGAGCTAGCCCGCGGCTCCGTTCAGCCTCACACACACCCAAAGGCAGCGTGCCGTTGGTGTCAGAAGTGGGATAAGGTCTTTGAAAGAAAGTGCAAGTCTTAAGTTATAAACGGGCTCATTTGCATGTGTTGTTCTCATAGTCCAAGAGCCCATTCATTTATATTTTTGTGGATGTAGCGGTTTGTGATATGAAGCTACATGTATGTTCAAGTATTGTTATAGTACTGTGAAGTCAAATCATGTGAATGAGGGTCATGTAAGGAGTTAGTAACTTAAGGGAATACTGAGATACAGCTTCATCCTTTTCTCGGATGGTGGTTAGAGTTTCCAATTATTAACGTCAGCCTAGTGTTACCGCTCAATATTCCGTTGTGTATGTCCCTTATAGCTTCCCGTTGTCGTGGTGCTTTTTGTTGAGTTTTCCCCTTTTGAATTCTGTTTCTTGTCCGTGACGTCACGTAGGTCTAACGTCAATATGACGTCAGAATAACGTGGTTATTGACGTTCATCAGTGATATTGTGTTAATACGCGAGGCGTAGCTTCAATGGTAATGATCATTTGGAGTCACGTTCCTATTTGTGAGTTATGATAACGTAACGCCAATTGTGACGTTCAAATTTTGACGTTTTTATGAATAAGCTTGCTTAACAACATTAAGTAGCTTGTTTGATCAGTATTTTATCTGGTCTTATGCACAATATATCTATCTGGTGAAATATTTTGCTAGTTTTATAGCATTTTGCCATTTATATTTTGACCGACGTGTAATTATACGTCATTCCAAAATGGACAAGTTATTGGAACAAGGAACCCGCTTAGGTTATGAGGGGCAGGAACTCCAAAATTGGGTTAAGGAACAGCAGGCATTTGAAAGGGAGGAAAGAGTCCGCGTAAGGGAGTTGGAGTTGGCCAAATTAGCTCAGGTAGAAAAGGATAGAGAATTGGAGTTGGCTAAGGTAGAGAAGGATAGAGAATTAGAGTTGGCTAAAGTAGCTCAGGTAGAGAAGGATAGAGAGAAGGATAGAGAATTAGAGTTGACTAAAGTAGCTCAGGTAGAGAAGGATAGAGAGAAGGATAGAGAATTAGAGTTGGCTAAAGTAGCTCAGGTAGAGAAGGATAGAGAATTGGAGTTGGCTAAGGTAGAGAAGGATAGAGAATTGGAATTGGCTAGAATAGCTCAGGTAGAGAAGGAAAGAGAATTAGAGTTGTCTAAATTGGCCCATGAGAAGGAAATAGCGGAGTTGAACATTAGGTTGGAACGCGAACGTTTGACGACAAACGTTAGAATCGCGCATGAACAGACTGAGAAAGCAGCGCGCGCTAAGGATCCTAAGTAGAAGTAAAACAAAGATCTAAGTTGCCTTACTTTGACGAGGCAAAGGATAAGATGGATAGTTACATTTCGCGGTTTGAGAAATACGCGACCGCGAATAAGTGGGAAACAGATCGTTGGGCTATAAATTTGAGTGCATTATTAAAAGGCCGTGCCCTGGAAGTTTATGATAGGCTCTCAAATGAAGATGCAAATGATTATGTTAAGCTCAAAGAGGCATTGCTGAAAAACTTTGACATGACTGAAAGAGGTTTCCGTAAAAAGTTTCGTTACGAGAGTAGTTAAGAGTGAAACTTTTATACAATTCAGTGGCAGACTGAGAAGTTATTTTGATAAGTGGTTGTCTCTTGGTAATGTTACGAAATCATATGACGCAGTCTGTGATTTTATGGCAAGGGATCAATTTTTGGAATGTTGCAATAGGGAATTGTACGTTCATTTGAAGCCTAGGGAATTTGAAAGTGTATCCGACATGGCTAAGGAGGCCGATCTCTTTGCGGAAGCGAGAGGCGGTGTCCTTAGCTGTGGGTCGAAGGCAGCTCAAGGCGGAAAAGGGGGGCCTCAAAATAAGCCCAACGATCTGAACAAAAATAATGATACCACTTCCGGTAAGAAACCGGACATAAAGTGTGGTATATGCGGTAAGGCGCACTTAACATTTAAGTGCTGGAACCATCCCAGCCGTAAGATGGTTTCGAGCGCGAATATAGAGGAAAATAAAACGGTTAACAATACGGCTGACCATAATATTGGTCGTGGTGCTAACCGCGGACGCGGAAGAGGTCGAGGAGATAATCGCGGACGCGGTAGAGGAATGTATCAGAATCAAAACAGTAGTACAGCTAAGGGAGATCATCAGATAAGCTTTTGTAGAGCAAATAGAAATAACAGTGACTCTATTATTGATAGTGATATGCAGAGTGCTTATCCAGTGAAAGACGGTATTGATACTTCTTGGAGTAAGGATAAGGAAGGGGTTTGTTTTTTCTTGAAGTCTAGGTTACCCACAGCTCCCGGTTTGGTAAATGAAAAAAAGGTAGTGGTATTACGAGATACTGGGTGTACTGGTGTGGTAATTCGTAGATGTTTGATATCTGATGATCAGTTGATTGATAAGGAATCTGAGGTCACATTGATTGATCAGACTGCCAAGACAAGCTTCCTACGCTATACTGGTTACCAAAACTTCATAAAAAACCTTACAAAGCACGGTTTATTGCAAATTCTAGCTCTTGTACTACCACTGAACTTTCTAAATTATTAACTTCCTGTCTTACTGCTATTAAAACGCATGTAATTAAATATTGTGATAAAGTCTTAGAAAGATCAGGAAGAAATCTGTTTTGGTCTATAAAAAATTCGAATGAGGTTTTAAATAAATTGAAATCTAGACATTTTCGTGCTTCTAGTCTGTCTACCTACGATTTTTCCACTCTTTACACTACACTTCCTCATAATCTTATAAATGAAAAGCTTAATGATTTAATTGAATGGGCTTTTCACAGAGAAGATTCTCTCTATCTTGCATGTAATGTCAGAAATGCATTTTTCACTTCTAAAGAGCATAAGAATTATACACTTTGGTCATGTCAGAAAGTGTGTGATGCCCTCACTTTTCTACTTGACAATATTTATATTAGATTCGGTACTAAGTTATTTAGACAAATTGTGGGTATTCCGATGGGTACTAATTGCGCACCTCTTGTGGCTGATCTGTTCTTGTATTGTTATGAAAGAGACTTCATTTTGTCGCTTTCCATTGATAACCAATCTGAAATTATTGAAGCTTTTAGCTCTACTTCTAGATATTTAGATGATTTATTAAATATTGATAATACCTATTTTGATGGTTTGATCAGTCAGATTTACCCCCCAGAACTTCAATTAAATAAAGCAAATTCTTCTGATACCGAGGCCCCGTTTTTGGATTTACATCTTTCTATTGTAGATGGGTTTGTTTCGTGTAAAATTTATGATAAACGCGATGACTTTGATTTTGAGATTGTAAATTTTCCTTTTTTGGATGGTGATGTTCCTCGTGCGCCATCCTATGGCGTTTATATTTCGCAATTAATTCGATTTGCTAGAGTGTGTAGTCATGTAACTGACTTCAACACTCGTAATAAATTATTAACGGCTAAACTCCTTGGTCAGGGTTATCGGTACCATAAACTACGCAAAGCATTTTCAAAATTTTATAGACGCCATTCTGATTTAATTTCAAAATTCAATATTGGACTTAAATCTCTTCTGCAACAAGGTCTATCGGAACCCGAATTTTATGGTGACTTAGTATATAAATTCAGAAAAATATATAACTGCAATGACTTCAGCACCCAATTTCGTAAAATCATTCTTCGATATAAAAAGATTGGGTACAACATGGTTGTTATACGACAGACTGCATGCATGGTAGTTAACCCAATCACGGTTGGCAACTTTGCTTCCCTCTTTAATTGCACGCCGGTGGGTCAGGCCTCAGATTCTATGACGGCTCCAACGTAAAGGCTTATTGAGAATTAGAGAGATCTAATTCTTGGTAATGTTGGTTGGTGCCTGATGCTCTGTCTCTGGTCGGTCCCATCGGAGTCTAACTGTTGGTTTTCTTTTGCTCCAGCATTTCAGTGGTTTCTTGCTGTCGAGTCCTCACCGTTGTCTCACCTCTGTGGTTCTTTGATTTTTTGTGTTCACGGAGATGTTGCACTGATGAGTTAGGAGGCCTTCATGCGGACTGAACAAATTATTTGTCTAAATCGCGACGGAAGTAAGGGCGAGGATTGTGGCCACGTAAAATCGATTTAAGCCCCCCAGTGGAAATCTTCCACTGACCGTTCCAAGGCGGCTCTTCTGTGGCGATTTATTTATGTTGTTGTTTGTTTCTTGCTGTGTGTATCACTTGTGTCTTTTATTTTTGGATGGTCATATGGCCATTTTGTGGGAAAGTAACTGTCCTTATGGCCTTCCTTTGTTTAGGTTTCCATTATGGTCTGGTCGCTTAATGTTTGTATTTCTTTCCCTTTGGTGTCTTTTATGGGTGGAGTAAGTTAATTGTATCAATTCCTGATCTTTGTTTTACTTCTACTTTCCAATGTTTGTCCTATGGCACTTATTGATATAGATTGTCCCTTTTTCAAAGGTACTACTGAGGCATTATGCATGGATGATACACTTTACGACTTGGTTATTGGTAATATTGACGGTTCTAAGCTGCCTGATATGTCACATTTCTCGGCAGATAACGCAGCTAGTGTGGTTACCAGGTCACAAGCTAGGAATGAAGAAAAAGTGTATAGAAAACTTAAGGTGCCGGAACAGATTTTGAGTGGTGACAGGGAGCCTTTTCAAAATTTTATAGACGCCATTCTGATTTAATTTCAAAATTCAATATTGGACTTAAATCTCTTCTGCAACAAGGTCTATCGGAACCCGAATTTTATGGTGACTTAGTATATAAATTCAGAAAAATATATAACCGCAATGACTTCAGCACCCAATTTCGTAAAATCATTCTTCGATATAAAAAGATTGGGTACAACATGGATATTATACGACAGACTGCATGCATGGTAGTTAACCCAATCACGGTTGGCAACTTTGCTTCCCTCTTTAATTGCACGCCGGTGGGTCAGGCCTCAGATTCTATGACGGCTCCAACGTAAAGGCTTATTGAGAATTAGAGAGATCTAATTCAAGGTAATGTTGGTTGGTGCCTGATGCTCTGTCTCTGGTCGGGCCCATCGGGGTCTAACTGTTGGTTTTCTTTTGCTCCAGCATTTCAGTGGTTTCTTGCTGTCGAGTCCTCACAGTTGTCTCACCTCTGTGGTTCTTTGATTTTTGTGTTCACGGAGATGTTGCACTGATGAGTTAGGAGGCCTTCATGCGGACTGAACAAATTATTTGTCTAAATCGCGACGGAAGTAAGGGCGAGGATTGTGGCCACGTAAAATCGATTTAAGCCCCCCAGTGGAAATCTTCCACTGACCGTTCCAAGGCGGCTCTTCTGTGGCGATTTATTTATGTTGTTGTTTGTTACTTACTATGTGTATCACTAGTGTCTTTTATTTTGGATGGCCATATGGCCATTTTGTGGGAAAGTAACTGTCCTTATGGCCTTCCTTTGTTTAGGTTTCCATTATTGTCTGGTCACTTATTGTTTGTATTTCTTTCCCTTTGGTGTCTTTTATGGATGGAGTAAGTTAATTGTATCAATTCCTGATCTTTGTTTTACTTCTACTTTTCAAACTTGCTCAGCAGAGTGATTCTAGTTTGCACTTGATCAGGCGTAGGGTACAATCTGGGACAGTGTCGGTCACTAGAGGCTTGAATAGGGGGTGAAGCTAAGTTTGTCAGTAAGAAAGACTTGATGTATAGGCAGTTCACTCTCGGCAATAAGACCTCATTACAACTTATTGTTCCTTCTGGTTATAGAGAAAAGGTTCTTAAGCTTGCCCATGAATCTTTATTGGCAGGACACTTGGGTATCAGAAAAACCTTGGACAGAGTTGTATCGGAGTTTTATTGGCCTGGTGTTTGTGGCGATGTATCCAGGTTTTGTAAGTCATGCGACATTTGCCAGAGAACCATACCAAAGGGTCGTGTCCCTAAGGTACCTTTAGGTAGAATGCCAAGTATTGATACACCATTCAAGAGGGTGGCTGTTGATATTGTCGGTCCCATTGAACCTCGGTCTGATCGGAAGTCCCGGTACATTTTGACCTTAATTGATTATGCCACACGCTATCCTGAGGCGGTGGCATTGCCTAGTATTGAAACCGAGCGGGTAGCGCAGGCCCTTGTCGAGATGTTCAGTAGAGTTGGTGTACCTGATGAGTTGCTTTCAGACTGTGGTACCCAGTTTACCTCTGAGGTCATGAAGGAGGTCAGTAGGTTGCTGTCATTACAGCAGTTAACGACATCAATTTATCATCCTATGACAAATGGTTTAATTGAAAAATTCCATGCTTGCCTAAAGCAGATGCTGCGCAAGTTGAGTGCTGAACGACCTAGAGACTGGGATAAGTATTTACCCGCACTGTTGTTTGCTGTAAGAGAAGTTTCTCAAGAGAGTCTTGGTTTCTCGCCTTTCGAAATGTTGTTTGGTCGTAATGCCAAAGGCCCAATGTCTATTTTGAGGGAACTTTGGTCAGAGGATGTAGAGGACGAACAGGTGCATTCAAGTTATCAATATGTTATTGATTTGAGGAATAGAATTGAGGAAACGTGTAAATTAGCACATGAAAACCTTAGGAAGGCTCAAATCAGGCAAAAAAGTACTATGATACGCGCGCGAAATCGCGCCAGTTTAAAGTGGGAGATAAAGTTCTCATCTTACTTCCCACTAGTAGCAACAAGTTGCTATTACAATGGAAAGGCCCGTATGTAGTTGAGGAGGTAGTTAATAAAATGGACTACAGAATTGATGTAGAGGGGGTAGTGAAGACATATCATGCAAATATGCTAAAGCAGTACGTCGAACGGCATACTGCGTCACATTGCCTTTTGTCAGCAGAATCGGTATGTTCCACTGAGGACGATGAGAGCGACGTACTATCATTAAATGATTGTATTTTCCCATTAGGATCTGATAATGAATCATTTGAAGAAGTCCAAGTTTCGGGCAAGTTAACGCCGGAACAACAAGATGAAATCAAGTCGCTCATTAGTCAGTATCCGGACGTATTGACGAGTATACCGGGCCGTACTGGCCTAATCAAACATGATATAAAACTGCTGACGACTGAACCAGTAAGGTCTAAGGGTTATCCTATCCCATATAAGACGCGTGACGTCATGGAAAAGGAACTTCAGGAAATGCTTGAGTTCGATGTTATTGAGCCCTCGGTTTCGCCATATTCCTCGCCGATCGTTCTTGTACCAAAGAAGGACGGATCGATACGGTTTTGTATCGATTTCCGTAAGCTAAATAAGATTACGGAATTCGATGCAGAACCTATGCCGAATATGGAGGAAGTTATCAATAGAATGTCTGGCCATAGGTACTTCACGAAAATGGATCTTTGTAAAGGTTATTGGCAGTTAGTCCTCGCCGAGGCGGCAAAACCTCTCACTGCATTTGAAACTCCTAAAGGGCTTTTCCAATTCAAAACCATGCCGTTTGGATTAGTAAATGCCAGTGCTTCTTTCTGTAGGCTGATGCGTAAGGTTTTGCATGACCTTCCCAATGTTGACAGTTTTGTTGATGATATGTGGATTTTTACCCAAACATGGAGGGAGCATGTGACGTCTCTACGTCAGGTTCTTGACCGCCTCAGGTCAGCTGGTTTGGCGGCGAAACCTTCGAAATGTATGATTGGGTTTGATAAGATTGATTGTCTTGGTCACAGTATCGTCGAGCAGACGTTAAGACCGCAAGAAGACAAAATTCATGCCATTAAGGAGGCACCCAGACCCAAAACTAAGAAGCAGATCAGATCTTCCCTTGGCTTGGCAGGCTTTTATCGGAGGTTTATCCCTAATTTCGCCACCATTGCTTCCCCGTTAACTGATTTGACAAAGAAGGACAGACCTAACAACATCAAGGATTGGCAAGACTGTCATGAGAAAGCTTTTCAGACGCTGAAGAATAGGCTCACGTCTAGCCCTATTCTTCGCCTGCCCTTGTTTAATGACAGTCATCCCTTTATTCTTAGAACCGATGCGTCAGACACGGGCATTGGTGCTGTCCTTCTGCAAGAGTTTGAGGATGAGGGTAAACTTCCAATAGCGTATGCTAGTAGGAAACTTCTACCTAGGGAACGCAACTACTCCGTCATTGAGAAGGAATGTTTAGCCATTGTATTGGGAATTGAGAAGTTCCACAAGTATCTTTTTGGTGTAGAGTTTTGGCTTGAAACTGACCATAAGCCTCTGTCGTACATGCAGTCCGCCAAGGGACTTAACCCTCGTATAATGAGATGGGCATTAAAGATTCAGCCCTATCGATTCAGAATCATAGCCATCCGAGGACCGGATAATGTAGGGGCTGATTATCTCAGTAGATCATGAACATAGGTCTATGTATATTGTTGTATATAGCTGTGTGCAGGTTAACAAGAACCTCTTGTCGATAGTTAAGAAAAAGGAAATCTTTCATATCCTTTTCCTCCCAAAAGGGGGACTTTTGTCACGACAAGGTTTCTTATTTTCAACCCGAAACTTATAGGCATGTAATTACTTGTTCTCTTACAAGAGAGCAATACTGACATGTTTACAAGTTAACCGAATTTTTATATTATTTTGTGCTACGGTAGCTAGGCCTTGTCAAGAAAACTGTCCAATTATGTTTTTCTTGATAAACGTAGGTTTCTTCGTTCTTTTCGGACGGTTTCGGACCTGCACACACCTAAACATATGTTCTTGATGGAAGTTACGTCTGTCAAATCAGACAGATCTTGTTAAGAGGGCGTATTTTCTAACCAACTAACCTTCTTGAACCCTCTGTTATTCTCTGCTGGCTGGCCTATGTGGTCCTCCATACAGGTGGCGTGTCGATCAGGCGACCCGACTTTGCGAGCTATTGTGGCAAGGCCAGCGCATGATCGTACACGTGTACTGACCCATCCCACTTCTGACACCAATGGCACGCTGCCTTTGGGTGTGTGTGAAGCTGAACGGAGCCGCGGGCTAGCTCAACCTCCCACTCACCGAAAGTCACGTGACACCCACCCACAACCTATGTTTGCAGTATAAATACGAAAAAATATCAAGGATTTTCATCAGAAAAGTAGCCAGTTTGGAGATGTGAAAAAATGCACTATGTCGCACGGGTGAGTTATCGTAATTTACTGTTACTGCGATCGGTTGCATTTTACCATTACTCTCAGGTGCATGTACACTCAAGATTTGCAGGATATGCCTACACAGTAATCGTGATTCTCCATGCCTTGTGGGGGGTGGGTGCAGTTAATAAAGGACAGTGCACTTTGTGGCATTCATCTCTGTAACTGATGCCAATGATCATGTTCGGACACCGAAAATTTGTCACCGCTGCCATGGATCGAACCGGAAGCCTTTAGTATCAGAGTCAAGTGCACTTACCACTGAGCTACCATGTTTAGGCCTATGTCCCGATCCGAAATAGGATTAATTCTTGCAAATGCTGCCAACTGAGCATTTTCGACACCAAAATTTAACCTGACGTCACAACTGTCAGTTATTTAAGCCCCCCCCCCCCCCCCACCTCCAGTGGAATTCGTTCCACTGACCGCTCCGAGGCGGTTTTTCTGTCGCGTTTTTTTACGGTTTGTCTTTGAGGTTGTGTATCGCTTATATTATTTTATTTATTGATAGCCATGTGGCCATTTTGTGGGAAAGTAACTGTCCTTTAGGCTTTCCGCTATTGATGTTTCCATTAGGGTGTAGTCGTTTCATGGTTGTGCTTCTTCCCTTTGATGTCTCTGATGGGAGCTGTGGGTTAACTGTATCAATTTCTGATCATTGTCTTCACTTTTATGTAAAATATAAACATATCGCCATTTTGAATATACAATATTTTTACAAATCGCAATGTTTCCGAGGTATTTTACAGAAAGGGCCATGCTTATATTAAGTCCATCATTTTTTAAGGGTCTCAGTAACATGCATACAGCCAGTGTAGTAATCAATTCGATTGCGGTCCGTCGTGCATGTTGTGAAAGCACAGTTTCTCCCAAACTACTTTCTCGCATAAACTTTTTCTCGGCCATTATGTGAACTGTTATGCCATACAATAGCCAAATCTGAGAGAGCATTTTCCTGTGCCTTTTTTCCTGAGATGTGTGCCATCAAAAAGGAGGCATTAAAAATTACAGTGGTGCTGTTGATGGGACGCATATTCACTCAATTACCGCCTTGGAAACCGTCTTTCTGTAAACTAAACGATAAAAGAAAGACCTTTCATTACTGAATTAGCTTCTTTTCTATCAGAAACGGCTGGATTGTGAGACAGTTGATTTATCCCAACCATTATTGTTTAAAAATTTCGAAACTTTAAACATGCGGCCATGTGAACAACGGAGCTGCTTGTAGAACCGGAAACTTCATTAAATGTTTAGCCTTACAGCTTTTTGTGTTTGAGGTTTTGAATCGGTAGGGTATGTTCCCATAAATAAATACACGTGCTACTCTTAAACAACCAACGATGGCAAACAACTCGGTGGTTGGTTGATGTAGATAGAAGTAATAAAGGTAAGTTTTATAACGTTCATCGAATTATGAACATCATAGGGTTACGAGCAGAGTTTAAGTGAATTCGATGTTGTTCATAATTACATTAATTTCTTATATACATCAATGTTTTTATATAGAAAGTAGGATTTGCAATGGTATATATTTTCAGAATTGGTGTCGTTTGGACCTGTGTTCTTTGATGGTGGCATTTCATGGCCATCTTCATTTCTTCAAAAATAACCACTTCGTTAGCTAACGTATCGTATAAAATGATCATTTAATATGGCAAATTTACAAAAAAAAATGGCAGACAAAAAGGTGAGCAGCGTTTATAATTACCAAAGCTGCTCACAATTTCAATAAAAAATTCAACTGCAGTAGGTATGTTTTTTGCTTGCTAGAACAGCTAGATTTTTAATCACTATCAAGCTTATTAAACTAACGATGCTTGAACAAATGGGACTGTGGTTTGGCTATGGTGAATTATGACTAGTTTGTTTGACATGTAAAAGAAGACGCTGTTTTTGTTGTTTTGTTTTGTTTTGGTTTTACGGCTGTTTTGAGATTATTTCACTTATATCGAGCCGATCTTACTCAGAGGTGGGAGAAGACCAGAGGGAAACCACCTGACATTCCGTTACAGAACTTGCCGTCTCACATGTAGCCCGAGTCAGGCTCGAACCACAGCGGTGAGAGACATAATGATTAAGAATCAGCGCTTTTATCCTCTAAGCCACAGAGGCCCGTTAAAGAAGGTGATAAAAAGTAGAAGTAAAACAAAGATCAGGAATCGATACAATTAACTTAAGCCACCCATCAAAGACACCAAAGGGAAAGAAACACAAACATGAAGCGACCAGACCATAATGGAAACCTAAACAAAGAAAGGCCATAAGGACAGTTACTTACCCACAAAATGGCCAAATGGACATCCAAAATAAAAAGATACAAGCGAGACACACAGTAAGTAACAAGCAACAACAACATAAATAAACCGTCACAAAAGAACCGCCTTGGAACGGTCAGTGGAAAGAATTCCACTGGGGGTGGGGGGGGGGGGGTGGGCTTAAATCGGGCATTATCCTCGCCCTTACCTCTGTCGCGGTATACACTAATTTTGTTTAGTCCGCATGAAGGCTTCCTAACTCATCAGTGTAACATCTCCGAAAACATACAAATAAAAAAAATACAGAGATGAAACAAGGTTGAGGACACGACAGCATACAACAACAGAATTGCTGGAGCAAAAGAAAACCAACAGTTAGACTCCGAGGAGCCCGACCAAAGACGGAGCATCAGGCGCCAACCAACATAAAGAATACTAAAATAAAATAAAATTCCATTTATGCTTTTACGCTGGAACCGTCATATAATCTTAAGCCCGACCCACCGCTATGCAATCATAGAGGGAAGCAAAGTTGCCAACCGCGATTGAGTTAACCACCATGCATGCAGTCTGTTTATAAAGACTTTTTGTTTGAGTAATAATTGATCTTTCTGTTTGTATTGTTGGTAGGCTGCGGTTTCTACCTTTTTTGTATTCTGCTGCACATTAAAGGGATCACCTATGGTTTTTCATGCCTTAACATCTGCCGGGTCCTGAGAAAGCCATTAGGCCGAGTGTACAAATATCTTCCAGGGACCCAACAAAATGTGATTGCAATAGAATTACCATGAATGATCGTTATTCTTGTATAACGTACCAGTCCATCCGCCAATTATCTCGAAAACGCCCCCACGACTCGATAGTAACTCTTCAAAAGTGACCGTAATTTAATAAAAATGACGTCTGTTACACAATAACGGTCTAACGTCATCATAAAATTTCAAAATGCTACGTTTAGGGCGACAACGTTTCGTCGCTCTACGTAACGCAAATAAAGCCAGGCCCATCTTGTTATACCAATAGTTAAAAAGTCATATTCAACCAGCACGTGAATTTCATAATTTGAATATGGGTTATGTTGTTTGAACACGGCTTCTGGTCCATTCCAGCATAGCTTCAAATAGCTATGTTCACATGAGTTTTATGCCATCATATATATTTTGTTGTTTGTTGTTTAGTGAATTGGGTGCATTACAATATAAGAATGTTTGTTGTCCTGAGTACGTACATGTTCTAATCATTTCCGATGATTTGCTCGCAAGAAAGTTTTAAATTTGAGGTGGCGATATTTTCTGTTTGTAGCCTTTTCTTTTTTTTTATTCTGATTGTAACTGGTAAACATTAACGGATCTATTCAAAACAAGCACAACCACAATTAAACAATTAATGTGCAATGTAAAACATCATTGTTATGCTCTGTTTATTTGATCGCAATGCCTTAAACAGAAATAATGTTTGTGCTCAGACGATTGCTATTACCTGATTTTGGTGACGGTGCGTCTTCGTTTGAATCCATACTGACATCGTTATTTTCAACGCCTGAATCATCCGAATGCTCGACGTTTATATCTTCGGACGAGCCGTTTGTGTCATTCTGGCCTTTAGAATGGTTAACGGGTGTGTCAACAGGTGAACCTGTAGAATATAACTGAAACTGTCAAACGGAGTTTGCTTTTTCTGTCTTTAGAACTTAGATGTTTGCAATTTTGTTTTGTTCTTTGACCGTTCTTAAAATTTTGGCAGGTGCTTGTTACAGGCGTTATGTTAAGATAAAAGTAATATTCATTAAACTGTTCGAAAGACATAATTGCATATAATAAATCATGATTTTCATGATATATCAAGAAATGCTTTAAGTCAGCTTGAGGATGCAATATGTACTCGTAAAACGGTCATCATGTGAACAAGTCCGTGAAATTAACATCCCCCTAAGCCCCACTTTATAAAGAGAAAACTGGGGATTATGGGCTATATATTTTTTTTCTTATATCTGCCCCAGTACAGAGATTGCAGGTACTCGTTGGAACCGCCTCGATGAGGCGGTTCTAACGAGCACCCATAGCCTATGTTTGCAGTAAAGATAAGAAAAATATTATGGATTTTCATCAGAAAAGTAGCCATTTTGGATATGTGAAAAATGCACTATGTCGCACGGGTGTGCCATCGTAATTGTTAAGAGAAAACCAAGAGAAAGATACAATCACATGACTTAGCCAACAAGCGCTTTATGGGCAGAACATTTATCCTACTCGTTCACAAACTAGAAAACACTGTACAACAATGCATGATAAAGTACGAATCGAAGAACTGTTTTGTTGAAATACAACAAATCAACAATTAAAGAAGAATACAAGAACCACCGCCTTAGAATGGGCGGTAGTACAAGTCATCAGTGGCGTTGTGTGGTGGGGTTGAGGGTGGGTGAGGGCTTAAAGACCTTTTACTTTCGGTCATTGTACGCCCTTTGTTCAGTTGTAATTCCAAACATTCGACACAAAATATTCAGATAAATATAGCTTTGTTTTCAGAGTTTAGCAGTCAGGAATTTGGTTGAGATAATTCACAAAAAGCGCTTCGCTTGTTTCCAAATACTTTCATTGCAGATAAAACATAAAAGGTTTTAATTTGCCTGTCTATTGAAATGATTAAGTATTGTTTAAAACAAAATCAAAGTCATCCCGTTTATATAAACTTTTCAAGAAAAAATATATTGTCTACAGACAAACTCAAATTCGAAAACGTTGCTTCGTTATCAGATATATATGCTTTATTTAACCAAAGTTCAGCAGGATATATCTTATTAACGATGTGTTCGGAATGAAGGTTATCAATATTAAGTAAATTGTCCAGATACCTTAATGTAGAGCTGAGCGCTTCATTTATGCCAGCTTGTGTTTTCGGCGAGAGGACAATCATGAAGTCTCTCGCAAAGCAAAACGGAAACAAATCAGCAAACAAATAAGCAACAAGGGAAGCACAATTAGTTCCAATCGGGGTGTTAACAATGTGCCTGTATACGTTTTATCCAACTCTAATAAAGATATTGTCCGAAAGAAAAAGAACACCATCGCAAAGTTTCTGACAGGACCATAACTTTAAAGTTTACTTCAGAAGTGAAAAAACAAGCTCCATAATCATTACAGGATAAGTAAAGAACTTGTTTACGTTGAAATGTATATCCATTCAAAGCAAACTGCTCATCTTTAATTGCGTTATGAGGTAGCATGGTATACAGTAAAGAGAAATCGTAAGTATATATACTTGAAGCCAAAACCATCCCGCCTTCAACTTATTTAAAACTTTGCACGAGTGTTTCACAGATCAAAATAGGTTAGCATCGCCTCTTTCATGAACGACTTAATAATATCTGATCTAATGGCTTTTGACAGAGGTAAGACAACCAATTCATTTGTCTTATGTTCGGTGCTATTCAATTTTTAAGTGTTTTCATTTTAGCACTTCGCTTCTGTGTGTCCAAATTATTTAGTTCAGTATAAAGGTAGCTGAGTTACCACCTGTTAAACTCGGCTTGTCGCATGCGATTTTGTTGTTTGTAAAGAAGTGTTTCTGTTTTAATTTTTTATTGTTATGACCAAACTACTTACCCGTTGGTGTATAGAACTGCTGTTTATCTGCACTTTTTCTTTTGTACTGATAGAAACCTTTGTCGTGTTGTAATAAACTTCCAGTGTCACGTCTCGGCGTAACGTAGTTAAAAACGTCAGCTAAGTATCGACGTCTGGAAAAGTCGAGTGTGAATTGGTAGAGAAGTCGACTGTCATCACGAAAATGGTAGTCGTCTGTTACTAGAAGGAACAAAACGAGTTTCTCAGAATATATGTTTGTCTGATTCTAGAATTATAATTTTATATTTGTGACGTCCATAGCTAATCAATTGTTCATCCATGGCGACTTGCAAGTAGATAACTAAATAAACTAAATTCCGAGTGTCATACGATTAACTGAATCGTATAATCGTGTTACCATGATCATGAAAGCACGCCTATATAATTCTGACTCCCTTGAAACCCCTTTCATATAGTTAAACTGAGGTTTACAGAGGTGATTCTTATTTTACTTATTTCTGCTCTAACATATAGATTGTGGGTTCTCGTTAGAACCGCCTCATCGAGGTGGTTTTAACGTGTACCCACAATCTCTATTTAACATATACATTGTGGGTACTCGTTAGAACCGCCTCATCGAGGCGGTTCTAACGTGTACCCACAATCTCTTTTTTGAGCAGAAATAAGAAAAATATCACAATTTTTCTATCTTAAAATGTTCTTTTATTTTCGCCGGTAAAATTTACTATGTGTATGCATAGGCATTTATTCGTAATGCTTTCGTATGATACTTTTTGAGCTCATTAAATTTGCAAGTGATAATTATTAAAATAGTCTCACAATTAATCGGCTGAACTAACACCCGTATTATACCCCGTCGTTACATTTGCAACAAAGACGAACTCTAGAGTTTCAGAATAATTGTTGCGGTGAAGCAACTAAATTCACCCATTAGGACATATGTAGACATAAGTCAGCTACATGTAATTACTACTGACAAGGAGTAATAAGGAGATTTGTCAAAATCTCAATGCATTTTTGTTATGGTATCGTTTCCTGGTATAAAAAATGAAAAGAGAAGCGATCAAAAACTGATACAATCAGGTACCAAATTCTTCACACAATATCACTAGGTAAAGAAGTCGAAACATGGAGTGACGACATTAATCAAAACGAACCACATGTAAACCGAGTCAGGAGCTCTCTCCCAATTAGGTGTTGACTCAGAATATCAAAACCTAACTAAAAAGGAGCAAAATACATAATGGGGGAAATAATCTGAATCAACAACAAACGTTGAACTGGAACGACAAATGTGACTAAAATTTAACAACCAAAGGGGGGAAGAATCAAGTTTCATCAACGTAACAACATATATAATTAGGGAAAGAATCAGAACCACCAACACAAAACATGAAGGCGCCAAAGCAAAAGCACCGACATGAAACGGTCAGTAAAAATTACAGGCGGGTTTAAGTTAACTTTACGGGATCCCAACCCTCACCCTCACTTTCACTGTGGTTCAGACAAGTATTTGTTTGGTCCGCGTGAAGGTTTACTTACACATCAGCGAATCAACCCGGTAAACGAAGAAATCAAAGTTAAAACGCGCTGAGTCATTCGGTGCTGAACACAACGCCAAAGGTACACTGGAGCAAACCAAAACCAACACTAGAACCCCTTTGGACCTAGCAACAGACATAAAAGTTCCGGCTCGACCCAATCAATAAATAGCTTTAAGCCACAACCATCATGGAGTCTGAACCCCGATCCACCAGCGAGCAATTAAAGAGGAAAGTATAATGCCTGACTGTGAATGGGTCATACTTTATTTAAATACAGTTAATATTTTTCTTCTGAGTTCATCGGGCATA
Source organism: Lucinisca nassula (assembly GCA_963580285.1). Lineage (NCBI taxonomy): Eukaryota > Metazoa > Mollusca > Bivalvia > Lucinida > Lucinidae > Lucinisca > Lucinisca nassula. The sequence continues at coordinate 52,824,484 of OY757014.1, read as the reverse complement.
TGCCTTGTTTTCACTGACCGTTCCAAGGCGGTTCTTCTATCGCGGTTTATTTTTGTTATGGTTTGTCTTTGAGTGTGTGTATCGCTTATGTATTTTTGTTTTTGATAGCCAATTGGTCATTTTGTGGGAAAGTAACTGTCCGTTTTGCTGTCCGCTGTTGATTTTTTCATTAAGGTCTAGTTATTTCATGTTTGTGCTTCTTTCCCTTCGGTGTCTCCGATGGGAGCTGTGGGTTCATTGTATCGATTCCTGATCATTGCCTTCACTTCTATATTGAAAGCAACATGAGAGCCTTGGATAAGGGCTTATTGGCCGAATCAGAATCAGAATCAGAATCGTTACTGGTGACTCATACACCAGGACCTGTGATGTGGGAAGTTAGTCCCTAGCTCTAACCAAAGAGGTAAATTTAGCTACACAATCATCAGCACCTTTAGCTGTCGAAATAATCGAATCGGGAAGGGCATTCCAATCTCTAATGGTTCTGGGGAAGAACGACTCTTTATAAATGTCAGTTCTTGCGCTAAGGGTCTGAAACGCCAACGAATGGTGATTTATATAGCTGGGGGAACACGGTCATCTGTTGGAATGCTGGCAGCACCCTTTAGACCTTTGTATAAAAGGATTAGCCTACTGTCTTTTTTCCTTTTCTTGAGAGACTCCCATTTTAATTTTCCAAGTATTCCAGTCATGCTCCCAGTTTCAAAGCAGTAATTGCCTGTTACAAATCTAGCAGCTCTATTCTGAACTTTCTCAAATTCATCGTTAAGGACCACTCCACTGGGGTCCCAGATACAACTACCATATTCCAAGATTGGGCGAACAATACCTTTATATGCTGCCGCTTTTACATCCTGAGGACACTGATGAAGACTTCGCCTCAGGAAACCAAACGTTCTATTTGCCTTAGTACACATGTTGCTAATATGAGTATTCCATCTCAAGTTGTGTGAGATTGTCACTCCAAGGTATTTAATGGAGTCCACATTCTCGAGGACCGTTCCCTCTAAGGTGTAAGAAGCCTCAACTTTATAAGATCTCTTCCTAGTTATCTGCATAATATTGCATTTAACTGGCTGAAATTTCATGCCCCATTTACGTGCCCAACATCCTAATCTATCTATGTCAGCATGAAGTTTCAATGAGTCATCTGTATCTCTAATTTCCCGGTAACAAACACAGTCATCTGCGAACAGTCTTATTCCTGAGTCAATGTCAGTGGAAATATCATTGATGTACAGGGAGAACAAAAGTGGACCAAGATCGGTCCTTTGCAGGACTCCAGACAAAACTGGAGCCCACTCCGAAGATTCACCATTAACAACAACCCGCTGTTTTCTGTAGCAAAGAAAGGAATCTATCCATTTGAGGGTCTTTCCCCCAATTCCATAACCAAATAACTTAGACTTAAGTAGTTCATGAGGAGGGGTGTCAAAAGCCTTCTCGAAGTCCAGAATAAATGTGTCCACCTGTCCCCCTTTTTCCAAGATTTTTGTCCAGTCATTAATAACTGTGCTTAGCTGAGTTTCACAACTGTGCCTTTTCCTAAATGCATGTTGTCTGTCTGACAAAAGTTTATGTTCGTCCAAGTGGGCCATGATGTTTGATCAGGCTATATGTTCCAGCAATTTACACAGAACACAAGACAGAGACACAGGGCGATAATTACACCGAAACACCTTTCTATGGTCCAGCAAACGTAATTTATGATTTCCGTTCTTGGTTGTGAGTTCTTTATTTCCAAAGGCAAGCTGTATTGTTAAAACCATGTATAAAATCTTCCGGAGGGAAGGAAAATATAATTAATTTTACATATCCACTCAATTTTAATACATGTATTTCGGCAAGTGGCTTTTTTGTTAAGGTTTTGTCGGCGTACGTTTCTACATCTCAATGAGGCGGTTCTAACGAGCACCCGCGACCTATGTTTGCAGTATTTTTAAGAAACATATCAGGGATAATCATCAGTAAAGTAGCCATTTTGGAGATGAGAAATATGCGCTATGTCGCACGGGTGGGTTGCTCGGTATGGAACTTATCATTGTATGTTACTACATCGAAATTGTTTTGTTTTTGTTTGAGTTAATGTTTAACGTCCCCGTCAACACAGTATTGGTCATTTTGGAGACGTTGCTTCCAATTTTGTTAGACTTTTATCGACCATTGTGATGAAATGACATCCAAGCCCTGTTGTCAAATGAAACCAATAGGGTTTATAAGCATGGACGGTCCGACTCGCACCGCTTTGCATGGGCAGGCTTAGATCCTCTGAGCGGTTTACCAGTACTCGTGTGCAGTCGGTGTCAGCTCTGCGTGGAAGCATCATGCAGCCCATCTATTTCTACAAGCCCCGATGGGCGGGGGCCGACACTAGAATTGTGGGCTAAATCTTTAAAATGTCGTAAGCTCCGGAGTTAATCCCCCTTTAAATCCTGTAGACCAATCTAGATACTTGATCCATCTGAGATGGCGCATAAGAGCCATCCATCAGAATCAACACTGTTTGCCAATTTTGACAAAATTTCCTATTTTCAAGAATGGATTTGTCCAAATTCAACGATGTAAAAGCCCATATCAGAAACTTGGAGGTTAAGACTCCTCGGTATATTAACTGCTGACAATCCCTTGATGATCCTAACTTTGCAGTTTCTGATGTGTAATGAGACTTTTTATTGAAGTCCCTATAGGTTTTGCATTGTTTAGCAAACTGCTATCTCGTTATCACGTCCTCCAAATGAATATCCTGTTAACACCCATTTTATACAGGGAAAAGCCTGATTCACAATCGTATACATTATTTTCTTTATTTTTGCTAGAAATTTAGATTGTGTTACTCGTTAAAACCGGTTCTAACGAACAACAAATATCTACGTATGAAACAGAGATAGGAAACTATAAAACAATCCATCTACGAAAACAAGCCTATATGTAATTGTGACCCCCTTGAACCCCATTTTTATATAGTAAAACTGGGGTTTACAGGAGTAAACTTTATTTTTGTTCTTTCTGCTCTAAAATATAGATTGTGGGTACACATTAGAACCGCCTCATCGAGGCGGTTCTAACGTATAGATTGTGGGTACACATTAGAACCGCCTCATCGAGGCGGTTCTAAAATGTATCCACAATCTATATTTTGAGCTGAAATAAGAAACATATCACCATTTTTCAACATAAAACCTTTGTTTTGGGGCGGTAAAATTTACAATGTATTTGTATATGAGTGTTTTCGTTATGAAACTGCTAGTTCCGTAGATATGAAAAGCGCTGTTAAGGCATTATGTAAACACGCCTATACACGAACATTGTAAACTTTATTGCCAAAAAAACGAAAATTTTGAGATGAAAAAAAGGGATTTTTTTCTTATTTCTTCTCAAAATACAAAAATAAGGTTTACCCCCGTAAACCACAGGTTTTACTGTATAAAAGTGGGGTTCAAGGGGGTCAAAATTATATAGGCGAGTTTTCGTGATGCACACGAGTGTAATCATATTGTAAAAAAAATACAGTTACTTACCATGTCGTATTGTATCACTTTCCAGCAGTTTTCGACCAATCATTACCGCTTCCTCTCGACTGTAAGCCTCACCCTCCTTCAATAAATAATCTACAAAGTCTGATCCTTGGAAGGCGTTTCTGAACAATTCTCCATCTTGCTGGTAACTCCGAATTATTCCACCAGTTCTTGCAGACAGCCTTATGGAAACAGAGATAGATAATGGAGCTTCGTATTTTTTATTTCTTTCTGGCCTTAGACAACATTTGCGCGTTCTTATACACGCCATGTGTATTTTTGGCAGTTGAAATGTCTCCACATGCTTCATCGATTTACTTTCGGACCCAGATTAGCATTCTGAAAGTATATACTGCTTATGTGCACGATAGAGCACGTGATTTTATGTCGATTGTGGAAACACAGAATGCTGTGGAGCGCTGTTGTGCAGTGGTAAAGCATCCGATTTGAGATCGAGAGGTAGCCGGTTCGATCCTCACAAGCGCCACGTGTTGTTTTCTTGAGCAAGAAACTTTATCCACATTGCTTAGTACTGGTTCCTGCCCAGGAAAGAGGGCCACATGGAAGATTAGTACTAGTACTAAATGTGTTACCCTCTATAAATAAGGTCGATTATTATTAATAGTTACTAAGTGAAGCTCCCGTGCGATCGTCCACGTGAGTGTTACTGACCTCTAGCAAATAGAAGGTGTATAGATTGAGCAAGTGGAGGATATAGGAGCCGCAATGCCGGCCAGTGTTTATACTATTTAACTGATTAACTCTGATATGCTTAGTCGTCCGAAAAGAGACTTTGGCAAACAATATAGTCAAGTTTGGTTGTTTTACGGCCCTTTCAAGATTATTTCACAAATTTCGAGCCGTCGTTAATAGGGATGGGCGAAAACCGGAGTACCCGGAGAAAAAAAACACACATGACCTTCCTTTGCAAAACATGGCGTCCCACATGCTCGAACAATAGTAGTGAGAGATCTAATGATTAAGACTCAGCGCTCTTATCCACTAGGCAACGGATGTCCGTTGAACAGTATAGTAATAAAAAGGGCTTAACGAGAGTATTCGTTCAAGTACGAACTTGTTAAAAATCGATGTTCATCTAAATGTTGCTGTCTCTACTAGTGTAAACAAGTGACCGAGAGCACTATAGCGAGAAAGGTTTGGAATACTGGAAGTTCAAAGTTGTCAACTATACCAAAGGTGTGTTATTATTTTAAAAGTACATTCCTGCTTAAGAAGAGAGTCACTAAAATTCCTATCTATATTACGTTCTGTTTCCAAAGACTACCGTTCAGCACGTAAGCATATCCGTGCAATGCTTACTGTTGAAAATATTCTCTTTGAACCCACTTAATTTAGAGCAATATGAGTTTAACAAGGATACACATAACTCATATTTACTGCCCAGAAACCCAGAAGATAGGTATTCGTTCGAACCGCCTCTCAGATCTAGTTTAAGAACAGAAGAAAATATCACTCATTTTAGTCCAAACATTTTCATTCATGGTTTCATGAAAACACACACCCAAACATACGCACGCACGCACAAATATAAACTTATCTTGCATGTATATGCTTTTACAATGGAAGCTGTCAAGTTGATTACTAAAACCACCTTACCCATTATGGAGTTCTTGGGCTTTGTAAAATAAAACGAGATCTTTGTCATTTAGGTACGTGTCATCATCTTTTCTAAACCGGTAGAATAGAACCTGATCCTTGATAAAGTGGTCGTCACATACTATAAAAAGAATGAATATGAGGTATCATCGCGTTAACAAGTTCGTGTACTGAAAACCCCTCTAAACACAACGAAATTCAGCACCCAATTTCGTAAAATCATTCTTCGATATAAAAAGATTGGGTACAACATGGATGTTATACGACAGACTGCATGCATGGTAGTTAACCCAATCACGGTTGGCAACTTTGCTTCCCTCTTTAATTGCACGCCGGTGGGTCAGGCCTCAGATTCTATGACGGCTCCAACGTAAAGGCTAATTGAGAATTAGAGAGATCTAATTCAAGGTAATGTTGGTTGGTGCCTGATGCTCTGTCTCTGGTCGGGCCCATCGGAGTCTAACTGTTGGTTTTCTTTTGCTCCAGCATTTTAGTGGTTTCTTGCTGTCGAGTCCTCACCGTTGTCTCACCTCTGTGGTTCTTTGATTTTTGTGTTCACGGAGATGTTGCACTGATGAGATAGGAGGCCTTCATGCGGACTGAACAAATTATTTGTCTAAATCGCGACGGAAGTAAGGGCGAGGATTGTGGCCACGTAAAATCGATTTAAGACCCCCCCCCAGTGGAAATCTTCCACTGACCGTTCCAAGGCGGCTCTTCTGTGGTGATTTATTTATGTTGTTGTTTGTTGCTTGCTGTGTGTATCGCTTGTGTCTTTTGGTTTTGGATGGTCATATGGCCATTTTGTGGGAAAGTAACTGTCCTTGTGGCCTTCCTTTGTTTGGGTTTCCGTTGTGGTCTGGTCGCTTGATGTTTGTGTTTCTTTCCCTTTGGTGTCTTTGGTGGGTGGGGTGGGTTAATGTATCAATTCCTGATCTTTGTTTTACTTCTATTTTATAAAGAGACACGTTATACATTATTTTTCATATTTCAGCTTAAGGACGTAGGTTGTGAGTACTCGTTAAAACCGGTTCTAACGACCTCCAAAATCCTACATTTGGAATATAAATAAGAAACATATCGGAGTCTAACTGTTGGTTTTCTTTTGCTCCAGCATTTCAGTGATTTCTTGCTGTCGAGTCCTCACCGTTGTCTCACCTCTGTGGTTCTTTGATTTTTTTGTGTTCAAGGAGATGTTGCACTGATGAGTTAGGAGGTCTTCATGCGGACTGAACAAATTATTTGTCAGTGGAAATCTTTCCACTGACCGTTCCAAGGCGGTTCTTCTGTGGCGATTTATTTATGTTGTTTTTTGTTACTTACTGTGTGTATCACTTGTGTCTTTTTATTTTGGATGGCCATATGGCCACTTTGTGGGAAAGTAACTGTCCTTATGGCCTTCCTTTGTTTAGGTTTCCATTATGGTCGGGTCGCTTAATGTTTGTGTTTCTTTCCCTTTGGTGTCTTTGATGGGTGGAGTAAGTTAATTGTATCGATTCCTGATCTTTGTTTTACTTCTTCTTAGAGTGGCTGCTGACAAACGTTTGTCAATAGCGAATATACATTAAAATGGCTATTGACAAACGTTTGTCGATAGCGCTTTCACGTTAAAATTGTCAATAGCCAATTTACTTTAAAATGACTATTGACAAACGTTTGTCAGTAGCCATTTTACGTATATTTGCTATTGACAAACGTTTGTTAACAGTAATTTCTATGTGTAATCTCTATTGACAAACGAGCTGAATTGCCCTGTCCATCGGGGCTTGGAGAGATAGATTGAGCTGCATGGTGCTTCCACGCAGAGATTAAACTGACCGCACATGAGTACTGGTAAGGCACCCGGAATGCCTCAGCCTGTCCAGGCAAAGTTGTGCGAGTGGGCCCGACAAATGTATTTAAGCCCTTTTGGTTTACTTCGGCTGCGGGCATGTATATATATACTTTTTTCTTATGACGTGGCTCATATAATGATATAGTGATATAGGGATAGTGATATGATATCCCGCCACCTATGGGAATATAACGTGGATACATATACAATCCATAAGCAGACTTCGACAGAACCACTAGCTCCCGCTGCACTTAGTGAGGTCAAATTGTCAAGCAAACGAAGCGTAAGGTACGAGTGCGTGTATTGGTGTTTGACGTCCAATCAGTTGGAGACGGTACATGTACCTACGTTAAAAGACTAGTCCGAAAGTCTGGATAAGCCAGGAATCGAATCCAGGATCCAATTTTTATGAGGCTATTGCTTAGCTGTTCTCGTTAAGGTAAGATGCCAAGAATCAATGGTCTGACACTATAAGCCAAAAACGAGCAGTTGCAGTCCACAACCACTCCGTCACTTTACCTCGCTTCACTCTTCTACAAGAAATGTTATCACAGTTGTTCCAACAATGCGAGGACAAGAATAAACGAATGAATCCGAAAAAAAATAATCAGGACATTCCTATTAAGAAATTATATTTCTTTGCTTGCTTTTGTGAAGGTTTTGCGTCCGCGACAATAATATTTGGTCATTTTAACATTTCTACCGATTTTGTGGGATTTTTACCCGACATTCAGATGAAATGACAGCTCAGCCCTACCACCCAAAGGGACCGCTAGGGTTTAAGGAACATTCCACCGCGTCCACTTTTTCTGGTCAGGCTTTCATTTAAATGCGGTTTACTATATATAGAGAGTACTCAAGTTTGGGCGGTTTCAGCTCTGAAGGGAAGCTACATGCAGTCCAACCAAGCCCCGATAGGTTGGGGTGCTAAGAAATTCTGTAAACAGAATTATGCGTTTGTAAATAGCGATTTTAAAAAACGAAAAACCCCAATTGACAGACGCTTGCCAATAGCGACTTTAACGTATTTTGGCAATTGACAAACGTTTGTCAATAGCCATTTACAAGAAATCACTATTGACAAATGTTTTTCAATACCCATTTGGCGAGAAATCGCTATTGACAAACGTTTGTCAATAACCATTTTTTTACGTGAAATCGCTATTGTTTGTCACAAATTTCATATTAAAAAAATAATGATCGTTTTGGAGATATGAAAAACAAATGCGCTATCACACGGATTTGTTATCTGACTGAATAATAAAAACAAAATGCGTTTGCTAAATAAGAATTCCCCCGGATAGGGCTTGTCAGTGGGGCTAAGGTCTCAGTCAAGGTTCCATTGTCAAAATGTTGGTAATAACAGAAAAGTCTCAGCTTTCTGTACCATGACTATTATTTTAGGGAAAGGACTAGTGCCAGTCAACTGGCAATAGCCAAGACACGTCAAATGGGCTATAGGCTCTCGAATGGCAATTGCCAGTTTATATCGTATTTTGTCTATTGCCAGTCGTGCGTGCGCGCGTGCATGCATGCGTGTGTGCATGTGTGTGTGTTTTCGACGACAAATAATACTATACGGAATGTTTTTGTTGTTGTTTTGTTCGAGATCATATTACATATGAACTTTGTTCCTGGACTGGCATACTTTTCTAACATTAGGATAACCCATTCATGTCGATTATAGCTTTCAAGTCCCTAATATGTTCTAGGAAGGGTTATCCTTTGGAAGCAAGGAATACATCACAGAACCGGAAAATATATATTGTACATGTTTTCTGGGCCAGAATAGCTAGTTTCGGCCAATTAGGCCTCACCAGTGACCCTCAAATATTTTCAAAACGGAGTTTCTTTCAGATACTTTTCTTATTTCCTGCTATATACATTTTAATTTTCCTCTTCATACATAGATACTGCGCCGCACCGAGGCGGTTCTAATGAATGTTTATCGTCAACGGTTTTTAGCACTACATCAGCTAATAAATCCATGTAAGAAACGCCCCTGTTAACCCCACTTTATATAGAGAAAGTGGGATTTACCGGGTTATACCTTATTCACCTATAATTTTGCACATACATGTAACATATATTTTGGGAATCCATCGCGAAAACACGCCTACAACGTTATCATTTTGACCACCTTAAACCCCACTTGTATCATCAGTGAACAAGTCCGTGAAACAAATACCCACGAAACCTCACTTTGTATAGAGAAAACTGGAGTTTACGGGGGTATACATTATGTTTCTTATTTCCGCTCAAAGACATAGGTTGTGGGTACTCGTTAGAACCGCCTCAAAGAGGCGGTTCTTACGAGCACCCACAATCTATGTTTGCAGTATCTATAAGAAAAAGATCACATATTTTCACCAGAAAAGTAGCCATTTTGGAGATGTGAAAAATGCACTATGTCACACGGGTGACACAGGTGTGTTATGTATTGTAAAACTGGAGTTTAAGGGATATACATTATTTTTCATATTTCTCCTCAAAATCATACTTTGTGGGTACTTGTTAGAACCACATTGATTTCATTATATTATTAAAGGTCATTTTGGAGACGTTGCTTCCAATTTTGTGGGACTTTTACCCGACATTGAGATGAAATGACATCTCAAGCCCTACCACCCAATGAAACCAATAGGGTTTATAAGCATGGACGGTCCGTTTCGAACCGCCATGTCCGACATTGAGATGAAATGACATCTCAAGCCCTGCCACCCAATGAAATCAATAGAGCCCATACGCATGGACGACACCGCCATACCCGGGCAGGCCCAGATCCTCTAAGCGGTTTACCAGTACTCGTGTGCGGGTCGGTCTCAGCTCTGCGTGGACGCATCATGCAGCCCATCTATTTCTTCAAGCGCCGATAGGCGGGGGTCGCTTAAACTAGAAATAGACCTGCCTGAAATCTGCTAACTGAACACCTTTATGTAGCTTATACCGGCTTACGCCTTGTTCAAACCTAACGATGTCGTTAGTAAATGTTTCGTCTACACATAGATTATGTAAAATTAACCCTTATCTTGCTGAATATTCATTTAAGCCAAACCCATTTCTGCCTATCAACCAATCAAATTACTTGATGTTACTTGATTTATTGCTACAAATTCATAAACTAAATGCCAAACAGTGTAGATCCTCTGATCTGGATCTATACTGTTTGCAAAGATAGGGGTTGTCGTGAACAGCACGATAAGGGATAAGAGGCAAATATGCTAAAAATGTGAGTTGTTTTTGCAAATGAGAAAGCTGCTCACATTTTTCAGCAAAAATATTACTGTTGCTGAAGAATGTGAGTAGCTTTTGCAAATCACATTTTCAGCAAAAATAAAACTGCATTAGATAATTAACTTTCAAGAACAGTTAACATTTTGACCACAAACGAGTTCATAAATAGCAATGCTTTTAACAACTTGGTCAAGATATACAGTAAGTAAGTAAGTAAGTAAGTAAGTAAGTAAGTAAGTAATTTCTTTATCTAAAGAGGGTGACTCGTTTGGTACAATTACCAATCTTCCACGAGGCCCTCTAGTAAAAACCTAATACATAACATCGACAGACTATAAATGAGTATTTACAAATGTGATGAGATTTCTTTACAATTACATAATGTATGGAGAAGTGTGAGAAAAAAAATGTGAAATGAAATTTATACGGTGATGAAATACGGCGATGAAGGCATACGTTTCAATATCTAGGTGTAAGTCATCCAGGAAATTAATCTATCTGAGATTGAGACCAGGGTATCACTTTTTGTTATCTCATATGGAATACTATTCCAAATAATTGGCCCTGAATACGAAATGCTTTCCTTGAATTTGGCTAAGGTTTAATTCTTTTTTCTGGAAAAGCTCACACAAATAGTAAAATTCCTATATTAAGACCACGTTCCAAAGGCGGTCCCTCGCCAAAGGACATTTTGTGCAGAAAACACGAAGAAACAATAACTGCACCCTTCTAAATAAGCTTTTGAAAGCAGAATTAGTCTCAATAATAGGTGGCCTTAATAGCGGATTTTTTTCTGTACCTACCATGATGAAAGACTGAGTAGGATTGTAAGACCTTCAGACCCTCAATTGCCTTTTCTCGCGTGTCACAGTGTTTGTTCTTCAACAACCAATCAATGATGTCCTTCCCTACCACGCAAGACTTGTAGTTCCAAAAGTGATATCTTCGGTCCTTAATTAGGTTCGAGCAGTGTAGACCTTGCCTGTTTCAGGAAAAATATAAAAAATGATTAACATAAACAGATAAGATAGCACATTTGCTGTTCTGTAATGATTCCCATTACGAAAACACGCCTATACAAATACATTGTAAACTTTACCGTCGGAAAAACGAAAATTTTAAGATGAAAAATGGTGATAGTTTTCTTATTTCTGCTCAAAATATATATTGCGGGTACACCTTAGAAACGCCTCATCGAGGCGGTTCTAACGAGTATCCACATTAAGAAAAAAAAAGAAAAAGAAAAATAAGGTTTAATCCTGTAAACCCCAGTTTTACAATATAAAAGTGGGGCTCAAGGGGGTCAAAATTAGATTCTAGTAGGCATGTTTTCGTCAAGAGTACAGATTTCTACAATACATTTGATATCTTTCTTTCTTAACAGCAGTTTTAAGTTGTCGCTGAGATAGTTATGCCAAACACCAAATATAAATAAACGGAACAATACCCCCTGCTCTTTCAGAAACATTAATAAAAAATGGGTTTGTTCTTAGAGCAGAAATCTGGCTTTCACGCCGTAACCGTATTTGAGTCGATATAATTGCATTACAATCCCTGTATAGACTGATGCTGGGTACATGTATATATTTCACGCTAAATCACGCATCACGCGTACAAGTCCCTGAAATGAAGACCCCCTTAAACCCCACTTTATACAGAGAAAATTGGGGTTTATGGGGTTACATATTATTTTTCATATTTCTACTCCAAGACATACATGTAGGTTGTGGGTACTACAGCCTATGTTTGGAGTGAAAATATCACACATTTTCATCAGAAAAATGTCCGTTTTTGAGATATGAAAAAAATGCACCAAGTCCCACGGACATGTTATCGTAATGGTTAGCAAATAGGATATCTCGTGGAGAAAACATTCGTGGGACAAAATGCCTTCCATGATGACACTGAATATGACAATTTCCTGATAACTTATTTCGTTTTCAAACAAATAGATTGTGGGTGCGCATTAGATAGAACCTCCTTAAAGAGGCGGTTCTATCGAAAAACCTATGCTTGGATTATAAACAAGAAAAAATATTACAAATTTTCATCATGGTGAAAATTAACCCTTTTGGTGATAATACACTATGTCACACGGATTTGGTATCGTAACCATTACGAAAACATGCCTATACAAATACATTTTAACCTTTATCGCCGAAAAAAAATAAAATTATAAGACGAAAAATTGTGATATTTTTCTTATTTCTGCTCAAAATATAGATAATGGGTACTCATTAGAACCGCCTCATCGAGTGGGGTTCAATGGGGTCAAAATTATATAGGCGTGTTTTTGTGATGGAAAGCATTACATGAACAAGACCGAGCAACCCAACTTTATATGGAGAAAAGTGGGTTGCATGTGACAAGAGAGTACGTTATTTGCATTATCCTTGTCCCAAAACAATATAGCTGCCTCAGTGAGGCTGTACTATCGAGCACACATAATCTCTATTGAAATAGAAGTAAAAAAAAAATATTATGAAAAACTGAGAAAGGTCAGCCAAAAGTAAAAACAAATTCTTCTTTAAACAAAAATTGAACATTTCTCATTTTTCATTATTTTATTTTCATCCAATCTCCTGTTGAAAGGGATCAGCTTTTTAACTATTACAGATCGCAAAATTCGTAAAGGCCGCTTTTGAACAGCCCAAAGGTGGTCATAATGTAGGATTTTGTATCATTTTCAGAGACACATCACGAAAACACGTCTATAGTTTTGACCCCATTAAACCTCCCCCCCCCCCACCCCGCCCCTTTCTATAAAGCATCACGTGAACAAGTTCGTGAAATAAATACCCCCTAAACCCCACTTTATATAGAGAAAACTGGGGTTTACGGGGATAAACATTATTTGCCATATTTCTGCTCCAAGACATATGTTGTGGGTACTCGTTAGAATCGCCTCAATGAGGCGGTTCTCACGAACACTCAAAACCTATGTTTGGAGTATAAATAAGAAAAATATGACAACTTTTCATCAGAAAAAAATACCTTTTTTTAGCAGTTTGAAAAAATACACTATATCACACGGGTGTGTATCGTAATGGTAAAACTGGGGTTAACAGGGGTATATATTATTTCTCTTATTTCTGCTTAAAAACATAAATTGCGTGCACTTGTTAGAGCCGCATCTACCGCCTCGTAGAGGCGGCTCTAACGAGTAACTACAATTCATGTTTAGAGCAGAAACATGAAAAAAGTCGGGTTTTTGTTTTGATCTGAAAATTTTCATTTTTTGGTGATAAAATTTTCGATATACTTGATTACGCGTGTTTCCATTATGGTAAAGATAATTATATACCACATGGGCTTGTTACCCTAACATGAAAACTGAGAAGTTTAACCTGATTTGTTCTCCAATATGGTATATTTCCATCTTGTCTAGGAACTCTACCGACTGTTTGAAGGAAGACATTTTGTTTCTGAATCACCAGGAAGACAAGCCTAATGAAATGTACATCGGAAACAATGACGATGTGACGTATAACCAACTTAAGATAAAAAAAAAAATATTAAAAGCCACGTCTCGGAAAAATAAAGAAAAACCGTTATTTTGCGGGCAGCAATTTCAACTTAATGTCGACCTGGATATCGGTTTGTACCCGCTGCATAGTTACGGGGCTCTGTACACCGTTCAATTTTTTTTTTTTAATTTGGACAAGATGTGCAGTTTGATTATTAGGGGTACTCATATTGATTCACATTTTCCAGTAGGCTAACCGGTCGTTTATCTGCTTACATGTGAATATTAATGTTAATCGAATCATATGAAAGTCAAATGATTATCCAATTCAGGAAAGTACCGAAAAATCCTAAAAAAAAAAAAAAAAAAAAAAACCTGGACACTCTGAGGACTTGCTGTAATTCTCCTAAACATGTAACAAATTTGTTTCATGATCCAGCTAGGACTCAAAAAGGTGCAGACGGAATGGCAAACAGTGTAGATCCTGATCAGACTGATCCTTTAAGAGCAGTCGGATCTGAGTCTGCACTGTTTGCTTAGGCCTATCTTTTCTAATACTTAGGATTATTACGGTAAACACACCTTAACCCATTTAGTACAGGAAACCCCAAAACGGGTACTTGGCAAACAGTGCAGTCCCAGATCAGACGCCACAGAACGCGGCGTCTGATCAGGGCCTACACTGTTTGCAAAACGTTCAGCCAGTTTCTAAATAGATTTTGAAGAAAACACAACCGGACATCCCTAAAGTTTGAAGTGACTTCCTGCTATATATAAAGAGGAAGATTCCATTTGGTACAAACAGGGTTAAAGATGAATGTTATGTTGTGGTTTACGGCCCATTCAATAGCTTAGTTCACTTACCTTCTCTGTTCTAAACAGGCGTAGACCACAAAGCGGTTTATCGGTACTTAGTGAGATCGCAACTGAAGTCTTAGCAGTAGAGCGCTACCTCTTTCGATGACATTTCAAGCTAACTTATCAACTGAGCCGGCCTCGGTAGCTCAGTCGGATGCGCGTCTGACTGGTGATCAGGAGGACGCAGGTTCGATACCTGCCGAGGATCGAACCTGCCGAGGTCGGCAACATTCTTTCGTGGAGATTGATCATGAAATCTTGTCTACGGTCATTCTCTCCCTTCCGCTGATTCAAGAAGGGCAGTTGTCAGTTTCTGACGAAAGAATGTGCACTGTACTGGTTAACCACTTACGTAAAAGCATGCCATAGATAAACTAACCGGCTCAAAAATGACATAGAAATAGTGTTGACTGGGCCGTTAAACTCCAATACAAACAAACAAATGATTAAGAGTCAGCGCTATTACCCGTTAGGCCACGGAGGCCCGTTCAATGGATAGGTGCAATGTCAAAGATGGGATCGAGAGTCCACTTTGGAAACTCAGGCGTGAAAGGGTTAAAAAGCAATTGATGCAATTCCGGAAGTAATTAGACGATGAGAGGTTGTTATTTATTTTCTGAAGTTTTTTTTTTTTTATACATAATAAAACTGCATTAGCTCGAACACGGATGTTTAGTTTACTATGAATAGTTCGCACTCGCCCTTCATCACGATAACAAGCCCGTGAAACAAAGACCCCTCTAAACCTAACTTTATGTAGGGAAAAGTGGGGTTTACGGGGTATACATTATCTGTCTTATTTTTGCTCAAACACATAGATT
Organism: Lucinisca nassula; assembly: GCA_963580285.1. Classification (NCBI taxonomy): domain Eukaryota; kingdom Metazoa; phylum Mollusca; class Bivalvia; order Lucinida; family Lucinidae; genus Lucinisca; species Lucinisca nassula. The sequence continues at coordinate 52,809,139 of OY757014.1, read as the reverse complement.
GCGGGTACCCGTTAGGACCGCCTCAATGCCTCATTGAGGCCGTTCTAACGAGCATCCACAATAAATGTTGAAAGCAGAAATAAGAAAGATGTTATCATTTTTACTTCAAATTGGTCAGTTCTGACGCCATGTTGGAAGCCATTATTTCACACGAACATGTTTTCCTAATGTGAGTCCCTTGACATTTCTTCACATAGACCCTGATATCCATATATGGATGATATTTTTTCTCGCTGTATCTTGAAGTGGTATATTGTGTGTACACATTAGAATCGCCTCAATGAGGCGATTCTAATGAGTACACACAATATTCCTTTATAATACATAGAAGCCTCCGTGGTGTAGTGGTCACGCTACTCGCCTTGTAAACCAGGGATCGCAGGATCGATCCCGGGCTTCTCCAGTCTTTCGGATGAGTCTTTAAACCGAGGTCCCGTCACCGTACGACCTAAGCTGTTTGTGAGACGTTAAACTGAAACACGCACTCACTCCTTTATAATACAGAAGATCGAAAATTAATTCCTAAGTCATCCCAATTATGTCCCATGCCCTGATGCCCTGGCCCTATGGTTTAACCTTAGTATTCATTACGTTAACATATCCATGAGGCATAGGACATTTTTTCTATTTCACCCCCACCCACATCCTCAAAAGAAAAAAGGACATTTTTCTGATAAAAACTTATGGTAATTTTCTTATTTTTACTCCAAACATAGGTTGCCGGTACTCGATAGAACCGTCTGATTGATGCGACCAAAACCTCAATGAGGCGGTTCTAACGAGTACCCACAACTTATGTCTTACCGGAAAAAAAAAACAAAAAAACAATGTTTCCCCCTTTAAACCCACTTTTTCTCTGTACAAATTGGCCTTTAGATGGGTATTTATTACACAGACGTGTGAACGTGATGTATAACTTCCCATATCTCGAACAAAATTTAGCGGTTTCAAAAGTGTTAGAACTATTGAAGGTCGTCTGCACATCAGGGTCCAGTTGTTCAAAGCATCGTTAGCTTAACGAAATCGTTAGTAGTCAAATTATTTACTGTTCTAGAAAGTACAATATCTAATATAGTGTGTTTTTTGCGAAAAAAAAAATGAGAGCAGCTTTTGCAGATGGAAAAGCTGAAAAAGCTGCTCTCATTTTTCAGCAAAAATATTAAGTATATGTACCATATAAGATAATCAAAAATCTTTACGATATGTTAACTAAAGGCATCGTTAGTTTTGAACATTTGGCTCCAGGTAATCAAGTCTTTGAAATGAAGACCCACCTAAACCCCACTTCGGTGCATTATTTTCTTTATTTTTGCTCAAAAATATAGATTGCGCGTACTAATTAGAACCGCCTCAGTGAGACGGCTCTAACGAGCACTCAACGTTAAAACCGCCTCAGTAAGGCGGTTCTAACGAGCACTCACCTACGTATATTTGGACCGACATTACATTAGTACTGGTAAACTGCTTAGAAGGTCGAAGCCGGCCCAGGCAATGTTTTGTGAGTTGGACCAACCCCTACATCTAAACCGTTTTGGATTATTCTGGCGGCAGGGCTTGAAATGTCATTTCATCTCAATGTCGGGTAAAAGTCCCACACAATTGGAAGAAACGTCTCAAGAATGACCTTAACAGTGTTGATGGGGCCGTAAAACATCAATTCAAACAAACACATAACAAATCCATGTAATGAACACCCTTCGTATGGAGAAAACTGGGGATTTAAAGGAGAATTACATTATTTTTCATATTTTCGCTTGAAGACATAGGTTCGAAGACTTGTGTAGTGGTTAAGCTACTCGCCTTATAAACCAGGGGTCGCGGGTTCGATCCCGGGCTTCTCCAGACTTTCGGAATGAGTCTTTAAACAAAGATCTCGTCTCCGCATGATCTTAGCTGTTGGTGGGACGTAAAACGCAAACTAACTCACTCGAAAACATAGGCTGTGGGAACTCATCAGAACCACCTCAATGAGGTGGCTCTAACGTGCACCCAAAACCTATGTTTGACATACAAAGAAGAAAAATATCAAACATTTTCATCAGAAAAATAGCTAATTTTGAGATATAAAGGAATGCACTATGTCACATTGATTTGTTATCGAAATGCACATCTCCCTATTATTTTGATTTTGTTTGATTTGATGTCAAACGTCCCTGTCAACACTATATAGGTCATTTTGGAGACGTTGCTTCCAATTTTGTGGGACTTTTACCCAACATCGAGATGAAATGACATCTCATGCCCTGTTGCCCAATGAAACCAATAGGGTTTATTAGCATGGACGGTTCGACTCGCAACGCTTTGCCTGGGCAGACTTAGATCCTCTAAGTGGTTTACCAGTGCTCGTGTGCGGCCGGATTCAGCTCTGTGTGGAAGCATCATGCAGCCCATTTTTTTATTTATTTCTTCAAGCCCCAATGGGCGGGGGCCGATCTCTCTAGCATACACATCTTAAACGTATTTCATCACGAAAACACGCCTATATAATTTTGACCCGCTAGAACTGCACTTTTATATAGTAAAACTGGAGTTTACAGGGGTAACACTTAATTTTCTTATTTCTGCTCTAAAATATAGATTGTGAGTACACGTTAGAACCGCATCGATAAGAAAAATATCACAATTGTTCATCTTAAAATGTTCGTGTTTTTTTTCCGCTGAAAAAATTTACAATACATCTGTAAAGGCGTGTTTTCGTAATGTAGCAGCCTCCCTGGTGTAGTGGGTAAGCTACCAGCCTCATAAACCAGGGAACCTGGGCTCGATTCCGGGCTTCTCCAGACTTTCGGATGAGTATTAAAACCGAGGTCCCGTCTCCATATTACTTAAGTTGTTGGTGGGAAGTTAGATACCTCGGGGCTTGAAGAAATAGATGGACTGCATTATGCTTCCACGCAGAGCTGAAACCGACCCGCACACGAGTACTGGCAAACCGCTTAGAGGACCTAAGCCTGCCCAGGCAATGCGGCGCGGGTCAGCCCGTCCAGGCTTATAAACCATTGAGGGGAGGTGGGGGGCAAGGCTTGAGATGTCATTTCATCTCAATGTTGGGTAAAAGTTCCACAAAATTGGAAGCAACGTCTCCAAAATGACCTTTACAGTGTTGACGGGGAAGTTAAACCTCATATCAAACAAATACACACAAACTTGTTCGCTACAAATAATATATTTTGTTTTCGGTGAGTAAACAAAGTTACCCGATTTGTTCTCCGAAATGAAATATTTCCCAGTCATCAAAGAATGCAATATGCCCGTCGATGTTACCAAGAAAGCAATGGTGAATTATACACCCAGTGCGATACATAATCGTCTTAAGACCACAATGTCACAGAATTTCGGTACATTCGACTTTTCACAAAGGCGTCAGCAATAAAACACGCCTATATAATTTTGACCCCCTTGAACCCCACTTTTATATAGTAAACTGGAGTTAAGGGGTAAACCTTTTATTCTTATTTCTGCTCTAAAATATTTTGAGCAGATTCTTATTTCTGCTCTAAAATATAGATTGTGGGTACTCGTTAGAACCTCCTCGATGAGGCGGTCCTAACGTGTACCCACAATCTATATTTTGAGCAGAAATAATAAAAATATCATAACTTTTCAGCTTAAAAGTTCGCGTTTTTGCGGTATAATTTACACTGTATTTGCATAGGCGTGTTTTCGTAATGTAAATACACTTAAGATAGCCACATGGAATTTTAGACGTTACTTTATCGATAAGCAATAGCATTGATTTGTTGCTATAGTCCTTTATATACTTCTTTGATTGATCGTAGTTTTTTTCTGCATCTCATCAATCGTAGTTTTGTTGATTAACATCACGTGAACAAGTCCGTGAACTAAAGATCCGCCGAACCCCACTTTATATAGAGAAAACTGAGGTATAGGGGGTAAACATTATTTTTCTTATTTCTGCTCCAAGACATAGGTTGTGGGTACTCGTTAGAACCGCCTCAATGAGGCGGTTCTAACGAGCACCCAAAACCTATGTTTGGAGTGTAAATAAGAAAAATATTACAAATTTTCATCCGAAAAATTACCTTTTTTGAGGTTTGAAAAATGCACTTTATCACATGGATATGTTATCGTAATGATCAGGAAATCAAAGGACATGTATATTTAGCAGGGCCAAGCTGTTATCAGTCATAACCCTAGACTACCCCCAAAACGTTTACCCTTCAAGCGCTAATCAAGACGTAAAGCTTTTCATTATGAAAACACGCCTATACAAATGCATTGTAAAATTTTACCGCCGAAAAAAAGAAAATTTTAAGATGAAAAATTGTGTTTTTTTTTCTTATTTCTGCTCAAAATATAGATTGTGGGTACTTGTTAGAACCGCCTCATCGAGGCGGTTCTAACGATTTCTCTTCGGCCCCCGCCCATCGGGGCTTGAAGAAATAGTTATGCTGCATGATGCTTCCACGCAGAGCTGAAACCGACCGCACACGAGTCCTGGTAAACCGCTTATAGAATCTAATCCTGCCCAGGCAAAGCGGTGCGAGTCGGACCGTCCATGCTTATAAACCCAATTGGTTTCATTGGGCGACAGGGCTTGTCATTTCATCTCAGTGTCGGGTAAGAGTCCTACAAAATTGGAAGCAACGTCTCCAAAATGACCTATACAGTGTTGACGGAGACGTTTAACCTTAAATCAATGAAACAAACAAATTAATCAGTTCTCACAATCCATATTTTAGAGCGGAAATAATAAGGTTTATCCCTGTAAACCCCAGTTTTACTATATATAAGTAGGGTTCAAGGGGATTAAAATTATTTATCATATGACGTCGCGTCTGAGAGTGTAATAACGTCATGTAATATTTTCGATAATCCACTAGTGGATTAAATATGCAAATTAGCTTGATACGTCCACTAACGTTACATGTACGACGTCCTTAACGAATCGCGTTTACTAATGGCGGAATATTGATATATTTGTAAATAATCGTGAATAAATGTGTTTTAAATGTCATATGATAAATAGAATCTTGCATTCGGGCCCATGTATTATTGAATTTATTAAACTCGTTGAGAAAAGGGGATGAAATGCTCGGCAAAGCCTCGCATTTTATCCCTTTTCCTCAACTCGTTTAATAAATTCAATAATACATGAACACTCATGTAAGATCCTCTATATAGGCATGTTTTCGTGATGCTTTCTTATTTTTTCAGAGAGTTGTTTAACATTACATGTGACGCGCCTACTTTGCATGTCTGAAACATATCAAAAAGTGTCATCTGCTCCATATTTTTCGTCGCGCATAACCCACGAACTTTTTACATCGTTTATGTGTGGACAGACTAAGATGAAATTTCACATTTTTGAAAACGTGAAAGAGGTTTATCTTATCAACGTGTCGATATCTATATCATATTAACACTTCCAAAATAGAAGTGAAGGTACTGATCAGGAATCGATACAATTAACCCACAGCTCCCATCAGAGACACAAAGGGAAAGAAGCACAAACATGAAACAACAGACGCTAATGGAAACATCAAAAGCGAAAGTCAAAAGGACATTACTTTCCCACAAAGTCCAAAGCAAAATAATATAAGCGATACACACACACTCAAAGACATAAACAACGACAGAAGAACCGCTTTGGAACGGTCAGTGAAACCGATTCCGCTGGGTGGGGGTGGGTGGCTTAAATCGATTTTACGTGGCCACAATCCTCGCCCTTACTTCCGTCGCGATTTATGACTTATGAGGCGATTCTAACGAGTACCCACAACCTATATATTGGAGTAAAAATAAGAAAAAATGATGTTTACCCCCCGTAAACCCCAGTTTTCTCTATACAAAGTGGGGTGTAAGGGGGAGTTCATTTCACGGACTTGTTCACGCGATGCATTTATTACATGGGCGCACCTTTCTTCCTGAACATTTTCTTTTCAATAGTTATAAATTTTACACAGGGACTAAGTTCTAAGTGTATATATTTTATGAATGAACACTTCGTAAATTAATTCGCCTTGCGTGTACAGATTAACCCATTTTGTACCGGAACCCCCAAGACGGGTAATTGACGAGCGATCAATCACCACAGAACGCCGCGTCTGATCAGGGCCTACACTGTTTGCAAAAGATTCAGCCATTTTGAAAAAAAAAATGAAGAAAACGCAACCTGGCACCCCTATATTTTGACATGCACTACTTTGTGCTATATATCCTATAAAATATATAGGGGAGACCAATTAAAAAATATCGATGGCGTTGTGGGTGAGGGTAAAACCCCTTACTATCGCGGTAACGGGACGTTTCGTTCTGGAGGCCATCACAAAACCGGGGCGATTCGTCCTTGGGGGCAATTGATATTCTATGTGGAGAAAGGAAACGGAGAATAAAATAACAACCATTTTATTGATACACTTTTAATTAAGCCCCTTTCACATACGCCAATGTGCATACGTAAGTAAACCTGCACATATGCAAATTTGGCATAGGTGAACAAAACTATATTTTGAATTGCGTTAACATGGACTTTAAGAGTCTAACCACCATGTTCACATGTAAACTTCGCATACGCTAGTATTTATTTCCACATGGTATTCTAGCTCTTTAAGTCATTTCAATTTAAATGAATGGACTGTCGCAGAATGCTGCGGCATTGCTTAGAAATGGGTTTTGAGCTGGGAAACAGCCATAATGGAGCCACATTATACAACGAGATCAACCCTTTTTTAGTAACTAACAGAACAAAGTAACATATCGCAAATGATCTCATATTTATGGTAGAAATGGGGCTGATGCAGTAATTGGGAATCAGAGCAAATCACCTTCTGATGTGTTCCGCTAGATAGCACCCTCGAGACAATGGTCCTTATCAATTTTACCTGTTATCCCAGTTTTTGGGTCAATTGTATATCAATCGACCCAAAGTTACAACGCATAGAAGTCTTCAGTGCATAAGTCCACATGACCATCACTGATTTGTAGGAAATACGGGTAACGGTTATTTATAGAAAATTGACGCGCTATTTTTATCGATACGTAAGAGGGTTATCTACATGTATGAAATCTGGACTGGAATCATGGGTTGGGCTTTGCCAGCAGTTTTGTTTGTATTGGAGATTAACGGCCCAGTCAACACTATTTAGGTCATTTTTGAGCCCGTCAGTTTACCTATCCACACTTTCCTGGGCAGGCTTATACGTAAGCGGTTAACCAGTACAGTGCACATCCTTTCGCCAGAAACTGACAACTGCCCTTCTTGAATCAGCGGATGGGAGAGAATGACCTTAGAAAAGAAAAGATCAGTCTCCACGAAAGAATGTTGCCGATCCCGGAAGGTATCGAATTCGCGTCCTCCAGACCACCAGCCAGACGCGCATCCGACTGAGCTACCGAGGCAATTGTATGCCGTGGGCCATTACTGTTTTGACAGAGTATCAAGATAATAAGTCTGTGTATCGAACACGGCTCTAAACCCCACTTTATATAGATAAAACTGAGGTTTGCGGGGTAAACATTATTTTCCTCATTTCTGTTCCAAAACATAGGCTGTGGGTACTCGTTAGAACCCCCTCGATTAGGCGGTTATAACGAGCACCCAAAACCTATGTTTAGAGTAAAAAAAGACAAATATCACAAACTTTATCAGAAAACTTGCCTTTTATCAGGTATGAAAGTATGCATCATATTAGACAGATATAATATGGATAGGTTATTGCAACGAATTACGAATATCCCGTATGAGACTTTTTAACAACCAGGCGGTTCTCACGAATACCCAAAACCTATCCTCTAGGTAAAATCAAGGAATAATATGTGTGTCCTTATAAACTAAATTTCCTCAAAGTTAAACTGTCAACATGTTCATTACACAGACATGTTAACGAGATGGACATAGTTTAGAATATGCCAACAATGAAACATTCAAAAGTATGCCTTCTTTTATGGCTCCAGAAACGACATTTCTTTCTCATTAATATTTGTGAGCCGGCGCATGACAAAACCTACAATAAGACCGGTTGACCAGCAGAGACTCAAATCAACCTGCGCACCCATCCACTATGACAAGACCTTTTGCTTATACTTCTCTGCATAGATATTAGCCTTTAGTAGGTACATGCGATCAGAGAAGACTCTGATCAGACTGCGCGAATGCGCAGGCTGATCTGAGTCTTCGCTGGTCGCTCAAGCCTTATTGTAGATTTTGTCATGCGCTGGCTCTTGTGATAGACGCTTATTTCTGCTGTTATCAAATATTCTGGGTGCTCGATAGAACTGCCCCGTTGAGTACCATTGATTAAACTTTTGACCAAGGAAGAAAATACTGTTTGTCTTAGTCAGGTTGTGTTTTTCAACACTTTTTAGTGTGTATATTGCACGGACTTAATGTGGCTGATAGCGCTATATCTTAACCATTTGGTCTCTAATTGCTGATGGTTCGAGCTACGCTTGGATCAGCTGAACGTATGAGACGCCAAATTCTGCATAGAATACAAGAACCTTAACTCTGAATTACCTGCGTTTGAAGTTACCGCCCTTTGAACATTGTTAATACTGATCCCAGTCATATACGTGTACCCTTTGTATAACTTGAAAAGTGCTCATGGTGAGCTATTGTGATCGAACAATCTGGGTCGCGCGTCGTGCGTAGTAGGACTGGCTAATCGGAGCTGAAATGATAATCGATTATCATTCCTATCATTGCGATAGATAACCGATTAGTATTCACTGAATATTTTATCTGTCATAATTTTATCTGTCTAGCTTTCTGCATGAGCACGACTCCTACCATATGCTATACTTTACCATACGTATTTGAACAGACAGACCTGAGCAAACAGTGTAGACCCAGATGAGACGCCACAGAAAACGGCGTCTCATCTGGGTCTGCACTGTTTGCCACTTATACAGCTATTTTAAGCACAGCTTTGGGTAGTAAATTGTACTTATCAAATAATTGATTGCAAGCAAATCAGTAATGATAATCATTTTTGTAGAATTTATCGATTGAATAATCGATTATCCGATTAATCGTGTCAACCTTAGTGCGTAGTGTGTCGTGCGGCGTCAACAATTTACCTAAAATGCTAACTCCTCCTGGAACCGTCGGCCAATTTCGATCAAACTTCATTGGAATGTTGCTCAGATGACCCTCTACCAAAACAAGCGAAATCGTTCCGCTCGGATGAACAAGATTGCCGTCAGCTAAACATAGAAAATTCTTTAAAATATAACTCCTCCTATACCCTTGCGCCAATTTCAATTAAACTCCATGAAAATGTTACTTATGTGACCCTCTATCAAAATTGTTTAACTCATTTCGCTCGGATGAACAAAATAGCCACCAGAGCTAAAATAGAACAAAAGATAAACCACAATTCCTCTTATACCCAGGGGCCAATTTCATTCAAGCTTCACAGGAATGTAGTTTAGGCGTCCGTCTACCAAATTAGCATACGAGGACTGTTCAAATATGAATGCAACTAAGCACATAAAAATGATTCCGTGATAGATTTCGATGAAAAATTTATTTTGTCCCCTTAAAGTATTCCCCTTTAACAGATATACAAACTTTCAGTCTTCTGATCCAATCATGAAATGCATTTTGGTAGTCTTTTCGAGGTATACTATGAAGGCACTGGAATATAGCAGAACCGAGGTGTTTGCGCTGTACACATTTTCGACCAGAAAGGTATTTTTCAGCCGCGGGAACATAAAAAAGTCACACGGGGCAAGGTCAGGGGAATACTGGGGGTGAGGGAGTTCAATAACCTTTTCCTGCTTCAGATAGTCTTGCACAATGAACGCCTTGTGCGATGACGCATTGTCATGTAGCAATCTGACATTGGCCAAACCAGTTGCGGGTCTTCGTTCTTTGGAATATTTCTTCAATTTTCGAAGAACTTTATTCTTGTAAAACTTCGCATTTACAGATTTGCCTTTAGGCACAGCAACCTGAATAGCAGGGCCCTGATTTGAAAAGAATATGACATACATTATCTTCTTGACGTTCATAGTCCGCTTTGCAATGCATGGTCTTTTGTAATACTTTGTTGCCCATATTTTGTTCTGAATCTTTCGTTTTAGCTCAAACAGTGAACCCATGTCTAGTCACCTGTGACGACATTAGCGAAAGACCGTGCATTGTAATTTGGAAACTTTTTAAGCAACTTCTTGGCGCACTGAACGCGTGTCTTTTTATGCTCATCTGTCAACAGATGGGGAATCCATCTAGCACAGATCTTTCTCATTTTCAAATCCCGTTTCAGAGTTATATGAGCTGCTCCTAATGAGATGCCAACCATACTAGCTATTTGCCTAGTGGTGTATCGTGCATCGGTAGCAACTATTTCTTTCACTCTAGCAACTATCTTGGCAGATGTTGCTCTTTTCGGCCGACGATCATGTGGTGCATCTTCTGTTGAGCCTAGCCCACAGCTGAATTTCTTACACCAACGAAAAACTGTCGGAAAAGACATTTCATTATGCCCATAAACCGAACATATTTCATCAAAAATGTATTTGCACCGTATACCAAGAATACAACGATTCTTAATATAGGACCGTATTTCAACGGCGTACTCTGACCTTCTTCCAACCATGTTTTGTATTAGTATACAAGAGTAGACAGTGTTTATCGAACGATATACATGGCTAAAGTGTACGGATTTTAACAGGTTTGGTATCAATGTATAGGTAAAATGTTTTTCTACGCTGTGATATTTATTTCCAGGTGATTTTCGCATTAGTGCATGAGAAAACGTTCTACTTGCATTCATATTTGAACAGTCCTCGTAAACGATTTTGCTCCTATGAGCAAGATGGTCGCCAGAGCTTAAAATAGAAAAAAACATCAACAACTGGCTTTAAATGCGAACTCCTCCTGAACCCTTGGGCCAATTTCAAACAAAGTTCATAAAACTTGCTTAGGTAACCCTTAGTTAACATAGCTAAAATCGATTCGCCCGGGTGAACAAGATTGCCGTCAGTCCTAAAAATAGAAATATATTTAAACGACAGCTTCTCCTATACTCTTTGACCAATTTTATTCAAACTTCATAGGAATGTTGCTTAGATGACCATCTACCGAACTAGCTAAAACGGTTACGCACGGGTTAGCCAGATTGCCACCAGAGCTATATACAGAACAAATCAACAATAGGCTTTAACTGCAACTCCTCTTGAACCTTTTGACAATTTCAATCAAATTTCATAGGAATGTCACTCAGGTGACCTTCTACCAAAATAACTAAAATCGTTTCGCTCAGATAAATAGGATGGTCGCATAAGCTAAAAATAGAAAAAAATCTTAAAAAATTAACTCCTCAAGTACCCTTGGGCCAGTTCATTCAAACTTCACAGAAATGTTGCTTTGTTGGCTGTCTACCAAACTAGCTAAAACGGTTTTGCTCCGATGAGCAAGCTGGCCACCAGAGCTAAAAATAATAATAATAATAAAAACATCTTATATCAACATAGCTAAAATTATTCCGCTTTGAGAGCTGAAAATAAAAACATCTTTAAAAGACAACTCCTCCGATACCTGGGACCAATTGCATATAAACCTCATAGGAATGCTGCTTTGGTGACCCTCTAACCAATAAATGAGCGGTTCTGCTCTGATTAGCAAGATGGCAGCCAAAGCTAAAAAAAGAAAAAAACAACTTCAACAATTTGCTTTAAATGCCAGCTCCTCCTGAACCCTTTTGCCAATTTAATCAAACTTTCTAGGAATGTTACTTGCCTGACCCTCTTTCAAAATAGCCAAAATCGTACCACTTGGATGAACAAAGTGGCCATCGGAGCTAAAATTAGAAAAGTCTTTAAGCGACTCTTTCTCTATAGCCATGGTTCAGTTTCATTCAAACTTCATGGAAATAATGCTTAGTCGACTCACTACCAAAATAGCTAAAACAGTTCTGCTCCGATGAGCAAGATGGTCACCAGAGTTAAAAATATTCATTAGATTTTACTGGTTATATTGGTCATTTCGGCCTCGCGTCGGTCCTGTTGGCTTTACTGCCGTGTGCATTTTCGGGGTAATTTGCTTGCCTTTAATGTAAAGTTTATCCCTTACGAGTCTAACTTTGTTATTACTGTTTGACGGGCTTGTTTAGCTTCTGCGTAGATTACTTTTCTTTTTCTTTTATTTCTGGTGGAAATAGTTCTTTTAACGTATAACAGGTATCAATTAGTGTATTGGGTGCGGTAAGCCTTACTAGTTCTTTGTCCTTATAAAAAGGTAAATTTTGCTACTATCGGCCGATGGTATATTTTTTCCTCCTGAGTTGCGTCCTAACCTATGCACTCTATCAAACTGAATTTCCTTATTTATGTTCATTTCCATTCTAATGAAGTTTTTTTATAATAACCTCGCAATTTTCGTACGCCGCTTGACTGGATTCAGGTATTCCATAGAATATCAAATTCTCGCGCATAGAGCGCCATTGGGTGTCTGTCACCTTCTCATTTGTGCGCTGTTGTGTGTTCTCAATAATACTTAGTCGAGCGTTATAAACTTGGACACCCAGATACGTGTTATTTTTGATAATATGCGCAACGCCTTTAGTTTTTATTTCATTTTATTTTATTTATTTATTTATTTAATCATTTTTGTTCTAAATTCAGAAGTTTCAGACACCCCCGATTTGCCATCAGTTGGTTGTATTATAAAGCAACGTAACACAATATTATTACTAAAATTATCGTTGTCTCGTCAAAATTTTCAGATATTAAACAAATGATCTTGATAACAATTTATCATCACACTGATACATGAAGATAAATAAGTGGTGCGATTGAGAACAAAAATAATCTTGATATGACCCAGATATTCGTTAACATATCAACACTGTGTCCTTCAAACATGATAATAATCTCAAATGTCTGTTCTGTCAAGTCATGCAAGAAGTCCTTAGACCAGTTGTTCAAAGCCTTGTTAAGTTTACAATGTACTTTCGTAAGTTTAGGTTACCGGGCTCGGCGGTGGTCAAATTGTGAATTGCTTCAGCCAGGACAATAGCTAATAAAGTGTTGTGTGTTGTGTTTTTTTATAGCCAAAATATTAGCGTATTTGATATCATCAAGGGGACAAGTTCGTGAAATAAGCACCCCCTCATTCACACCTTATAAACAGAAATTTGGGGTTTATGGAGTATATAATATGTTTCTTATTTCTGGTCCAAGACAATGGTTGTGGGTACTCGTTATAACCGCCTCAAGGCGATTCTACTTAGCACCGACAACTTATGTTTGCAATATAAATAAGAAAAATGTCACGGAATTTTATCAGAAAAGTAGCTATTTGGAGATGTGAAAAAATGCATTATGTCGCACGCCGGGTGTGTTATCTTAAAGTGTTAGATGATGTTTCAACAAGACTTTAACTATCGACACCGTTAGTTTTAAACAACTGGCCCAGTGATTCGTTCCATAATTATGTACATGTATGTTGTTGTGTTAGTAATTCTGATTCTTCGCCCTTTAAATAACGTTTGTCCTTCCTTTTCGATGTCTGCCATGTTGGGGATTCCAATTTTTCCCATTATGATATGTTCCTTTTTAGTTACATTTGGTTTATCGGAGTCACCACCTGTTTGGGAAAGAGCTGCTGACTCGGTTTTCCAATGGTCTGCTTTATTTAATGTTTGTCACTCCATGTTTTAACTTCTTTCCCCAGTGATATTTTGGGGTGGATCTTTCACAGGCGCTTGAAGTTTGGTTCCTCAAACGAACTGAAAATGTCCAAACACAAAAGCACTGGAAGCAATTACATATGGCGGGGCATTCATCACCGTTAGTGATTGTCCAGTTTTATAGTTACGATTTTACAATAATTCTATACCTTAAGCAAACAGTGTAGACTGAATAGACGTCGCATTGTGTGGTACTTTATCAGGGTGTATACTGTAAATGTCCTGTTTTAGGACGGTACATTCATACGAGTTAATTTTAAATATGTATGATGGTCGTTTCATGTAAAATTATGAACGAGCCTTTAGCGAGTTTCAATAATTTTATACGAAATGGCCGCAAGAAAGAATTCCAATAGAAATCATAAATGTTTCGCGGATGGCGTCACAGCATTACGCGCCAGTATACATGTGTTATTGCACGTGTGGTCACATGAATTACAATACTTTTATATAATAAGAAACATTCAGCACTGATTTGCTTTCGAACTTATTATTCGCACCTATTATTCGCATAAAAAATAAGGACTTTGTTCCCCGAATTATTTGGATTTGGTTACATGTAGTTGTAAGATGCATTCGTGTTGATCAGAGTTTATTTGTTGTTATTAAATTGCTCAATGTATGCTCAGACGTTCAGTTTTGAAATTATTAAGTATTTCTTCATGCACATTCATGGTTTACATGCAACATTTATCACATGAACACGCTAATGCCGTTCCACATACTGAAGAAAAACCAAGGAAGCAAGGACAAAATCGAAGTGAAGGTAAACTCTTTTATCTATGTAACTATATAATACAGCCCCCGCCCATAGGGGCTTGAAGAAATATATGGGCTGCAAGATGCTTCCACGCAGAGCTGAATCTGGCCCGCACACTAGTAGTGGTAAGCCGCTTAGAGGATCTAAGCCTGCCCAGGAACCGCGGTGCGAGGCGGACCGTCCATGCTAATAAACCCTATTGGTTTCATTGGGCGACAGGGCTTGAGATGTCATTTCATCTCAATGTCGGGTAAAAGTCCCACAAAATTGGAAGCAACGTCTCCAAAATGACCTATACAGTGTTGACGGGGACGTTAAACATCAAATCAAACAAACAAACAAAACTATATAATAACAAACACAAACACTCTATGTCCGGTTAAAATGAATAGCAATGGTTTTGCACATACTCGTGTGTATTAATAAATTCTGAAGTTAAGACATGATTAGATGAGTGTGTGAACTTGGCTTGGGATTCGCGGCTTGGAATATCGATTTTGCCTAACATTCACAAATAATTACTATACTTTACTGCTATGGAATAAATCGAATTCCAAACTCCATACTCCAGACTCCAAGCCAACTTCATACACTTTGATTAGATGGTAGCCCCGGGCAACAGGCGCTGCATAGGCCTTTTCGCAGTTTGTGGAGCTTTTCGGAGCTTTAATTAAGGTCAAGAATACGTAAATGGGCTCACCCATAGAATGTTTTGCATGCAAGTACGTCTAAGTTTTCTGCATCGAAACATGGAATAAAATGATATGTTACCGGGTTCGTTTAGGCGCCATGACCGCACAAACACATAAACATTTGTATAGAAAGCAATGGGAATCCGACGAAAATTGACGAATTTTCAAACATTATGGCCAATAGAAAAAAAAATACCGGCTCATAGATTTTTTCTAAAAGCTGAAATTTTGTGCCACATTTATTTTGATTAGAATAACGTGAAAAAAGCATTGACTACTGAGCTAGTTTATGAGCTACAGCAGCGTTAAGAAATATAGAGTATGTGTAATTTGGACACATTTTGACGTAATTTGTAAACGGCGTTTCGAAGTTCCTTTAAGCTATAGCCTAATATAAAGAGCGATCAGAAGAACCCATTACGTAAACACACCTATACAAATACATTGTAACCTTTATCGCCGAAAAATGGAAAATTCTAAGATTAAAAATTGTGATATTTTCCTTATTTTTGCTCAAAATATAGATTGTGGGTACTCGTTAGAACCGCCTCATCGAGGCGGTTCTAACGAGTACCCATAATCTATATTTTAAAGCAGAAATAAGAAAAATAAGGTTTACCCCTGTAAACCCCACTTTTACCATATAAAAGTGGGGTTGTAGGGGGTCAAAATTATATAGGCGTGTTCCTGTGATGTAATTTACTCAACTCCATGCATTATCATATAAACATTATTATTTCAACGGCCCTTTTAGGCGCTAGTTGGTACATTTCTTTCGTGTGTAAACTGGAGGACAAACTCTAGTTTTGCGTTTAATTAAAAAAAAAAAAAAAAAAAAAACATTAATATCGTGTGCCTGTGAGATAGACTTAGTAAGAAGTTTTCTACTTATGCCCACAATAATGGTTTTAGCGTATATTTTCGGAATCTGCGTGGTGTGGATTAAGTTTATTTATGGATGACGAAAAATAAGCTGACATTCTTCGACATAATAACACGTCATTGGAATGAATATCTAGATTATAAAAAGTTGGCTGTACAAGAGCATGATAAATTCAGAAAAAAATATGCTTACAATGGTTTCAGTACCCAAGTTAGTAAAATCTTTATTCGATGTAAAAATATTGGATACACCATAAACGACAGACTGCATGCATGGTAGTTAACCCAATCACGATTGACAACTTTGCTTCTTTAATCGCACGCGGGCGGGTCGAACCTCCGACTATGATGGCTCCAGCTTACAGACTTATTTAAATTTTAATTGGTGTCGGTCTGTCTGTGATGCTCTGTCACCAGTCAGACCCACCACTGTTCAACTGTTGGTTTGCATTTCAGTTATTTCATCCTGTTGCGTCACCATCGCTGTTTCATTCGATTCAAATGTTCTTGGTGATGTTGAACTGATGAGTCAGAAATCCTTAATGCGGACTGAACAAATCATTGTCTAAACCACGGCAGAAAACAGGGCGAAGATTGTGGCCACGTACATTGATTGAAGACCCCGCACCTACCCCTACTGCTGCAAAATATTATTAACTGACAGTTCCAAAGTGGATATTCTGTTGTGGTTTATTATTGTTATAGTATGTCTTTCCATGTATGTACTGTTTTGATAGCCGTTCGGCCATTTTGTGGGAAATTAAAACCCCCTTTAGCGCTCCGCTTGTAACATTTTTATCATGATGAGGTTATTTTATATTTGCATTTCTTTGACTTTGGTGTCTTGGATGGGAGGTGTAGGTAAATTGTATCGATTTGCCATTGCTGTTATTTTGCTTTTTTTTTCACAGTTCTGCTTTTAAACAAGGATGTGGGTGTCCGATCAAATAGTATAACAGTTTCGTCACGAGTGTCCCTCCGACTGTCCTTCCGTCACGTTTCTTGTGAATAAAAGTACTTTTTATTTCTTGGCCTAGGATGACCAAACTTGGTACACACATTGCTTAGGGACTGCAGATGTGCATGAAGGTGTCGAATTTTTTACCTGACCTCCTGGGGCGACGGGGTGAGGTCAAATGTCAAATTTCCAAGAAAAGGCTTGGATTGTGGCCACGTAAAATCGATTTAAGCCCCCCCCCCCCCCAGTGGAATTCGTTTCCGCTGACCGTTCCAAAGCGGTTCTTCTGTCGCGGTTTATTTTTGTTATGGTTTTTCTTTGGGTGCTTGTGTCGCTAATATTATTTTATTTTGGATAGCCTATTGGCCATTTCGTGGGAAAGTAACTGTCCTTGTGGCGGCTTTCGGCTATTGATGTTTCCATTAAGGTCTTTTGTTCCATGTTTGTGTTTCTTTCCCTTTGGTGTCTCTGATGGGAGTTGTGGGTTAATTGTATCGATTCCTGACCATTGCCTCCACTTCTATTTTGTGAATGTAACCTGTTTTTATTTCTTGGTCTACGGTGACCAAACTTGGTACAAACATTGCTTAGGGGTTTCTTATGCGCATAAATGTGTCGGAAATTTGACCTGGCCCCTGGAGTCACGTGGTGAGATCAAAGGTCCAAGAAAAGGTTCTCAATCGTTTTGTACAGTGTACTGATGCATTGTTAAGTGTGTTGTCCATAGAAAAACCGGGTATTTGCGATGGTGCACCATCGACATCGCCATCTAGTTTTAACTGGGAAAGGCATTGACAAGTAAAACAGATATTTGTTCTGCCAATTGCACTTTTATATTTCGTTTACATTACCTTCGCCTTTAGTTTAGATTTTTTGCTCATCTTGTCTATATACTGTGTGCCAGTAGTGGATAAAATAAGCATTTTACACGAGCTTGGAAAAGACATACCTTATTTGTTCTCCAATCAAATGCAATTCATTCGTATCACAGAAACTTTTCGATCGCTGTCGAGAAATAACTTCCATCTCAGTCAAAACAATTCAGCTCCCTTTATAAAATGGCAGTGTTTATCGAAATCGTCTCAGTCTAGTCGACGTTTATTGTCACAACAAAGGTAGCGAACGCTTGATTAAAAGATTACATTAAAATTATAAAAACAAAAACTTTGGTGTTTGTGGATATTGTGTAGAAAAATCAATATAAATACATCAATACTGTATATTTATAAACTCAGAGATAACATTTGTTGTTTAAAAATATATCACTGATAACACGACCGCAATCAATTTCAAGTAGGTGCAGCAATATCGGAAAAGTGAAGATAAAACAAAGACAAGGGCACACCTGTACGAGCACACCTCGAATGCAACTGTCAAAGAACTATGTTTCATATTGTATTTAATCCAACGAATTCAAACTAAAATGTGTGCTATTCCTCTCCTGTGCGTTATCGTGTTCATAATGCGAGTGTGTTTAATTTGGCTACTTAAATACATTTTAGTCGAGAAAGTCCCCTAACTGAGCACAAATTCAGTAATGACTATCAGCTCCTTATGTTGATTTGAACATTCTCAGTTTAACAACCAAACACAGCAAACTTCACCATAGGAGCATGCGTGTTATACAAAGAGATATGACAGTTTTATACCATGCCAAATAACAAACCGAAAGTCCGAGGGCTGGTATTAGTCGAGGGCTGATATGGGTAATGATATCATTACGAAAATGCACCTATACATTGTTAACTTTGCCGCCGAAAAAATATTAAATTGCGGTATTTTTCTAAAATAAGGTTTACCCCTGTAAACCCGAGTTTTACTATATAAAAGTGGAATTCAGGGGGCTATAAATCATATAGGCGTGTTTTCGTGATGGAAAAGGAAAAATGCCATAGCATAATGTTTTTATGCTCCCCGAAGGGGGAGCCATATAGTCGCCGCTTTGTCCGTCCGTCCGACCGTCCGTCCGTCCGTCTGTCTGTCCGTCCGTCCATCCGTCCGTCCGTCACACTCTATATCTCTAAAAGTATTAAAGGTATTTAAGTGAAACTTTATATACTGATAGAGGGCGATGAGGGGAATCGTAAATTAGAAGAACAATAACCCTGTCACCAGTATTTATGGAGTTACTTCCCTTCTTAACTATTTCAATGAAAAGATTGTCCGGAGCATATCTCTGAAAGTATAGAAGGGATTTAAGTGAATCTTGATACATTGATAGATGGCCATCAGAGGAAGTGCAGAGTGCAAGAACTGTAACTCTATCACAAGTAATTACAGAGTTATTTCCCTTTTTAGTTTTTGCTATATTAAGCTTGTCCGGAGCATATCTCTAAAAGTTTTAAAGGTAATTTAGTGAAACTTCATACACTGATAGGGGGCTATGAGAGAAATCGCAGAATGCAAGAAGCATAACCCTACCAACAGTATTTATAGAGTTACTTCCCTTCTTAATTAGGGCCCCACACAGTATTTTGGGTGCCCTATAGTAATCTCCCTGTCAGTCACTTTCAAATCTAAACCAAAACATTTAACCGGTTATAACTTCAAAAGTATTACCCCTACTCCCATGAAACGTCACACTCATACTAACAGTCACAAGACCTACATTCTGACAAACAATATTGCTTTTGTCCGTGTGTTTGTCACGCTTTAAGCAAAAAACTTAACCTCGGTCATAACTTCAAAAGTATTTGCCCTACTATCATGAAACTGCACACGTACTTACTATCACAAGACCTACATTGTGACAAAGGGCCATAACTATATTGCTTTTCGGTGTGTGTTTGTCAGGCCATAACAAAACAACTTAAACTCGGTCAAAATTTTAAAAGTATTTATCCTACTCTCATGAAACTTCACACACATACTAACCATCACAAAACCTACATTCTGACAAAGGGCCATAGTTATGTTGCTTGTTTTCACTGAATTATCTCCTCTTTTTCAAAAAATATCTCCTGTTGTTTCACAATCATGGGTAATAGGGCTTTTATATTTCACATATGTATTCCTTGTGACATTTTTCATTGAAAATCACTTACTAGGGAACACAAAATTGAATTTCTTTGTCTTATGGTTTAAGATTTACATGCCCTTGCACGGAAGGGGCCTTACAGTTCCACTTATTTTTGCAGTCTTTGTTGAAAATCACTAACTAGGGAATTCTTAGACTTTAGGTTAAATCCATTTGGTACCGGAAACCCCAAAAGGGGTAAGTGGCAAAAAGTGCAGGCCCAGATCAGACGCCACGAAACTCGTGTTTGTCACGCCTTAACCTGGCCCTACTCTTATGAAACTTCACACACATACTTACGATCACAGGACCTACATTCTGACAAAGGAGAATAACTTGTGTGTTTGTCACACCTAAACCCAAAACCTTAACCTCGGTGATAACTTCAAAAGTATTTTGTCTACTCTCATGAAACATCACACACATAATTACCATCAATAGACCTACATCCTGACAAATTGCATTTGGGTGTGTGTTTGTCAGGCCATACCCAAACAACTTCAACTCCTGTCAAAATTTTAAAATATTTGTCCTACTCTCATGAAACTTCACACACATACTTACATTACAAAAACCTACATTCTGACAAAGGGCCATTACTTTATTGCTTATTTTCACTAATCATCTCCCCTTTTTCAAAAAAATATCTCCTGTTATTTCATAACCATGGGTGATAGGGTGGGTCAGGCCTTAAATTCTATGACGGCTCCAACGTAAAGGCTTATTGAGAATTAGAGAGATCTAATTCTTGGTAATGTTGGTTGGTGCCTGATGCTCTGTCTCTGGTCGGGCCCATCGGAGTCTAACTGTTGGTTTTCTTTTGCTCCAGCATTTCAGTGGTTTCTTGCTGTCGAGTCCTCACAGTTGTCTCACCTCTGTGGTTCTTTGATTTTTTGTGTTCACGGAGATGTTGCACTGATGAGTTAGGCCTTCATGCGGACTGAACAAATTATTTGTCTAAATCGCGAAGGAAGTAAGGGCGAGGATTGTGGCCACGTAAAATCGATTTAAGCCTCCCAGTGGAAATCTTTCCACTGACCGTTCCAATGCGGTTCTTCTTTGGCGGTTTATTTATGTTGTTGTTTGTTACTTACTGTGTGTATCACTTGTGTCTTTTTATTTTGGATGGCCATATGGCCATTTTGTGGGAAAGTAACTGTCCTTATGGCCTTCCTTTGTTTAGGTTCCCATTATGGTCTGGTCGCTTAATGTTTGTGTTTCTTTCCCTTTGGTGTCTTTGATGGGTGGAGTAAGTTAATTGTATCGATTCCTGATCTTTGTTTTACTTCTACTTTTCATGTTTCACATGTGTATTCCTTGTGACATTTTCCATTGAAAATCACTTACTAGGGAACACAAAATTGAGTTTCTTAGCCTTATGGTTTAAGATTTACAGGTCCTTGCAGGGAAGGGGCCTTACATTTCTCGTTTTTTTTTTTTTTTTTTTTTTTGGCATTCTTTGTTGAAAATCACTACCTAGTTTCTTTATTTGTACTCCAAACATCAGCTGAGGGTACTCATTAGAACCTCCTCATTCAGACGGTTCTAACGAGTACCCATAACATTTGTCTTCAAACAAATCTTATCAAACTTCAAAGTGTATAGGATCATTTCACTAAAATAACCCTACTACTACTGCGCATCTTCGGGGAGCATCCCTCGGTTTCACCGATGCTCTTGTTATCATACAGTTCCGAATAACGTCCCTTTTCTTAAAAAACAAACGATCATCCCTGCTTTAATGTTTGAAGCTCGGATAAAAACAAACCAAAGCTATTGTTGAAAAACAAACTGCCCTTGTTCATACTTTTCTTTATGACAAGAAATGCCTGTATATATAACTGTGTTTTATTAGAACAAGCGACAACAACGTTATTATTTTGCTTAGAACTTGATGTATACAGAAGCATCACTACTTTCTTTCTTTCTTTCTTTCTTTCTTCTAAAGGAATATGATACATATTTACTGTCATAACACCATTCATGCTTTATACACGTAAATTATACTTCTTCCATTAGACGATAAATATAAGCTTAGCCGCTTACTGTCAGATCTATGGCTTCTGAACATTCTTCTTGTACATGTTTGCATGCATGTATGTATTGAACATTATCATTAATAAATACTGTTTAAACCAACAACGTTATTATACCTACATATTATTCTCTGGTTGGTATTTTTTTTAATTAGTCCCAGTTTCATAAAAGCATTTACGACGTATTTTCGTCTTACAAACACAACACGAAGTTCTTAAATAAAATCAAAGTACTGAAAGTACTGAGGAAAGTTGATTTATGAGGAATAATTATTATATAACAATGTTAGCCGTAGATCAAGCAGTTATCTAGATATTTTGTTGAAAAAATCTAGAGACTAACCTCCCATATCACAGGTCCTGGCGTATAAATGTCATTTGACGTGTTACCAGTAACAATTCTGATTCTGATTTGATAAGGTCCCAGAGGGTTAAAAAATTTCGCTAAAGAAAAAAAAAAATGATTCATCGATTGATTTGGGTTTAACGACAGGTCAACCCTAGTGGGTCATTTTTATCTTCTCCAAGAGAAACGGGGGAAAGAGAAAGAAGAGACAGTAGAGGAGATGATTTGTTGTTTGTTTGTTTGATTTGAGGTTTAACGTCCCCGTCGACACTGTAAAGGTCATTTTGGAGACGTTGCTTCCAATTTTGTGGGACTTTTACCCGACATTGAGATGAAATGACATCTCAAGCCCTGCCGCCCAATGAAACCAACAGGGTTTATAAGCATGGACGAGCCGACTCGCACCGCTTTGCCTTCGCAGGCTTAGATCCTCTAAGCAGTTTACCAGTACTCGTGTGCGGGTCGGTTTCCGCTCTGCGTGGAAGCATCATGCAGCCCATATATTTCTTCAAGCCCCGATGGGCGGGGGTCGTTGTAGAGGAGATTAAATTGAGGGACAGAGGAGAAAGAGGAAAATAAATGGAAGTGTAGAAACAGAAGTAATGACAACACTCCCCCACTCTACCGTTACCTGCTGCAAGGACAGCAGGTGTTGCCCAACTGTAGGTCGATATCAGCTGGACTCCCTAGTGACACGAGATACACATCGCCATTGCCTCACTAAACTACCCCCACGAAGAAAAAAACGGAAGAAAGAAAGAAATAAACGTGTCTGCCATTTCTTCATGGTCAAACCATAAATTTCTAAATTAGCTCAGTACATATCTGCTAATAATCTTACAGAGAAGTTCTCCTAGCGGGCACATGATGTTTTAGCAACGTCGCATCAACGTCGCATTGATAAGACGATACACATACGTTGTGCAGCCGCTTGGAACTATGTTCCTTCGGGCGTCGGGACATAAAAAGGAGAATAACTTGACAAAAAAAAGATCATTTTAAAACTATTTGATTTAGACATTATAATCCTGATCAGACCCCATTTTACCCAAGGCGAATTAAAATACGTTTATTCCAACCTGTACGGGGTCCTAAAACATTAACCCATAAATGCCAATTAATTGTTTCAATACTGTGACATTCTGAAACAGTTTAGATAGATTAGGGGCCACAGAATGTTGCGTCTGATCGGTGTCTTCACTATTTTCTAAAGTACGGAACACAGCTTACAATTAGAGCTCTCGAAAGCAGGCAAATTGTAGGTCAGTAAAGGGTTGTTTAGTTGGTCACTGATAAGCTAACCCTTATAACCCTCTAGACCTGTGCAGACGCCGAGGTAGAAATACACTGTATCTATGCAAACCTTGTAGATCCTGATAAGACGGCACGTAGCTAGAACGTCTCGCCAGAATCTACATGTACAATGTTTGTCATCATGTCATTGAACTAATCAGAAAACCCTTTCTGTAAGAATACATTTAAAGCGAGAAGAGTCATGTTTAGAAACTCGGGGATGAAAGAGTAAAACATAAAAATACAATATCATTGGAAAGCGCATAGGAAAATAGTCCCAGAGTACAGTTTTCTTTTCAGAATTGGTCTTTCTGTGCCAATTTATATTCAATCCGTATAAAGTCCCGAAACTGAAATATTTTGAAAGACGTTCCATGCCTGCAAAATTAATTTTCAAGTGTTCATTTGGACTATTTTATGCAGCGAACGAACAGCGGTCCAGTACTGGAAGTAGAAATGTAATGATATAGAAACTTGATTTTAATCAAAGTACTGAAAGTACTGAGAGGCGGGCGAGTAATGTCATCTATTTACAACGCTCTTTAGTTAAAACTAGAAAGAAAATAATGACCAAAGTCTTTTTACGCTCTAGTCACACGTAATTGCTCTTGAATTTATCATTGAGTGTTTTATCTTCAAACGGGCTATTTCAATAAAAAACCTAAGACACGATGCAGGTCTCCAAGAAGTTGACTCTTTTTTTCTAGCTGGAGGAAACTGTTGTTTATTTATTTATTTATTTATTTACATTCACCTTCCTGTATCTGAATTAATTTCCACAAATTGTGTTTGTTTGTTTGATTTCAGGTTTAACGTCCCCGTCAACACTGTATAGGTCATTTTGAGACGCTGCTTCCAATTGTGTGGGACTTCTACCCGACATTGAGATGAAATGATATCTCAAACCCTGTCGCCCAATGAAACCAATAGGGTTTATAAGCATGGACGGTCCGACTCGCACCGCTTTACCTGGGCAGGTTTAGGACCTCTAAGCTGTTTACCAGTACTCATGTGCGCTTCGTGGAAGCATCATGCAGCCTATCTATTTCTTCAAGCCCCGATGGGCGGGGGCCGACTGACGATCACATATCTATACACTGAGGACAACCTACAAATTATCATTCTGTGTATTGAAAACATCAGATATTTCACTCGTGCATCGCACTCTGGATAATACTGATGTTTTCAACAAACTCGTATTCCGCTGCATTTGATCACTGAGTCGGAGCAAACTTTATTTATACAATTTTATGTTTCCAAATAAAATCAAAATACTGAGGAAGGTTGATTTATTAGGCCAAATTATTCTGTAGTGTCTAGATCCCAAATGGTTTAAATGGCTTAGTCGAAAAGGGAGACATGCCAAATCCGACGGAGGAAATGCAAACATAACTAAATAAATAAATAAATAAATAAATAAACGAGCCTGTTCATTTTTTTTTTTTGTTTTTCATGCTCGAGATAACCTGTGCAGTTAGTTAAAAAAAAGTTCTGTTCTGTTCTGTTCCCCCTCTGTAAAAATGTCTATGCCTAACGGACACGCCTCCGATTTCCTGTGGAAGTGGGAACATAAAAAGACCCAAAAGAAGTAAAAAAAGGGTTTTGCTTAAACCATGTCAGTCGTTTGACCCTTTAATTTCTGCATTTTAAATTAATAGTGTATGCCTTGATCAGATGCTGCGTTTTATGAACTTCAACTTTGACTGATGCAGCTTATTTTGCCCGTCAGTGCCAAGCGTCCCTTTACTGGGGCATTCGAAAACATTGAATACCCTGATAACCGGCCACAGAATGTGGCATCTGATCAGGACCTTCATTATTTGCTTAAAGCACGGAACTCACAGCGAATAAAATTTCTATTATGAAATTATACATGTAATTAGACCTCTCCAAAGCGGTCGGAATACTATGTTTGATGTCGATCAGTACAGAGAAGCGTGTCAACCCTTTCAACCCTGTACATCGCTGCAGATACCGATTCAGATACAGATACCGATACAAACCTAATAGATCCAGATCAAACGGCATGTGACAAGCAGCATCTTCAGACTCTACACCGTTTGCCAACTGTCAATGACTAGAACAAAACACCTTTCTATAAGAATTGGTACACTGAATATCAAAGCTAGAAGGGTTCTGTTCAGAAACTGAGGGATGAAAGGGAATGATTTCAAGCATAAACAGCAACGGTGTAGAAAAATAGTGCCGGATTTTTTTACTCAGCTTTCAGCGCATTTTTCTTCGTGAAATCTAATAAATAGGTCTATTTTTACAAACATTATTCATTTTTCAAACAGTCTGGTCGAACTTGATAGGATTCATTGCGTGTACTGCTTTTTCATATTTAGATTATGTATAATTTTAGTTGTTTTTTTTTTTTTTTTTCTTTTTTGAGCGGAGGACTACAAGAAGGAATGTCTAAAGAGGTGCACAAAATCTGATGTACGAAGTGTACGGTGACTATAGACGGGCTAACGCCCGCCTAAAAATCAACTTTCAAAAATCCTGTTTCATAAAACTTTCGAAAATTACGAAAATCTTACTTTTTGTCCTAAATTTAAGCGTCGGCGTCGTACCTGGCATTTTCGTCTTAAATTTTGGTAATAGACTAGTGATGGCTCCTATTTTTCATATTTTATTAAATGGGGAAGAGGACAAAGGTCCATCGCGACAACACACCAAGGAGACATAGGACCATCTTTCACATTCCTAAATGGCTACTTTTCTGATTGCAATTTGTGATTTTCCCTTATTTCCCTTTTTCCCACATAACATAGGTTTAGGATGCTCGTGAGAGCCACGTGAGAACCGAGTTCTAATGAGTACACACAACCTAGGTCTTTAATTAAGGCCGTTACAATGAGTGCACACAACCTATATCGTGAAACAAAATCAAGCAAAATAATGTACACCCCGTACACCCCTTTTTTCTTTATATAAAGTGTGGTTTACATTTCACGGGCTTGTTAACGTGAAGCAACCAAGGATACATGTAGGTATGAAGGATACCCTGTTAAAAGCCCAGTTGGCATGTTTAACATTTTGCGCGATCAACGTTCAGATAAGTGATGGCTTAACAGAGCATTTACTGTTTGCATGAGCCATCTTCGTATTCTGCTCTGCCCAGCTATTAAACTGTTTGCAATTCCACTCTTTCCACACGCATTTGGCTCTTTGTCAGGGGTTTAAATGATTTTTTTGGTTGTTGTTGGTTTGGGTTTTACGGCCATTTCAAGATTATTTCACTTATTTCGAGCCGATTGTTAATCGGGGGTGGCTGAAAACCGGAGAACCCGGAGAAATACCACCTGACCTTCCGTTGCAGAACTTGGCGTCTCACATATGACCCGAACCAGACTCGAACCACAGCGGTGAGAGACCTAATGATTAAGAGTCAGCGCTCTTATCCGCTAGGCCACTGAGGCCCGTGTTAAATACTTACCATTGTGCAGGAATGGTGATCTTTGATACGAGTGGTACAGTTTTTATGTGTACTAAACGATGAGATAAAACGTACACTTTGCTTCTGTTTTCATACTCCGCTACACGATTGTATAACGTTATTCCGTGCGAGTGTCGTTCTGTCCGACCCTCCGTCTGTCCGGGCAGCAACACAATGTTTGACAAATTAATGTTCAGATGATTTGAAATGCTTATATTTTCCCTATCAATACATGTAGGATTCTACAAGGAACCCCCCTTAAACTTGATCCGTTGGAGGGGACACATGTCTGTTTTTTCCGTCTGTGAGTACTCTATTTTAGATCTCTTACTTGTACGTTTTTATGATTTTTCTTCAACATTCAGGGAAGCATTTCTGTCGGAATTTAGTGTTATGGGATTGTAAATGGGTTTATGCCTGTAATGACTTTGGTACCCAATTTCGTAAAATCGTTCATCGATATATAAAGATTGGGTACAACATAAATGTTATGAAACAGACTGCATGCATGGTGGTTAACCCAATCACGGTTGGCAACTTTATTTCCCTCTTTGATTGCACACCGATGGGTCGGGCCTAAGATTATATGACGGTTCCAGCGTAAAAACATAAATGGAATTTTATTTTATTTTAGTATTCTTTATTTTGGTTGACCCCTGATGCCCCGTCTTTGGTCGCCCCCCCCCCCCCCCCCCTCGGAGTCTAACTGTTGCTTTTCTTTTGCTCCAGCAATTCTGTTGTTGTATGCTGTCGAGTCCTCAACCTTGTTTCATCTCTGTGGTTTTTTTATTTATATGTTCTCGGAGATGTTACACTGATGAGTTAGGAAGCCTTCATGCGGACTAAACAAAATTAGTGTATACCGCGATACAGGTAAGGTCGAGGATTATGGCCATGTAAAATCGATTTAAGCACCCCCCCCCCCCCCCCCCCCACCCTCAGTGGAATTCTTTTCCCACTGACCGTTCCAAGGCGGTTCTTCTGTGGCAGTTTATTTATGTCGTTGTTTGTTACTTACTGTGTGTATCACTTGTGTCTTTTTATTTTGGATGGACATTTTGGCCATTTTGTAACTGTCCTTATGGCCTTCCTTTGTTAAGGTTGTCATTATGGTCTGGTGGCTTCATGTTTGTGTTTCTTTCCCTTTGGTGTCTTTGATGGGTGGAGTAAGTTGATTGTATCGATTCCTGATCTTTGTTTTATTTCTACTTTATACTTTCCAACAGAATTATGACCGTCGTACGCTGTCAAAAGTTTGCTTCGAGTGGATATATATTTAATTTTCCTCCAAAGACAATATTTGCGTAGTTGGTAAAATACCCCAAACTATACATTGAATTCCTTCATTTTCTCAAGGTTCCCCGCCAATATCATACACTTTGACATTATCACAGTTGTGGATTTAGGGGGATATTAGTAGCTGACCTGGAACTCAACTATTCCTCGTCAGGATTCCACATTTTCGAGAGCTCCGACAAAACTGTAGATAGGATTGAGCTGATACCTGGTGCGATGCATCGAAGAGACATGGAGACTTAGAATTGTTTGGTTATGTTCCGATATCCAAGATGGCCGCCATTAGCCGATGCATGATAGGGGAATCGGTGTGACACGGAGTTTCAGAATTGCTTAATTACTAAAATCGTTCTGTCCTGATATCAAAGACGGCCCCATCTGGAAATTCTTCAAACAACATCTCCCAAACAGAAAAACGGATTGAGCCGAAATTTCAGAGGGGAGATTGGGGCAGCATGCATAAGCGAACAATTCTAAAAAGGCACTCAAATGTTGTAGCCTTATGCGAGTAACAACTCTCTCTCTCTCTCTCTCTCTCTCTCTCTCTCTCTCTCTCTCTCTCTCTCTCTCATTGCATCGTAAAACCCTCACAAGATAATAATTTGTGCGCATAAGATAATATGTTATGGAAACAAGATAATTAGTTGTGCGCACAAGATATTATGTTGTCCGCACAAGATCTATGTTATGCAAGCAAGATAATATCTTGTGCGCACAAGATATTAATGTGTGCGAACCTGATATTAGCTTGTGTGCACAAGATATTAAGTTGTGCGCACAAAATATTATGTTGTTCGCACAAGATGACATCTTGTATCACAAAAAAATGCATGTCCCTTCCAGGCTTCCGTATTTTACAGCAAATCTTATTTTGCACTTACACTTGAGCACTATCAATAGAATATCGTAATTGTGTTGGTCCTGTTTAATACATACATGTACGACAGAAGGGCACACGATGAAGGTGAAAAGATTTTTGGCTAAGTCAAGAACGTTTTGTTTGTTTGATTTGAGATTTAAATTCTCCGTCAGCACTGGATAGGTCATTTTGGAGACGTTGCTTCCAATTGTGGAACTTTTACCCGACACTGAGATGAAATGACATCTCAAGCCATGTCGCAAAGGGTTTATAAGCATTAACGGTCCGACTCGCACCGCTTTTCCTCGGCAGGCTTAGGTCCTGTAAGCGGTTTACCATTATTCGTGTGTGGTCGGTTTCAGCTCTGCGTGGAAGCATCTTGCAGCCCAATCTGTTTCTTCAAGCCCCAATAGGCGGGGGTCCCAACAGCCCAAGGTTAAGAAAGTAAATAAATAAATGCACAGAAATTAAAAGATAAATAAAAATGAAAACCTCATACATGCTACCATTGCAACAACAAGAACTTTGACTGAGCTCCTGACTGGGGCATTAGCAAACCGTAATAAGATTACTAAACAGACGTCACACCACGCCACATAACGCGGCGTCTGATCAGGCCTACACTTCATATACTGGAATTTAAGGGTTGAACGAAACATCTTTTCTCAGCTTACAATCAAGAGACAGTCGCCCCACCAGTACTTTCAGTCCTTTGATTTGTGAGCTTGTACGAACATCTTACGATGTTTTTATGAAACCGACGTACGCACATCGAAAAAAAGAAGGTACGAATTTCTTACGACTAATCGTACGAACTTTCTTTATGAAACTGGCCCCAGATGAGGGATGCGTACCGCTCCTCCATAGATAGAAAACATATAGGCGTCCAAAACCAAAGCCATCTCGGCCAACATGGCTCACAAATAGTTAGTGTAAGTTGAACATTATTGGATGTCTTACTTTGTTCCTTGATTCTTTTATCACCCATCTGACAAGATTGACCCAGAATATCTTGTGCGAGTTTCATTAAAAAAAGTTTGTAGGATTAGTCCTGAGATGTTCGGACCTTCCTTTTTATGATGTGCATACGTCGGTTTCAGATGTTCGCACAAACCAACAAAATCCGTTTTATAAAAAAAACGTCTACATGCACACTCCATTTTTTTCAGTTCTGTGGTGTATTCCTTGCTTCCAAAGGATAAACCTTTTATAGAACATATTTAACGTCACTCGGCTGGTGTCTGGGAATGTGTGGCGGCCGTAAAAAGTCTCCCTGCCCTACATCAAAGTGTAGTTTATATTTTCTTTTCCTTTGGGATCATTGCTTCCATTGCGGAATTTTGAAAATATTTGAGGGTCACTGATGAGGCCTAATTGGCCGAAACTAGCTAGTCTGGCCCAGAAAACATGCACACTCCATATGTTTCAGTTCTGTGGTGTATTCCTTGCTGCCAAAAGGATAACCCTTTTATAGAACATATTTATTGTTTGCTATAATCCAATACCGGGCCACAGAAAGGCCACGTGCAAGATCACGTGTAGGTTTATTTTAGCCACGTAAAGTCTCGTAAGATTTGTCACCAAAAGAATTCAAAGCAATGACAGCACTGGTGGTTGTCGAAGGTCTCTAAGTGAAGGTAAGAAAAAAAATGGTCCTGGACAGTGACATTCTACATTTAAAATTTCGCCAAACCCTCACAAACACGTATGTAAGCAAACAATGTAAACCCTGATCAGACAAGTACTGTAAATAGTGTAGATCCTGCTAAGACGCCGCGCTTTGTGGCCTCTCATCTGGGTCTATCCTGTTTGCCAAACACAACACATGGTTCCAGGACAGGTTCTATAGATAACCCTCTTACGCAACATTCTGACGTCAATGCGGCTTTTTCAGTTAATAACCGTTACTTGGATTAATAGTTATGTGGGCGTCTGTCTCTGGTCGGGCCCATCGGAGTCTAATTGTTGCATTTATTTGCTCCTGCATTTCAGTGGTTTCTTACTGTCGAGTCCTCACCGTTGTTTCATCTATGTGGTTGTTTGATTTTTTGTGATCACGGAGATGTTGCACCGATGAGTTAGGAAGACTTTATGCGGACTGAACAAATTATTTGTCTAAATCGCAACGGAAGTAAGGGCGAGGATTGTGGCTACGTAAACTCTCCCCAGTGGAAATCATTTCACTGACCGTTCCAAGGTGGTTCTTCTGTCGCGGTTTATTTTTGTTATGGTTTGTCTTCTAGTGTTTGTATCGCTTATATTATTTTGTTTTGGATAGCCAGTTGGCCATTTTGTTGGAAAGTAACTGTCCTTTTGGCTTTCCGCTATTGATGTTTCCATTAGGGTCTGTCGTTTCATGATTGTATTTCTTTCCCTTTAGTGTCGCTGGTTGGAGCTGTGGGTTTATTGTATCGATTCCTGATCATTGCCTTCACTTCTATTCAGCACTGAAAACCCTAATACGTTTTATTACGTTTGGTTTATTGACTGACAATCGACCAAAAATGAAACCTGAAAACCTGAGAAAACAGATATGTTGCTTGAAGAGAGAGAGAGAGAGAGAGAGAGAGAGAGAGAGAGAGAGAGAGAGAGAGAGAGAGTCTTGGCCATTATATCACGAATGCATATGGCAAGGCATCAGCAATGGTAAAACTTGTCTGATCTTTCACTACTCACACATCGTTTTAACGTATGATGCTGTTCACATTTGTCTCTGTTTCTTACATTCAGTTGCGCAATGAGAGAGAGAGAGAGAGAGAGAGAGAGAGAGAGATGTTACTCGCACAAGGCTTTTATATTTGAGTGCCTCTTTTAGAATCATTCGATGATGCATGCTGTCCCAATCTCTCCTCTGAAGTTTCGGCTCAATCCGTGTTTCTGTTGGGAGATATGTCGTTTGAAGAATTTCCAGATAGCCGCCATGGTGTCCATCTTTGAGATCAGGACAGAACATTTTAGCAATTAAGCAATTCTGGATCTCCGTGTCACACCGCTAACCCCATCAGGCATCGGCTAATGGCGGCCATCAGATATCCAATTATACATCTCCATATTGCTTCGTTGCCAGCTCAACCCAACCTACAGTCTTGGAGGAGCTCTCGAAAATGTGAAACACTAACAAGGGATGGAGGCACAACCGACGGACAGACGATGGGCCATATGCCTAGGCATAAGCTGACCTGAATTCGTTCAAGTAAGAGATCGAAAGTAGAGTGCTGACAGACGAAAAAACGGACAGGTGTCCCTTCCAACGGATCGAGTTTTAAGGGTTTTCCATATAAAATCCAAAATAATCTTAAATAAGCATCCCAAGGTATATGTATTGATAGGAAAAAATATAAGCATCACAAATCTCCTGAACAAATAGTTGACAAACAATATGTTTGTGTTGCTGCCAGGACAGACGGAGGGGCGGACAGATCGACACTCACACGCTATAACATAATACAACGCCAGTGTAGTGTAGCGGAGAATGAAAATATACTAGGGGAAACTAGAAACGCAACAACGTTTTTCTCTCATAACTCCAAATGTTTTTCTCTTATCGATACCAAATTTTGGTGGTAGTTCTCAACACTTTTATCTAGCCTCTTATATCGGTATTTACGGTAAACCAAGTCAACCATTGAATACACGCCAACATATATTCCACTTGCAAACCTATACATTACCAAAGTTTACATCAAATGTTTTCTTGTTGTGCTTCTAAACGTCGACCCAAGAAAAGGACCGACGTCGTCGCGAAGGTTTCACGGGTCGGTGCGTTGTAGAGAGAGATCGTTACGGTGGAGGTGGAGTCATGGTCTGGGCTTGGATTTGGCAGTGCCATATAACACCCCCAATCTTCATTGACGGCAACCTAACAGCTGTACGTCACCGTGAAAATGTATTGTCACTCGTTGTGGTTCCATTTGTGCGACGTAATAATGTAGTATTCCAACAAGACAACGCCAGACCTCATGTAGCGAGGGTCTGTAGTGACTTTCTAACTGCCAACAATGTGGATGTGTTGCCATGGCAAGCCTAAAGGCCCGATTTATCCCCAAATGAACATCTCTGGGATATCCTGGACAAGCACGTTAGGGTGCGCGACCCCCCTCCCCACACATTACAAGGACTAAGACAGAGATTGGAACAGGAGTGGAACAGCATCCCGATCGCCACCGTGAATCGTCTGATCAACTCTATGCTTCGCCGGGTCAGAGCAGCTATCGCAGCGACAGGTGGTCACACGAGGTACTGACTGTGATGTTTTTCAAGTTGTGTATTACTGAGAAAAATGTGCAGTCGTACTCCTTTACTCCCAGCTAGCCTGCACCTGCGGAGTTTGTCACCAATAAAATTTTGTGATAAGGAAGTCAAGTGATGACTGTCTCGAGTATAAGAAAAAAATGAAATTCGATTCGAATGTGGGCTATTTTTAGGAATACAGGTGTTCAAATTGATTGTTGCGTTTCTTGTTTCCCTTAGTACGCTGCATTTTAATCATTAGGTCTCTTATCGACCGTTGTGGTTCGAGACTGGCTCGGGTCATATTTGAGATTCCAAGTTCTTCAACAGAAGGTCAGGTTTTTTTTTGTCCGGGTACTCCGGTTTTCACCCACCTCCGATTAACGATCGGCTCGATATAAGTGAAATAATCTTGAAAGGGACTTAAAACCCAAACAAAAAGAAAAAAATAAGCCTCTGGCAAAGAGTCAAAAGATTGTTAAAGATTGGAACTGCAAACAATTTACTAGCTGGGCAGAGCAGAATCCGAATATTACTCACGCAAATTCATCCATCGCTCACCTGAACCTTGATCGCACATTATGTATGTTCGTTTGTTTGGTTTGTTGTTTTGAGGTTTAACGTCCCCGTCAACACTGTATAGGTCATTTTAGAGACGTCGCTTCCGATTTCGTGGGACTTAACCCGACATTGAGATGAAATGACATCTCAAGCCCTGTCGCCCAATGAAACCAATAGGGTTTATAAGAATGGGCACTCCGACTCGCACCGCTTTGCCTGGGCAGGCTTAGATCCTCTAAGCGGTTTACCAGTACTCGATTGCGGTCGGTTTCAGCTCTGCGTGGAAGCATCATGCAGCCCATCTATTTCTTCAAGCCCCTTTGCCGGATGGGCGGGGGCCGATACATTATGTTAGACATGACAACGGGACTTTTTACAGGGGATCCTACATACCTATCCTTGGAAATGAAATGAAAATCCCGTAAACCCCACTTGACACAGAAAAAATGGGGGAGTATGGGGCGTACATTATTGTGCTTATTTCTGTTTCAAGGGCATAGGTTGTGTGCACTCATTAGAACCGTCTTAATGAAAGACATAGGTTTACTCATTAGCACCGCTTAATCACAACTTTAAATCAGAAAAGTAGCCGTTTTGGAATATGAAAGATTGTCCTATGTCTCACGGGTGTGTTGTAATAGACTTCCTCACTCCGCATCCTCACTCAATAGCAACCATTACGCAAACACTCCTATACAAATACATTGCCACTTTTATCGCCGTAAAAATGAAAATTTTAAAAAGAAAAATTGTGATATTTTTCTTATTTCTGCTTAAAATATAGATTGTGGGCACTCGTTAGAACCGCCTCATCGAGGCGGTTCTAACGAGTACCTACAATCTATATTTTAGAGCAGATATAAGAAAACTAATGTATACCCCCAGAAACCCCAGTTTTACAATATAAAAGGGGTTCAATGGGGTCAAAATTATAAAGGCGTGTTTTCGTGATGCATGACTGATCTATTACCATAAAGACGAAAATGCCAGGGACGACGCCGAAGTACACTTGCTAAATTTGCGGCAAAAAGTAAGAACTTGGTATTTCGAAACTTTTATTTAAAAACTTCGTACGATGTTTGTGATGCTTTTATGAAACTGGCTGTGGCGTGAGATTATTGATTCCGTGAGATTCTTCAGTCGCACCGGAAGCGGCTGAAATCCCTCATGGAGGGGTGTGAGATAATTCAGCCGTGAGGAGTGCAATACGATAACTCTGTAAAAGACTGGAGTATCGAATATTAAATGATAAATTATGGTGGCACATTAATTAAACTTTCATTTTATGCTGCAGAAGTCTGTCTAAGGAAATTAGAAGCTGTGTTACTAGTGGTTTTATAATACTATTATATTTATTTGTTTATTTATTTATTTATAGACGACTCGCACTGCTTTTCCTTGTCAGGCTTAGATCCTGTAAGCGGTTTACCAGTACTCGTGTGAAGCATCGTGCAGCCCATCTATTTCTTTAAGCCCCGATGGGCGGGGGCAAGCTGACTTCTTACTTCTAACTTCTGCTTCGACGTTTTTTAGGTAGGTGAGTAAGTAGGTAGGTGGTTTATGGCTAGATAGGTAGGTAGATGGGTGGCTGGGTAGGTATGTAAGTTTGAGTTTAGGGTTAACGACCCGTCAATACTATATAGGTCATTTGGAGACGATGTTCCAATTTCATGGGACCCGACTTTGAGATAAAAAGACATCTCAAGACCTGCCTTCCAATGAAACGATAAGGAGCGTGATAGCCCATTGGTAAGTGCACTTGCCTCTGATTATAGAGGTCCCGGGTTCGATTCCCGGCAGCGGCGATAAAATTTCGGTATCCGAAGACGCTCCATTGACATCATTTGCAGGGTTGAATGTCATACAGTGCACCGTCCTTCGGATCGGGACGTTAACTGGAGCCCCCCCCCCCCCCCCACCAACCCCCCCCCCCCCCCCTTGTGCAGGGAGAACCATCCTCTGTACAGGTTAAAGATCCCAACCGTAATTACATGATTACTGTGTAGGCTTTATCCTGCAAATCTGGAGTGTATGTAATGTACACCCGCGGTAATGGCCAAATATGACCGACGCAGTACCAGTAGAAAGATGAAGGAAAGAAAGAAACTAATAGGGTTTATATGCATTGACGGTCCGACTGGCATCACTTTGGGCGGGGGCTTAAGCGGTTTGCCAGTACTCATGTGCGGTCAGGCATCATGCAGCCCATCATTTCTTCAAGTCCCGATGGGCGGGGAAGATTTAAGTAGGTAGTTAAGGAGATGTGTCTTGGAAGGTAGGTAGGTAGGTAGGTTTGATTTGAGGTTTAACGTCCCCGTCAATACTATATATGTCATTTGGAGACGATACTTCCAATTTCATGGGACCCGACTTTGAGATGTAAAGACATCTCAAGACCTGCCGCCCAAGGAAACCAACAGGGTTTTTTATGCATGGACGGTCCTACTCACATCACTTTGCCTGGGCAGGCTTATGCTTTGTTTAACGTCCCCGTCAACACTGTAAAGGTCATTTTGGAGACGTTGCTTCCAATTTTGTGGGACTTTTACCCGACATTTAGATGAAATGACATTTCAAGCCCTGTCGCCCATTGAAACCAATAGGGTTTATAAGCATGGACGGTCCGCCTCGCACCGCGTTTCCTGGACAGGCTTAGGTCCTCTCAGCGGTTTACCAGTACTAGTGTGCGGCCGGATTCAGCTCTGCGTGGGAGCATCATGCAGCCCATATATTTCACCAAGACCCTATGGACGGGGGCTAAGGGCAGGCTTATGCGGTTTACCAGTACTTAGGTGGTAAGTAATCATGCAGCCGATGTAGTTCTTCAAGTCCAAATGGGCGGGGTAGATTTAGGTAGGCAGGTAAATGTGTGTGGGGGGACGAGTCTGTTAACCGAGGTCCCGTCTCCGTAGGTGGGTCGTAAAACTGAATGACAAACTCTTGCTGTCGAGGCATCACCGTTTTTCATCGCTGTGGTTGTTTGAGTTTTGTGTTCACGGAGATGTTGCACTGGTGTGTTAGGAGGCCTTCGTGCAGACTGAACAAATTATTTGTCTGAATCGCGACGGAAGTAAGGGCAAGGATTGTGACCACGTAAAATCGATTCAGGCCCCCCCCCCCCCCACCCCCTCCCGCAGTTGAATTCGTTTCACTGACCGTTCCAATGCGGTTCGTCTGTCACATTCCTACCTACACCTTCCTAAGTACCTGCATTTACCCTACCTACATACCTACATGCCTGCCTAACTACCATGCAATCCGTCTATTTCTTCAAGCCCCGGTGGGCCGGACTGCAAATCTACCTACCTACGTACATACCGACTTAGTCGCCCTCGCCCATCGGGGTTTGGATAAATTGATGGGCTGCATGGTGCTTCCACGCAGGGCTGAAACTGACCACACATGAGTACTGGTAAACGGCTTAGAAGGACTAAGCCTGTCGAGGCAAAGTGGTATGAGTCAATCCGTCCAAAGCCTTTCGGTTTCATCAGGCGGCAGGGCTGGAGCTGTCATTTCATCTCAATGTCGGGTAAAAGTCCACCAAAATTGGAAGCAATGTCTTTAAAAATGACCTAAAGAGTGTTGACGGGGTCATTAATCCCACTTCAAACAAAAACATACCTACTTAGTAACATTCCTACCCTACCTATACTATCGATATACGTACGTAATACCTACTTACCTACATTGCTGCCTGCCTACCTACCTACCTACCTACCTACCTACCTACCAACCAAAACAAACAATATACGATCCTACCTACGACAATTCCTATAGATCTAACTACATACCCATCGCTTCCAGCTCAAACCTACTATTCCTATCTCATCACGCAAACACGCCTATATAATTTTGATCCCCTTAAACCCCACTTTTAGATATTAAAACTGGGGTTTAGATATTAAAACTGGGGTTTACATGGGATATTTATTATTTGTCTTATTTCTGCTCAAAAAAATAGATTGTGGGTACTCGTTAGAACCGACTCGCCGAGGCGGTTCTAACAAGAACCCACAATGTATGTTTTGTGCAGAAATATGAAAACTATCAGGATTTTATATGAAAAATTTCGTTTTTGTGCTAAAAATTTGTCAATATATTTGAATTTTCCTGTTTTCGTAATATACCTACCTACACGCTTCTCTCCACTCTACCTACCTGTCGCCCCCGCCCATCGGGGCTTAAAGAAATATATGGGCTGCATGATGCCTTCCGCGCAGAGCTGAAACCGACCGCACACGAGTACTGGTTCCTTCGAGCCCCAGTGGGTCGGGTTGATAGGAAGCACTGCGTTCGGTTATTACTACTGTTTTTGTTTTTTTTTTAGTTTAAATATTGATTAGTATTGTATTGCATTGTAAAGTTTGTATTTGTGTGTGTGTGTGTGTGTGTGTGTGTGTGTGTGTGTGTGTGTGTGTGTGTGTGTGTGTGTGTGTATGTGTGTGTGTGTGTGTATTTCTTTTATTGAAACGGTTATGAGAAAACCTGTTTGGTTGACATTAGGCATTATTACCCCATATAAGCAGAAAGGTGTGGAATTTAGTCACTGTGTTAGATAAGCATGGGGACCACAGGAAATGTGAAACCATAAATCACACATGTTAATCACCTTGGTATATAGCTAAAATTTAAATTCCATGAAACCATGTTTAACAAGATTCAATATTCTTTGAAAGCTAGGAATACACCGTAGAACTGAAAAGGTAAGAGTGTACATGTTTACTCGGATTATGATTAATATTATCATTATTATTTACCATATCGTCTAGACAGATCGTTGGATTCTACATGTAAACAGACCGTTGGACAGTTTTCTCAATAGATAGATACAGGTACCCTGCCGTAATATGTCGGTGTTATGGTTTCAATGTTGATAAATACAGGTACCCTGCCGTAATATGTCGGTGTTATGGTTTCAATGTTGATAAATACTCGTCTATTTATAAATCATAACAAACAACGGTGTTTTCCACAGGTACGTAACGGGTTTTATTTAATACATAGCAGTGAAAACAGTGCATATCTGAAACAAATAAAAGTGATATTTTCACACTGTGAAAATATAAATGATATTTTCACAGTGTGAAAAATAACATGACCATGTTATTTTCACAGTAGCAGCCCGGACTATTTTCTCGCCAAAATTCATATGTTATCTATAAAATAATTCTGTAAATACCTTGAAAAAGCATTCTCTGAACTGTAAAACTGCTGTATTAAAAATGGCGACTGTTTATGGTTAGCAACTGACAGTTGTGACGTCATGGCCAAGTCAAAAATTGTGACGTAAGAACTGATAGATCAATTACAGTAGGTGTCCTAAAATATTATCAAATAAAAAGAAAATTTACTTTTTTTCGATAAATATCAAAAATATTTCATCTCGTGTGTTGAAAACATCAGAATTTTCACTCGTGCTTCGCACTCGTGAAAATTCTGATATTTTCATCACACTCGATGAAATATTTTTTATATTCATCTCAAAAAAGTAAATATCCTCTATATATTCTAACACAAAACCACTTAATTTTGCAGTGTCAATGTAATCAGTTGCGTAGCGCAACTAGTATCGAGGATCGTCTTAAACGACTAGTATACCTGAGGGTCGCAGGTTCGATCCTTGCAGTCAACGTTTTTTCATAAAGCTATTAAACGCAAGATTTATTTTTTTCTTGATGATTTTTTTATAAAATTTCAGAATTTACATTTTCATCATTTCTTTTTTAATTTTCAATTCTGTTTATTATTTTTGTATTATTATTTTTTCGTGAATGGTTATCTATTTATTTTAAAGTTAAATACATGTC
The DNA here is from genome assembly GCA_963580285.1 of Lucinisca nassula. Lineage (NCBI taxonomy): Eukaryota > Metazoa > Mollusca > Bivalvia > Lucinida > Lucinidae > Lucinisca > Lucinisca nassula. Next base: position 52,769,303 of record OY757014.1, on the reverse strand, counting down.
ATGCACAATTTTAAAGATCAACTTCACATTTGATTTATAATAGTGAATAAAAAAGAAAGCACAAAAAATGCATGCTTCACGAGAAAATCGAGGATTTTTTGCTTTTGGCGCGAAAAAAAAAAATGTTAAAGAAAAAACATCCCCAGCGGGATTCGAACCCGCATACTTCAGCTCTACAGGTCCGTGACTTTACCACTTGGCTAGCGTCGATCCAGTGCACGTATGGTATTTTTTAGCCTGATACAATGTACCATCACATTAATAGGGAGTCACCAAAAATAAAATTAGATCATCCAAAAATAACATATAATTGCGTAGATAAATTTAAAAATAACCTTTATTTACAATAATATTGACAATACCAAACTGACAACTGATGTCGGTTTTACTGTAGATAGATCGATAGATAGATAGATTTAAGTTCTGTCCGTATGTGATAGCTATACTTGGATAGGGAATAAAACGAAAAGTTATGTAAAAACTTTGTACGAGTAAGCTTTCGTGAATAACGGTATCTCAAACCGTTGACATGGGTCATTCGCGAAGAGATTTTCTTCGATTAAAACGTATTAAGGATAAATGAATTTTGGTAATAAAAGCAAAATATCATTCTTTCTTTCTCGAGGCATTATTTCAATGTAAACGGGTATATTTTCTCTCAAAATGTCTGAATATTGTTAGCATTTTAAGCTCCGCCAATACATTTGAATAGCGATGGCCGTTTTAATTGACGGCCAGTGCTTTGCGCATGCGCAAGAATCACGTCATAAACGGAATTCCTAAAACCTCCTATTGTTATTTTATTATTATTATTATAATAATTATTATTATTATTGTTATTATTATTATTATTATTATTATTATTATTATTATTATTGTAGAAGGGCACTTATATTGAGATCAGGCTTATTTAGGCATATTAATAATTCTAAAATTTCCAAAGAACTTTCTTTTAAAAGTATAAACACGCCTATTAAAAATATATTGAAACATTATCATCAAATTTTTAGATAAATATCTGATATTTTTCACATTTCCGCTGGAATCATAGAGTGTAGGTACTCACTCTGTAAACCCCAGTTTTACTGTATAAAAGTGGGGTTTAATTGGGTTTAAATTATAGGCGTTTTTTCGTAATAATTTCAAGAAAAAACATGTACCCGCATATATTTTGTTCTTGTTTAATACAGGTATCTTTCGAAAATAAATAAATAAATAAATAAATAAAGCTTTTTATAAATAGTGTTCTATTTAAAGTTCGTAATGTTAGCATTTTAAAGTCTTTAAACCGAGGTCCCGTCTCCGTTTGGCCTTAGCTGTTGGTGGGACGTAAAACTCAAACACTCACTTTGCATTTTAAACATAGGCTCAAGATGAAAGGGGCAAAAGCTAGCAGGAAACGGATGACATTTCTCACGGCCTTCTTGCGCATGCGCAGATGTACCTTGGTATTAACTTTTTCATGGGTTTAAAGATCTCACGCTACATGGCCCCTTGAGTCCAAGCTGGGATAATGTCATATGAAAATGGCAAACTCAGCAATATTTTTAAATAAAAGAACACCGCCTCTCCCATCTCGACATGAATAGACAATGGATTTTATGGTGTAGCCTTCGTTGGTTGTGTTAAAGGGATGCGTCTGATCGGCAAGACTGATCATGGTATATAGTCCACATCACGACAACAGGCCTGTACAATTTTGAACCCCTTGATCCCCACTTTTATACAGTAAAACTGAGGTATACAGGGCTAAACCTTATTTTTCTTATTTCTGCTGTAAAATATAGAGTGTGGCTACTCGTTTGAACAACCTCATTCGGGGTACTCGTTAGAATCGTCTCAATGAGGCGGTTCTAACGCGTACCAACAATCTTTAGTATTAGCGGAAGTAAGAAAAATATTGATATTTTTCATCTTAAAAGTTTCGTTTTCGGCGGTACAGTGTATTTGTTTAGGCCTGTTTTCGTAATGATATTGACTATTATAATGAATATTATTTTAAACCTTAGCTAACCCGGTAAGTCCCGCGTAAAATATATCTATACAAGCTATACAAACCTTCGGATATGGATGACGTGCGCGACCACCGTCACTGACGATCTTGATTGGAGTCATCATATTTCGGAGATTACATCAAAAGCAACTGGGACTTTAGGATTTGTAAGACGTCATTTGGCTTTTGCATCTAGGCAGACAAATGATGTTGCATATAAAACATTCGGTCGCCCTCAACTTGAATTTTGCATCACCCATTTAGCATCCCCATGTTAAAACTCAGATTCAGCAGGTTGAGAAGGTTCAGAGGACAGCAGCTCGTTGGACATGTCAGGGGTGGCGAAATAAGAGTAGCGTCGGTGGCATGCTTAGCGAGTTGGAGTGGACCGTCCCTTGAGGCAAGCCGTGAGCAGCCCCCATAAGATACACTCTGGTATAGTGTCTCTGGATAAAGACAAATACTTGACCGCTGTGACAGCTTCAACTCAAACAAGGGCATCAAAAGTAAATAACACACAATATCGTAGGTACCTGGCCTATAGTGATGCCCTGAAACATTCTTTTTTTTCCAGAACAATTCCTCAGTGGAATTGTCTTCCCTCGTCTGTGGTACAGTCCGGAGAGGAGTTCAAAGCCCGTACAGTGTAGATTGGGACTCAGAGGTATGCGTTTTAGTTTACCTCTGTTAATCAGATTGTAAATAGTTTTAAAGACTCAAACAGGGCCCTCTTTTTTTAAGTTAAATTCTAAATTTAGCCACCCACCCAACCGGGTAGTGGCCAAATATGACCGACTCAATACATGAAGATAGATAGATAGATAGATAGATAGATAGATAGATAGATAGATAGATAGATAGATAGATAGATAGATAGATAGATAGATAGCACCTCATTGACCAACTCGTATGCTTAAAAGCCTAGGCGTGAAGAACTGCTGGCCGTTCCGAGGCGGTTCTTCTGTCGCGGTTTGCTTTTGTTGTGGTCTGTCTTTGGGTGTTTGTGTCGCTTATATTATTTCATTTTGGATAGCCTATTGGCCATTTTGTGGGAAAGTAACTGTCCTTTTGGCTTTCCGCTATTGATGTTTCCATTAGGGTCTGTTGTTTCATGTTTGTGGTTCTTTCCCTTTGGTGTCTCTGATGGGAGCTATGGATTAGTTGTATCGATTCCTGATCATTGCCTCCACTTCTATTTTACAAACGCTTCAAAAGGTAATGGAAACATGTTTATCATATGACGTCGCGTCTGAGAATGTAATAACGCCATGTAATAAATTCGATAATCCACTAGTGGATTAAATATGCAAATTAGTTAGATACGCCCCATAACGATACATATACGACGCCCTTTACGACGTCGCGCTTAGTAATGGCGGAATACTGACATTTTTGTTAAACAATCGAGAATAAAATTCGTTTTAATGCATTCGTGCTCATGTATTACTGAATTTATTAAACTCGTCGAAGAAAAGTGATAAAATGCTCGGCAAAACCTCGCATTTTATCCCTTTACCTCAACTCGTTTAATAAATTCAATAATACATGCACACTCATGTAAGATTCTCTATTTTCAGCTTCTTTACTTTTAGAAGAATATAAAAATGGTCCCCAATGCCCCAACAAGAATGTTATAGTTTGAATATTTTGGTCATTTAAAACAGAAAAGAGTAAGGGATTACCTCACCTAGAAAAATGGAATTTTGAAAACTCACCATTACGAAAACATGCCTATACAATTTCATTGTAAACTTTGCCGCCGGAAAAACGAACATTTTAAGATGAAAAATTGTGATATTTTTTCTTATTTCGGCTCAAAATATAGATTTTGGGTACTGACCGCCTCATCGAGGCGGTTCTACCGAGTACCCACAATCTATAGTTTATAGCAGTGATAGGAACGATAAGGTTTACCCCTGTAAACCCCAGTTTAACTATATAAAAGTGGGGTGCAAGGGGGTGAGAATTATATAGGCGTGTTTTCGTGATGCAAGTGCAATAAGGTAAATATATGCAAAAAAAGTTTCAGTCAGCATGCTCATGACGGTCCTCCGTAGCCTAGTGGGTAAGCGTTTTCTTAATCACGAGGTCTCTCTCCGCCGTTGTTCGAGCCTGGCTAGGGTCACATGTGAGACATCAAGTTCTTTACCAGAAGATCAAATATTTTTTCTCCGCGTATTCCGGTTTTCGCCGAAATCTGATTTACGATCTACTAGATATAAGTGAAATTATCTTGAACTAGTCGTAAACCCTACTCCCCGCCCAAGCCCCCAAGAAAAAATAATAATCATGCTCGCGTGATAATAGTGGTGAGCTTCCATCAAAAGTTTATCATGTTCCTCTCCATGGAGCACATTACAGTAGATCCTGAGGGGATCGTCAAACTGTTCGATAAGCTCGACACACACAAAGCATCTCGGACGGATAGTCTGAATGCAAATGTGCTCAAGGAATAAATAGTGCTGAAATTGCACTTCTGCTGGCGTTAAACTTTAATGAGTCACTGGCTGTGGGCGCTGTAGCAGATGACTGGCGACAAGAGAATGTCACTACGATCTATCAGAATTGTGTTGTTCATATACATCTGTTTCAAAACCCCGGAGAATATATAAGTTGCCAGCAGAAACAATCACCTAGCCATCGAAAACATTCTTGCCGACTGTCAACAAAGTACAGACTGAGACTCAGAGGTATATGTATATATACCTCCGTTAACAGATTGAAAAAAAAAAAGGTTTGAAGAACTAATACTGTCATACGTGTATATATTCAAAATCTCCTCACTAAGGGGGGTCTAAGGAATGCGCAGAATCATCTTGATGATGTGATAGAGCGAAAGTAAAAACGAAGTGAAGGCAATGATCCGGAATCGATACATTTAACCCACAGCTCGCATCAGAGACACCAAAAGGAAAGAAACACAAACATGAAATGACTAGACCCTTATGGAAACACCAATAACGGAAAGCCCAAAGGGCATGACCAATTGGCTATCCAAAACAAAAAAAATATATAAGCGATACACACACTCAAGGAAAAACTATAACAAAAATAAACCGCGACAGAGGAACATTACAAATCCGTTTCTGTATATAAATTTGGGATTGCATGAATATTTATTACATACAGTTCAGTTGTAAAGGCGACCGCATCCAAAAATTTACACTGTGGTTTTGCGGAGACATACGCGAACTGTAGACTGATATACTCTTGCTATCCCAATCCATTCCACATAACGTATTTGTTAATTCTCGTCCCGGCAGAATTCTCATTGGCACAAGTCTCATAATGAGCCAAATCTGAGACCGATCCCCAAGTGGTCCACTATGCTACATGGACTTATCCATGTACCACGCATTAACCTTAACGCCTTCGCAACGTTCACTTTTTCGAAACGTTTTAGACGGGGTACACTATTTTTAGCTCATGTGAGCCGAAGGCTCCGGGGGAGCTTATAAGATGGTAGCCTCCGTCGTCGTCGTCGTCGTCGTCCGTCGTCCACACTTTCAAACTGCAATATTTTTAAAGCCTGAAAGCAGATCTCAACCAAATTGTATCTGTAGCATGTGTTTTGCGGCGAATCGCTTGCATATATTCAGGAATATTTCTCTGGCACTTTGGTTGCTATGACAACTAATATGCCCCATATGCTTATTTATTATGGGCAAACGCTTATGAACACCCTAGCTTCTTCATTTTTGCTGGATCATCATGAAACTTGCAGATTACAGGGACATGCATAAAGTCTCCGACGAATTCGAAAACGGGTCAGATCGGATCACCAATTGAGTTACGTCCTCATTATTCTCAAAAATTGCCACCTTTGACGTTGTAAACAACGTAGCTTCTTCATGTTTTATATTAATGAAAGTTACAGATAAGATAACATTTAGATGCATAAAGTTTCAGACCAGTTCCAAAATGGATCAGTTCGTACTAACAGTAACAGAGTTAAGTCCTCTTGATTCTGTAAAACGGACATTTTTGCCCTTTTGAACACCGTAGCATTTTCATTTTTCCTATCATGATGAAACTTGCAGAAATAATGAAATGCATAAAATCTCGGACGCGTTCGAAAATGAATCAGATTGGACCAACAATTATAACTGAGTTGCATCCCATTGATTCTCAAAAATGGCAATTTATGACCTTGTGAACAGCGAAGCTTCTTCATTTTTTTTTGTTGGTGCATGTGTATTGGAATTCGCGCTAACAATAACATACAGAAAATCACAGATACTTTCGAAGACAAACAGAGCAGAGTCCTCGCCGTTGTTTCATCTCTGTGGTTGTTTGATTTTAGTGTTCACCGAGTTGTGCACTGAATAGTTAGGAGACCTTCATGCGGACTGAACAGATTATTTGTCTAAAGAGTAAGAGCTCCAAGCTATTGAGATTGAGCAATAGGTGGTCTGAAAGTACCAAAAATTTAAGCCATAACCGTTTTAAGATCAACATATTGGAAGGTAGAAAACAGATGTTTCCCAACTTTTACGTCTTGCAAAAGCTTTGAAATTATGGGATACATTTAGGTACTGTTGCGCTTATTCGAAATTTGCTGAATGGCCATGTTAAATGACAGGATTCGAAATTTAAGATACACTGACAACTCAAAAAAGCATTTATTAACCATAACTGACACCACAATATAAGATTATGGCAAATTTACCATGCTTTCAATATCTACTGGCATTTTCTGAGTCGAGACATGGTAAAAAGTACCTTAATTTATTGTATATCACTGTGTGACAGAATGCTGTGGAAAGCTATGCTTTTTCTCCAGTGCAAAATGTCTTTATATTTTATGATTTATGATTTATGCTCTACAAACAAAGTATTTGCAAAGTCAAAAACAATTTTGGCCATTTCTGATGTGCTGAAGAACTCTTTGATGAATCAAATACACACAGTCCCGAATTGCTGCCAGAATATAAACAAGAGGCCCATGGGCCACTATGCTCACCAGAGCTCAGGTAGGCACTGCCAAATTGCAGCCATGTATTTTAACATGGTATCATTTTAATTTGCCAAGAGAACCCCAATATCCAAATGAGCACCCATGTGGATTCAGTATATGAAACATTAGGCCTTTTATGAAGTAGAGGGGCGGGGCATGGACCCTATGGAGCCCTGGTTGGTATCACTAAATGTGTCTTATCACACTAGGATGGTTTAGCAGTGGGGATCTATATGGCTGGAGATATAAGGCCTCTTAAACAGTGGAGGGGTTGGAGCATGCCCTGTCGATCCCAGGAAAGCCCAAGATTGTTGTCCCTAAATGTGTCTTATCATAAGGACCAAGTATATATATGGTTTAGGGGGTGGGAATCTGAACAGTTTCCGAGATATGAGGCCCTTTTATGAAGTGGAAAGGCCCCTGCGGACACCCCTACAGTAGGTGTGCTAATAATAAGGAACAAGAACATATATGATTATGGGGTGGGGATTTGAATGGTTTCTGAAATAAATGGCCTTTTATGAAGTGGAAGGTCGGGGCACATTGCCTCAGCACAAAGAGACCCCCAAAGTTGGTGTGACTGAACGAGTCTTATCATAAGGAACAAGAATATATATGGTTTAGGGCTGGGAAGCTGAACGATTTCTGAGATATATGGCTTTTAATGAAGTCAAGCGGTGGGGCATGGCCCGGACATGCCCCAGGGACTCACAAGCTGGTGTCACAGAATGCGTCTTATCATAAGGAAGATGAATATATATGATTTAGGGGTGGGGCTTGGACCAGTTTCTGAGATATAAGGCCTTTTCTGAAGTGCAGGGGTGGGGCAAGGCCCTGGGAGACCCCCAGGTTGGTGTCAATGAATGCGTCTTATCATTAGGAACAAGAATAAATATGGTTTAGGGGTGGGGATCTGTAAGGTTTCCAAGATATTGTGATATTATGAAATGGTGGGGGTGAGGCATGTCCCCGGCACATCCCGGGGGACCCCCAGGTTGGAATCACTTAATGCATCTTAGCATAAGGAACAAGCATATATATTATTTAGGGGTTGGGATCTGAATGGTTTCTGAGATAAATGGCAATTTATGAAATAGAGGGGGCAGGGCATGTCCCCGGCACATCCCGGGGGACCCCCAGGTTGATGTCACTTAATGCATCTTATCATAAGGAACAAGAATATTATATGGTTTAGGGGTTGGGATCTGTAAGGTTTCTGAGATATAAGGCATTTTATGAAGTGGAGGGGGTGGGGCATGGCTGAGAGAAGTTTACTCAAGGAACATGTTTATGTAAGTTTTTCAAAAAATCTGCAAAGACTTGGCAGTAAATGCCATTTTTCAGTTTTCCCTATTATAAGCCAATAGAAACTCTTAAGTTGCCATAGCAACAAAACTGAAAGGCCAAATTTCAGAAAAAACACAAAATCTGTAAAGGCAAATATGGTGAATATTTTCATAAAGTCTCAGCCTCCTAGAGCATATGGTTTCTGGGGAGATGATTTTTTAAGTATTTTTTGTCTATTTTTTTGCATTTTGGTTTCCATGGCAACCAATAAAGATGGGCAGAAGGCCTAAAATCATACGACAGATAGTAGATTGCCTATGGAACATTTCTATGAAAGTTTTGTCAAAATATCTGCAGAGGCTTGGCAGAAAATGCCATTTTTCAATTTTCCCCATTATAAGTCTATGGAAACTACTAGTTGCCATAGCAACCAACTTAATTAGCCGATTTTGATAATAAAACACAAACTTTCAATCCCCCAGCCCAATACAGATAAAAGTTGGGCCCAATCGGCCCAGTGGCTTCAGAGGAGATGTCGTTCGAAAGTGTTGACGCAGACGACATACGTCATACGACGGACGACGATGGACAACTGCCTATCCTATAAGCTCCCCCGGAGCCTTCGGCTCTGGTGAGCTAAAAATGTCCACAGTTAACATGCAATTCACATTCAAATGAAAAGGCCTCTTTGGTGTATATGGAGCTAAACTTTTTGATGAAATCATCATCGTCATCATCATCATTGTCATCAATGGCAATATCATCATTTACAGTATTTATTGTCGGTGCCATAATCCAAATATTTAAAATATGAGCATTTAGTATATAAACACCATATGTTTAAACAATCAGTTTCTATCCAGGGCATCAATAACAATATTAATATCATGACCATTTATAGCACCAATATGAGCAATATAATTTAGCAAAAACAACGATTTGGATTATTTAGTTTTGGGACACTAATTGCACACCTGGGTCAAAGGTCTGATCCTTTGTTTGGAAATTTTATAGAGGGTTTCCATCCCATGAGATTCAACAGGGAAGGACCAGACAAGACAGTGCTAATGCCAAAGATGCTGGTTACAGTGTGTGTACACACAGGCTTATCTGCATATTTATCGTTCATACATGGAATTTGCAGGTTTTCTCAAGATGAGGCTCATTCATTATGGTCTATAATATATTAAATGATAAAAGTGTATGAATAGATTGGTGCAAATGTTAAGCAGCTAAACTACACATTTTGATCTAATCCTGTGTGAAAATATTTCTATGAAGCAGCCATCACTAATGTACCACTTTTGGAGCGGCTATACTTACACATTCTATGCCAAATAGAGAATAGTATTCTCAATTCTCAAACAATCTATTAGTTTATTCCTAAAAATTCCAGAAAGGGGTGTGTGCATGGCATATGCTGGTTTCAAAAACACATTATAATGTATTTACTATTTAGCAATATACAAGTTGCCAATGTTAACTTGAAACAAGTTAATCGTGAAAAGCTTGCCCCAAATATGCTTACCATAGTCCCATTTTGGACCATTTTACTGGTTAAAATCATGGTGTGTATCATATTTATACTTCATTAATGAGTTTCCTGCATGAAACAAGTTAAACAAATGTAAATTGCACCACTGTTAATGACTACATCTGAAAAGACCTTAATATTTCAACATTGTCCTAATGTTAGTCTTATTACATAACTGGCACATTCGTGAACTTGCGTTCCGCATGTTGGCATGATATAAAACATGTTTTGCAAGACTTAAAAAATGGGAAATATTGTGTTTCATACTGCCCAGATACAGTACTAAAATAATATACTGAAGAGAATTTTGGTACCATGGTGGCCACTCAAAATGCATTTTTGTGAGCTTTCGTCACACGGGAGCTTCTACTAAAACCACGACGGATGTAGGGGCGAGGATTGTGGCCATGTAAAATCGATTTTAGCCCCCAGTGGAATTCGTTTCATTGACTGTTGCACGGCGGTTCTTCACACGCGGTTTATTTTTGCTATGGTTTGTCTAAGAGTGAGTGTATCGCTCATATTATTTTTTTTTGCAAAGCCATTTGGCCATTTTGTGGGAAATGGACTGTCCTTTTAACTTTCCCCTATTGATGTATTCATTAGGGTCTAGTTGTTTCATGTTTGCATTTGTTTCCCTTTGGTGCATCTGATGGGAGCTGTGGGTTAATTGTATCGATTCCTGATCATTGCCTTCACTTCTATTCTCCTTTACCCTGCGTCAAATTTTGGGTAGATGGTCAGAAATGAGGACTCGACAGCAAGAAACCGCTGAAATAGTGGAGCAAAAGAAAACCAAAGGTTTGACTGCGATGGGCCCGACCAGAGATAGAGCATCAGGCATCAGCCTACATTACATAAAATTAAATTCTCTCTAATTCTCAGTAAGCCTTAACGCTGGAACCGTCATAGAATCTGGGGCTGACCAACCGGTATGTAATTAAAGAGGGAAGCAAAGTTGTCAACCGTGATTGGGTTAACTACCATGCATGCAGTCTGTCGTATACCAATCGTTTTATTTCGAAGAATGATTTAACGAAATCGGGCGCTGAAGTCATTGCAAATTTCTAAGTCACCATAAAATTCGGCTTCCGATAGACCTTGTTGCAGAAGAGCCCTAAGTGCAACATTGCATTCTGTAATTAAATCGGAATGACGTCTATAACATTTTGAAAAGGCTTTACGTAATTTTTGATATCGATTACCCTGATTAAGAAGTTTAGCAGTTAACAATTTATTACGAGTGTTTAAGTCAGTTACATGACTAGACACTCTGGCAAATCGAAATAATTGCGAAATATAAACGCCATAGTATGCCGCACGAGGAACATCACTATCCAAGGAAAATTTACAATCGCAAAATCTAAATCATCGCATTTATCATACATTTTGCAGAAAACAAACCCATCTTCAATAGACAGATGTTAATCCAAAAACGGGGCTTCGGTATCAGAAGAATTTGCTTTATTTAACTAAAGGTCTGGGGATAAATTTGACTGATGAAACCATTAAAACAGGTATTGTCAATATTTAATAAATCATCCAAATATTAGAAGTCGAGCTCAAGGCTTCAATGATTTCAGGTTGGTTTTCAACTGAAAAGGACATCATGAAGTCTCTTCCATAACAAAACAAGAATAGATCAACCACAAGGGGTGTGTGATTCGTACCCACATTTTTTCTAATTAACTTAGTTCCAAATTGTATGTAAATATTGTCAAACTTCGCACACTTTCTAACATGACCATAAAGTATAATTTGCATGCTCTTCAGAAGTGAAAAAAAAGCATTTCTTACATTACATGCAAAATAGAGGGAGTCTTCCCTATGAAATGTCCATTAAATTAAATCATTAAGTTTTTATAAGGTTATGAGGAAGTGTAGTTTAAAGGGTGGAAAATTCATAAGTAGACAGACTTGACTTGGCGGCCGTAAAACGTCTCCCCCTACATCAACTATAGTGCAGTTTATATTTTACTTTTGGTCCTTTGAGATCAGCGTGAATATTCTAAGAAATCAGACATAAATTATTTGTTTAGACTCATATTCTAGACAGATTTTTAATATTTGGACCCCATTTTGGTTTGTGTCGGTCTTTGGGTCGGCTGCCTGTTCGAGGTTCGCGGGGTTGCGGTGTGTTTCCTCTGGCTTTCTTTGCCGGATCATTACAGGGTCACTGACGAGGCTTTATTAGCCGAAACTACGTAGTATGAGCCATCTTCTTTCTTATGAATGTTTTCATTGCTCTTAAAGGAACTCATTTTTGATTTTTATTTGCCTTCACTGCAGCTGGTGTTGTGCCGTGTGGCGGCCGTAAAACGTCTCCCCGTACATCAACTATAGTGCAGTTTATATTTTACTTTTGGTCCTTTGAGATCAGCGTGAATATTCTAAGAAATCAGACATAAATTATTTGTTTAGACTCATATTCTAGACAGATTTTTAATATTTGGACCCCATTTTGGTTTGTGTCGGTCTTTGGGTCGGCTGCCTGTTCGAGGTTCGCGGGGTTGCGGTGTGTTTCCTCTGGCTTTCTTTGCCGGATCATTACAGGGTCACTGACGAGGCTTTATTAGCCGAAACTACGTAGTATGAGCCATCTTCTTTCTTATGAATGTTTTCATTGCTCTTAAAGGAACTCATTTTTGATTTTTAATTGAAGCACGAAAAAGTCTGGATTTCAGTTTATTTAAAACTTCATTAGAATTTTTATAGACCAAAATAGATTTCTCCCTGATCTTTTAAAGACTTTGACGCAATATTTTATCACATGTTTTTTGATGGCAGTAAAACATGAAGTTAATAATTTGGAAAGTTCAGTGGTGGTACAAGAGCTTGAATTTGCAATAAACCGTGCTTTGTATGGTCTTTTATTGAGTTTAGGTAACCAATATAATGTAGGAATCTTGTCTTTGCCTTCTGTAACACATACAGCAAACTTGGTGGCTGAATGACAAATGTGGTCATCAATTACGACCCTCTCTACAGTCAAAGGCTGCAGTTCATGGGCCTTAGTACATAGGCCTTAGTTGTGTGAAGATAATTATATTTTTAACTTTCGCCAGCATCTTGTGCATTGGAGCGGACGCCTATTTTAATTATTTTGATAACAGTCCAATGGGCAAAATCCCTGTGAAATTCGAATGAAGTTGGTTCAAGGGAGTGGGAGGAGTTCTCATTTGGATTTTTTTTACTCTGGTGGCCATTTTGTCCATTCGAGCCGAACCTGTTTAATTATTCTAGTAGAAAGATACCTAGTACTAATAACAATGGCAAATGGTAACGAAGGATACGTCATTTAGGACACACTGTTGACGTCGCAGGACACACGACTTATTTTTTTTTTCTCTTTTTTTTTCTATACTGTAACACCCCCTCACGTGCAGGGATACATTACATACACTCCAGGTTTCAGGGATTAAAGCCTACACAGTAACCATGTTATTACGGTAGGGATCTTGAGGTGGTTCTTACTGTAGATGGGACCTCCAATTAACGTCCAGATCCGAAAGAAAGTGAACTTTATTGCATTCACCACGGACGGTATGACGGGGCATTGACCAATAGGAGCGCATCGTGCCAAGGTCAGCTACAATCAATTTCTGTTTACCGCTGGTTGACTGGTGTATCTCTCCCATTTACGTTCCTTTACTCAAGGTGTACTTGAACGAAAGTATACCCACATAAAACCCAAGTTACCCTTTATTGGAGTCGCCATCTTAGTTGCTGTCATTAGCAGCGTGTGTCAAGAAACTTTCAGAAAACTAAAGTCGGCATTACATATGTGTAGTCAAAGGTCAGCAAAGAACGAAGACCGAATTTAAGGTCGTTTGGTCGATTTAAGCCACCCAGTGAAATTCTTGTTTACTAACCGTTCCAATGCGGTTCCTTTGTCATGGTTTGTTTTTGTTATGGTTTGTCTTTGAGTGTGTGTATCGCTTATATCTTTTTTGTTTTGGATACCAATTGGGCCTTTTAGTGGGAAATTAACTATCCATTTTGTTTTCCGCTATTGGTGTTTCCATTAGGGTCTAGTTATTTCATGTGTGTGTTTCTTTCCCTTTGATGACTCTGATGGGAGTAATGGGTTAATTTAACGGTTCCTGATCATTGCCTCTACTTATATTTATGTGCATGTATGATTTTTGTTTGTTTTGATTGATTGTTTTGGCGCCGGTAAGTTTACGTAACCACACTTTCTGGACAGGCTAATACACACGCAGTTAAACATACAGTGTTCATTCTTGCACAAGAAACTGCCAACTGTCCTTCTTGAAACAGCGGAATGACCTTAGAAGAAAGATTGTTGCCTATCCGGGTAGGTATCGAACACGCGACCGCACGATCAACGGTCAGTCAACCAACTGACTGAGCTACCGAGCCCGGCGTTATGTATGATGTCATGCTCTTTGAGTCTGTTTCCACATAATACGGTGTCACTTTTAGTCAAATAACATTTTATGGCCAACAATATTTTTAGTCAATTCCCGAATTAAATTAAATAGGAGAAACTGGTGAAACACATGTCTGAATCATTTTTTATCTTCAAAGGCCATTTTCTAAAACCATTTTATAGGTGTTTATATTGTGTTGTGTTACATTTTCATATGGTTTATAGCAGGCTATAATAAAATGGCAATTAAAACTAATAAGTAGCAGTTTATTCTAATGTTAAATTAAAACTAATCTTCTATTTAGTGGTCGTCGCTTGTTGACACTTTCTATCTAACCCATGTAAATTAATTGATTACCTAGCGTTTTGGTTAATAGTTCACAGTGACAGTGAAGCCTGATCAATGGCTTCAATGTTTGCTTAAATAACATATAATTCATAAAAACTATTTACAAAAAAAAAATAATAATAACAAAACGGACTGTCTTTAAACTAGACCTGTCCAAAGCTAACATAAACAATTTTCTATACGTAGTTGAACGCGATAATTGGTTCCTATTTACCTACCACTATTTTTGTCTGGGAGACACAAATGTCCCCCAGAATCTTGTTTTATTTACTCTGCAATGTAGACCGGCCCCGATAGCTCAGTTGGTAGTGTGTCCGCTCCGGGGAACGGGAGGTCACGGGTTCGATCCCGGGCCGCGACATACCAAAGTCGTTAAGAATGGTACTAGCTGCTCCTCGCTTGGCACTCAGATTTACGAGGTAGAGCTAGGACTGGTCGACCCAGTGTCAGGATAATGTGACTGGGTGTGGTATCATGTAATGTGTCTGGGACATGGTACTTCAGTGAGGCAGCAATATAAAAGTGAGCATTGAGCTCCCTGTCGCAACCAGACACCGTCGTGACATCACTGAAAAATTGTTGAAAGCGACGTTAAACCCGAATTCACACACACACACACACACACACACACACACACACACACACACACACACACACACACACACACACACACACACACTCCAATGTAAACAGAAATGTCTCTAAAATCACCCCAGGAGTCCCTTGCCGTGAGGGTCAGATTATCCACGTGTCTTGTAGACGTGCTCTTACCCTTTGTGTAATAAGGGCATAGGCTTACAAATGTTAAAAAAAAAAGAAAAAGGGAAAGAAAACTACAAGGAGCACTAAAACGGATCGCAGTTCTCACAGAGCGCATAACGATTAATGTAAGCAAAGCACAGAGTACTGGTTGGTCGATTGTCTCTGAGTGCAGGTTGGGAAAATAGTCCTGAACTGAGAATCGAAGTGTTCGTTTACCCCTTAAATTCCAGTATTTTAAGCAAGAACAGTAGCCCCAATCAGACAGTTATGTGGCGTCTGATTAGGTATACACTGTTTACCAATGTCCAAGTGCACGAGCAGGGTCCTAAATTAAATTTTTACGGAGCGCTCTGACGTCTTAGGGAGACGACTATCGACGATATAATCTGGATTTTGTTCAGGGTCGGCGGCAGTCAGATGGTATGTGATAGTCACTCGGACAATAGCAAGCTTTATTACGTAGACTGTGGGTACTAATTAAAACGCTTCATTATAACAAACGTATTTAGTACAATTTCTGCATGAAAAAAATTATGGTCGCATTTTCCGTCAAAGTTTTCCACATTATTTACTTGTCATTTGTTACTGTATTTTATTATTTCCCCTCTGTATACATGTACGTATATTCAATCAGCACAACAGATTCGTCGCTCTGAATTTACAATATCTCATTGATAATGCTTAACCTCAATGCAACACGATCTGTACTGGAAAGGTTATTACATGTATAGCATTTTATCCAGCTGCAAACAGTGAAGATCCATCCATGGCTTCTGATAAGAACCTACAATGTTTGTCTTACTTTCAACTTTCTACCTGTTGATGCAGGCCAGCACACAGAGTGGGGAGGGTGCAAACGCACCTCCCCCCCCCCCATTGAAATTTCTCAAACTCAGGCAAAATAACTGAAATTCGCACAACTTCCCCCTTTTTTCAGAGTCTGCGCGCAGCCTGAATCATGTTCAAAACTTGTATGTATACAGACCAGCTACCGGTAAAAACCGCGTTTCGCGTTTAAAAGCGGGTAATTTCTCCATGAAACGCCGCGAAAATCGCTTTTTCTCGGAGAAAAATTATTAGTACAGGTGAAGACGTTCACGGTGTTTCTCCGCGAAATCTGCCTATACCTGCATGTTCATGTGCATGTATTTTTTATGCATTCAACTTTCGTACACAAAGTTTGAAGCGTCCATGTTTGACAAAATGCATGTTCTTTGTTCAAACCTGTAGACCGGATAAATGGTTTTTGCACACTAACTTCAGATGAGACGGTTCATAATGTGTTGTCTCATCACGCTCTACACTGCTTGCCGTTTTTCGTGGGTTCACACCTAACGCCCCTTTTTGCAAGTTTAGACACTCCCAGCTTGATGCTGGAACAGTCCATTGTGAACTGAACTCTCGTGGATTATAAAAATTTAACCCTTTTTGTACCAAATGGAATCTTCCTCCTTATATATACATGTAGCAGCCGCGACGGGCGGGGGCCGCATAGCTTTCGGTAAATGTCATACATCATTATGGTTTGAATAACCTGCATATACGACTCATTATGAAAACTCGCCTATTCAAATATATTGAAAATTTTACCACTAAAAGCGGAAAATTTTCGGATAAAAATTCTGACATTTTTCATATTTCTGCTCAGGATTGTGGGTATTCTTTAAAACGACTCGGCGAGGCGGTTCAAACGATTACCCACAATCTATACGAGCAGAAATCATATAAATAATGTATACCCCTGTAAACCCAGTTAAAAGTGGGGTTTAAGTGGGTAACAAATAAATAGGCGTGTTTTCGTGATGTGAATAAAAGTTGTCTTGAGACTTTTAAATAAGGAATCTTCTTCAGTAATTTTATTTATTTATTTAATAACCGGTATGAACATCGTTTTGGTTTTGACGGTATCACAACCTTATCAACCAAAATGAGTATTACAAATACATTTAAAATATCAATATCACCCCTTAGGTTACACTCTGCTTCTTCTGTACGGATTCCCCATTCTATTAAGAACTTTAATACTATGTTGCCTTCGGTATTGGTTAGACCCTTAAATTTGTCTTCTGTAACTTCAATTAATCTCAAAGGAGCAGGCAATACCAATGTTTTTGGGAGTAGTCTTCGTATAAGACTATCTCCTCTCAAATCGCCCATCCTTCGAAAATATACTAATCCGTGGAAAAGAAGTGGAATGTATCCCATAATTTCTAAGTGCAATGCCAAGAGGTGTAGATGTTGTTCGCATTTAAGCACTGCGTCTACCGTTACTTCATCTGTAAACGGTAGACGCTTCTCTGTAGTTAACATGTCTGATTTGACATGACAGTCTACAGATTTAATTTATCTAATTACTTGACGTGCTGCAAACTGTAATATGCAGTACGTCGGTCAAACTAACCGCATGCTTAAAACTAGATTTAACGAGCATTATCGTAGAATGAGTAAGCCTAAGAAAACTGACACTTTCTATTACCGTCACTTTCGACGTACAGGTCATTCTGTAAATAACATTGTTATACAACCAGTGGAAAAACTTTATTACGATGCTAATTCTACATCTAGATTCAAAATAATCAAAAGACATGAAGCTGAACTGAAATGGATTAAATTTTTACAGACCCCTTTTCCACTGGGATTTAATGACAACATTTATCATGAGGGTAATATTTCCAGAATGCCGGACTTTGATATTTTCTCACTCCTGGAATGTCGAAAACGCAGAACTAGATCTCACGGCACCAGGAAAAATGGTAACTTTAAACGTAAATCACGTGCGTTTAAACGAAACAATACTAGACTGAAGTGACTGTCAATTATATTATTAAATCATGGACGCCACTCTATGCTTTCATTTTTAAGTTCATTACCCGTTTCTGTTTTACGTCTTCTGGACACCGAGGCGAATAAATTCTACGATAGTTCTCATCAGTTATATGATGCGGCTCTCTTAACTAGAGGCTATACTCAGCATACTCTCCGTCCTTACATCGATTCTGAAATTAATCATAAACGCCATTTCTTCAAAAAATCCTTCATTAATAAGGGTATGGATTTTATAGATTTGCCCAGTATCTTCCGTGAGAGATCGGTGCTTTCTTCCATTCCTGCTTATTTTCAAAATGCTGAAACACCTATAATTTGCTATAAATATAACAATCCTGTTAGATCTATCATTTTTAATTTCAATAAACTTGTTTCAGATCTTGATATTGATACTAATACTCCTGATTCATGTGATTGTAAAAACTCAAAGTATTGCTATCCTGCTGCTGGTCATGTAATTACTGGCAATTTGAAAATTATTCCTGATTCTAGGATAAGGAATATAATTTCTAAAGGACCGAAATATCGGTTTCCTTCTAAAATTGATTTCAGTAAATGTAGAGATGAAATCGCTGCTTCCTTGAGTGAATTCGGTAATCGATGGTGTAAGCGAGAGTATGTTGAGCATAAAGCCCTTAAAGACTGGAAGCTAAGCATTTTAAACTAGTGAATAAACGCATTTCTTTCTTTTCTCAAAATACTAACTTATTACCTCCTAAGCCCAAGACGTCTTTACGTCATCTTAAATCAGGTATTCAAGAATTTCATAAGAAGTTTGTTTTGGCCCCTGCAGACAAGGCCGCTAACAACGTCGTCGTTGTGTGACGGCTCCACTATGTTAACACGCTTAAGCAGGAGCTTGGTGGTACTAAGGCCTATGAACTTCAGCCTTTAGCTGAAGAGAGAGCTATAGTAGATAAACATGTTTGTCTTTCAGCCACCAAGTTTGCTGTGTGTGTTAACGAAGGCCAAGACAAGCTTCCTACGCTATACTGGTTACCAAAACTTCATAAAAAACCTTACAAAGCACGGTTTATTGCAAATACTAGCTCTTGCACTACCACTGAACTTTCTAAATTATTAACTTCCTGTCTTACTGCTATTAAAACGCATGTAATTAAATATTGTGATAAAGTCTTTGAAAGATCAAGAAGAAATCTGTTTTGGTCTATAAAAAATTCGAATGAGGTTTTAAATAAATTGAAATCTAGATATTTTCGTGCTTCTAGTCTGTCTACCTACGATTTTTCCACTCTTTACACTACACTTCCTCATAATCTTATAAAAGAAAAGCTTAATGATTTAATTGAATGGGCTTTTCATAGAGAAGATTCTCTCTATCTTGCATGTAATGTCAGAAATGCATTTTTCACTTCTAAAGAGCATAAGAATTATACACTTTGGTCATGTCAGAAAGTGTGTGATGCCCTCACCTTTCTACTTGACAATATTTATATTAGATTCGGTACTAAGTTATTTAGACAAATTGTGGGTATTCCGATGGGTACTAATTGCGCACCTCTTGTGGCTGATCTGTTCTTGTATTGTTATGAAAGAGACTTCATTTTGTCGCTTTCCATTGATAACCAATCTGAAATTATTGAAGCTTTTAGCTCTACTTCTAGATATTTAGATGATTTATTAAATATTGATAATACCTATTTTGATGGTTTGATCAGTCAGATTTACCCCCTAGAACTTCAGTTAAATAAAGCAAATTCTTCTGATACCGAGGCCCCGTTTTTGGATTTACATCTACCTCTTGTAGATGGATTTGTTTTGTGCAAAATTTATGATAAACGCGATGACTTTGATTTTGAGATTGTAAATTTTCCTTTTTTGGATGGTGATGTTCCTCGTGCGCCATCCTATGGCGTTTATATTTCGCAATTAATTCGATTTGCTAGAGTGTGTAGTCATGTAACTGACTTCAACACTCGTAATAAATTATTAACGGCTAAACTCCTTAATCAGGGTTATCGGTACCATAATCTACGCAAAGCCTTTTCAAAATTTTATAGACGCCATTCTGATTTAATTTCAAAATTCAATATTGGACTTAAATCTCTTCTGCAACAAGGTCTATCGGAACCCGAATTTTATGGTGACTTAGTATATAAATTCAGAAAAATATATAACCGCAATGACTTCAGCACCCAATTTCGTAAATCATTCTTCGATATAAAAAGATTGGGTACAACATGGATATTATACGACAGACTGCATGCATGATCATTCTTCGATATAAAAAGATTGGGTACAACATGGATATTATACGACAGACTGCATGCATGGTAGTTAACCCAATCACGGTTGGCAACTTTGCTTCCCTCTTTAATTGCACGCCGGTGGGTCAGGCCTCAGATTCTATGACGGCTCCAACGTAAAGGCTTATTGAAAATTAGAGAGATAATGTCGGTTGGTGCCTGATGTTCCGTCTCTGGTCGGGCTCATCGGAGTCTAACTGTTGGTTTTCTTTTGCTCCAGCATTTCAGTGGTTTCTTGCTGTCGAGTCCTCACCGTTGTCTCACCTCTGTGGTTCTTTGATTTTTGTGTTCACGGAGATGTTGCATTGATGAGTTAGGAGGCCTTCATGCGGACTGAACAAATTATTTGTCTAAATCGCGACGGAAGTAAGGGCGAGGATTGTGGCCACGTAAAATCGATTTAAGCCCCTCAGTGGAAATCTTCCACTGACCGTTCCAAGGCGGCTCTTCTGTGGCGATTTATTTATGTTGTTGTTTGTTACTTACTGTGTGTATCACTTGTGTCTTTTGGTTTTGGATGGACATATGGCCATTTTGTGAGAAAGTAACTGTCCTTATGGCCTTCCTTTGTTTAGGTTTCAATTATGGTCTAGTCGCTAAATGTTTGTATTTCTTTCCCTTTGGTGTCTTTTATGGGTGGAGTAAGTTAATTGTATCAATTCCTGATCTTTGTTTTACTTCTACTTTATACAATGGAGAAATAAATTACTAAACTGTAATTGTGTAACATGAAAGAATATTTGATTATGATTTAACAATGACTACCATTTGCCTTCGTTTATAAAAACAACGCCAACAAACAAAGAAATAAAAATGAGCCGAAAATTTGACTTTTACTTAAACGTAAGCCCAGTTGATTTTTTTTTCCGCGAAACGCGGGTAATTCATTTTCGATGAAAGCAATCGGTCAAATTTTCGCCGAGAATCTCAGCGAATTTTCTCCGCGAAACCGGGATAAAATCCCCGCGAAACCGGGAGAAATTTTAGCGATAAATTTCTCGCTCATTTTATTTCTTCTCGCGGTTTCGCGGAGAAAATACCCGATTTCGCGTTAGTCGGTTTCTCCGCGAAACAAAAAATGGGGTTTTACCGCTAACTGGTCTGTATGGCGAACAGTGCCAACCCTGATCAGATGGAATGCACTGTCAATCCGATGTAGGTCTACGCTGTATGTATAATAACGGTACCAGCTTTAAAAGTCTGGGCTGCTCATGTTTGCTGTACACTCTACTCTAACAGTTTTATGAATGGAATGTTCCGAAAGTCGTCACGTTATAGCGTGGCCTAGATTAAGATATTGTTATTGTTTTCGTTTCATTACGTGAACAACTTGGCATTCTTATACCATTTCATTTAGCACTTAAATGCCATTATTTAAGCAAACAGTGTAGTCCCTGTGCAGCCGGCTGATGAGCAGACACCACATTACGCGGCGTCTGGTCTGGGTATTCGGTGTTTGCCAAAACGAGCACACGATCCCTGTCCAGACTCTATACATAGATCTGACCTGCATGTAACATCGATAGAAACCGGGAGATTTTTTCTATTAATAGCCATAATATTGTTTTTTTTTCCGAATTCCGGGAAAGGGCGCGTGGAAAATAGCATGCATTCGGATTTTGCCATTTAGTAAAGTTGGGTCGATTGTAAACAAATCGACCAATAACGAAAATTACAGGAAAAGTTTCTAAGTTTCAAAAGTACAATAGCTCAAAATATGATTTGGTGTTGAGCGAAGTAGCTCAACGGTTAGTACACTTGCCTCTGATGCTAGAGGCCCTCAGTTCGATTCCCGACAGCGGTGGTGAAATGTCGGTGTCCGAACATACTCCATTGGCATCATTTACAGGGATGAATACCACAAAAGACGCAGTATGTTGGTACGTTAACTAGAGCTTCCCCTCACCGCCCCACCCCGGCCACCACAAAACAACCAAATCGTGCATGGAGAATCATCCCCTGAAATGTCCAAACTTCCTACCGTAATCAGACAGATGCGTTATATCTAGTAATTTAATTAGTTGAGGCAGAAGTAGGTGAGACACGATTAATTTAATCAACAGGACAAGGGTTCTGGCGATTCATTACGACAACACACCCGTGCGATAAAGTGCATTTTTCACATCTCCAAAATGGCTACTTTTCTGATGAAAATCCATGAATTTTTTCTTATAAATACTGCAAACATAGGTTGTGGGTGCTAGTTAGAACCGCCCACAACGAGTACCCACAACCTATGTTTTGGAGCAAAAGTAATATATAAAATAGTAAACCCGGGTTTTTTTTATGTGAAGTCGAGTATAGTGGGGTCTTCATTTCACGGACTTGTTCACGTGAAGACTATTTCTATGATACTTTAGGAACGACAAACCTGGTACGATCGCGTTGGCAAGTCAGTTATGAATACCCCCGTAAACCCCACTTTATATGCAGAAATATGGGGTTTACGGGGAACACATCAGTTTTTCTTCTTCCTGTTCAAAAACATCGGTTGTGGGTACTCGTTAGAACCGCCTCACTGAGGTGGTTCTAACGAGCACCCAAAACCTATGTATAGAGTGAGGCGGTTCTAACGCAAAACCTATGGTTGGAATGAAACTAAGTCAAATATCACAAATTTTCTTGAGAAATATGACCGTTATGGAAACATGCAAGGATGTACTTTGTCACACGGATGTGTTATCGTAATGAGCAGTAAAACCACAGTGAAACCTCGATAACTCGATCACCGATGGGTCCTTTTCCGAACTGTTTCGAACGTGTTATTTTCATCACCATACTAAATTTGTGTAACATTGCGGATTCTTTCATACCCCCGGAACATTTTTTTCTGATGAATATTTATGATAATATGCTTACTTATACTTCAAACAAAGGTCTTGTTAGGACCGCTAACGATTATCCACGAGCTTTGTATTAGAGCAGAAATAAGATAAAAAAAAATGTCTTTGGGGCGAAATAGTGAACAAGATACTCTATGTCTTGCAAATTACGAGATTAATTCGTACAGAATGTTAATACATACAAGATCGACGAGCATAAACATTCAAATGATATAAACATGTTATGACAATATGTATATTCATGATTCCATTTCAATGTAATATCCCTGCGCTCCAATAGCTGGGTGCGGGCTACCCATTCACTACCTTTATTATCTGTTTTCTGACAGGATTTTCCAGGCTCAACTGGCTGGATAAGGTACAGCATCAAACGCGTTAAATACGAACTAATAGTTTTTAAAACAAACACCTGTGTGACTTTACCCACTGCCATAATAGAAAATTTTAAATTAAAAAAAAAAAAAAAAAACTTAGATGTTTACCGTAGGAGATTTCGCGTAGAACTGAGTTGCTCATGCCCTAACACACCCGCGTAAATCTTTATCACATGACCAATAACTCACTTTTATACGTCGTAACGCGGGAAATTAATAAATGCTAGTACCACTTTTCTCTGTATAAGGTGTGGTTTAGCGGGACGTTCATGTCACAGACGTCTTATCCTGATGGTGTCCCCGGGGAAAGCCTTTTTTTCATACATCACGAAAACACGCCTATAACATGTAACATTGACCCCCTTGAACCCCACTTTTATATAGTAAACTGGAGTTTACAGAAGTGAACCTTATTTTAAAATATAGATTGTGGGTACTCGTTAGAACCGCCTCGATGAGGCGGTTCTTACGAGTACCAACAATCTATATTTTGAGCAGAAATAAGAAAACTCACAATTTTTTCATCTTAAAATTTGTCGCCCCCGCCCATAGGGGCTTGAAGAAATATATGGGCTGCACGATGCTTCCACGCAGAGCTGAATCCGGCCCGCACACTAGTACTGGTAAACCGCTTAGAGGATCTAAGCCTGTCCAGGAACCGCGGTGCGAGGCGGACCGTCCATGCTAATAAACCCTATTGGTTTCATTTGGCGACAGGGCTTGAGATGTCATTTCATCTCAGTGTCGGGTAAAAGTCCCACAAAATTGGAAGCAACGTCTCCAAAATGACCTTTACAGTGTTGACGGGGACGTTAAACCTCAAATCAAACAAACAAACAAATCATCTTAAAATTTTCATTTTTTCGGCGATAAAGGCTACAATGTATTTGCATAGGCGTGTTTTTGTAATGTTTGATCTCAAAAATGTATGTTGTTTACCCATTAGAATTGCCTAGATGAGACGATTATAATGTGTACACACGACAAACCTTTATTTCAAAGAAAATTAAAAGATGGCTCCGCCTGATCTGGAGTTTGAATAAACTTCAGTGGCTCGACCTACCCTTGTCTAGAACAAGTCCATGGTCCCGAAGGTGTTCGAGCATACGAACTTCGACGGGTGGTGGAAGCTTCAGATCAGATATATACCCAGTTTATGGAGAGAAAACTGGGTTTTTTGGATGTATAAATTATTTTTCTTAAATCTGCTCCGCAGATCTTAAACTGACCACACGAGTGCTGGTAAATGGCTTAGAAGGACTAAGCCAGCCCAGGTAAAGTGGTGTGAGTCAGACCGCCAAATGCATATAAGCATTTTGGTTTCATTGGGCGGCAGCGCTGGAGATGTCATTTCATCCCAATGTCGGGTAAAAGTCCACACAATTTTAAGCAACGTCTCCAAAATGACTTATATAGTGTTGACAGTGACGTTAAACCTCAATGCAAACAAACAAGAACTGTTCCAAGACAAAGGTGTGAGTACTCGTTAGAACCGACTCATTAAGCACCCCAAATTTTTGTTTGCAGTACAAATAACAGAATCAAAGTACTGAAAATACTGAGGAATATTTATTTATGACGAATACGAGGACTATTCAAATATGAATGCAACTAAGCACATGAAAATGATTCCGTGATAGATTTCGATGAAAAATTTATTTTGTCCCCTCAAAGTATTCCCTTTTAACAGATATACAAACTTTCAGTCTTATGATCCAATGATTGAATGCATTTTGGTAGTCTTTTCGAGGTATACTATGAAGGCACTGGAATATTGCAGAACCGAAGTGTTTGCGCTGTACAAATTTTCGACCAGAAAGGTATTTTTTCAGCCGCGGGAAAAAAAAAGTCACACGGGGCAAGGTCAGGGGAGTACGCGGGGGTGGGGGGGGTGGGGGTTGGGGGTGGGGGGGGTGAGGGAGTTCAACAACCTTTTCCTGCTTCAGATAGTCTTGCACAATGAACGCCTTGTGCGATGACGCATTGTCATGTAGCAATCTGACATTGGCCAAACCAGTTGCGGGTCTTCGTTCTTTGAAATATTTCTTCAATTTTCGAAGAGAGAAGCCTCCGTGGTGCAGTGGTTACGCTACTCGCCTTGTAAACCAGGTATCGCAGGATCGACCCCGGGCTTCTCCAGACTATCGGATGAGTCTTTAAACCGAGGTCCCGTCTCCGTATGACCTTAGCTGTTGGTGGGACGTAAAACTAAAACTCACTCACTCAATTTTCGAAGACCTTTATACTTGTAAAACTTCGCATTTACAGATTTGCATTTAGGCACAGCAACCTGAATAGCAGGGCCCTGATTTGAAATGAATATGGCATACATTACCTTCTTGACGCTCATGGTCCGCTTTGCGATGCATGGTCTTTTGCAATACTTTGTTGCCCATATTTTGTTCTGAATCTTTCGTTTGGCTCAAAAAAGTAACCTATGTCTCGTCACCTGTGACGACATTAGCGAAAGACCGTGCAATGTAATTTGGAAACTTTTTAAGCAACGTCTTGGCGCACTCAACGCGTATCTTTTTCTGCTCATCTGTCAACAGATGGGGAATCCATCTAGCACAGATCTTTCTCATTTTCAATTCCCGTTTCAGAATTGTATGAGCTGCTCCTAATGAGATGCCAACCATAATAGCTATTTGCCTAGTGGTGTATCGTGTATCGGTGGCAACTATTTCTTTCACTCTAGCAACCATCTTGGCAGATGTTGCTCTTTTCGGCCGACGATCATGTGGTGCATCTTCTGTTGAGCCTAGCCCACAGCTGAATTTCTTACACCAACGAAAAACTGTCAGAAAAGACATTTCATTATAGCCATAAACCGAACATATTTTATCAAAAATGTTTTTGCACCGTATACCAAGAATACAACGATTCTTAATATAGGACCGTATTTCAACGGCGTACTCTGACCTTCTTCCAACCATGTTTTGTATTAGTATACAAGAGTAGACAGTGTTTATCGAACAATATACATGGCTAAAGTACACGGATTTTAACAGGTTTGGTATCAATGTATAGGTAAAATGTTTTTCTACGCTGTGATATTTATTTCCAGGTGGTTTTCGCATTAGTGCATGAGAAAATATTCTACTTGCATTCATATTTGAACAGTCTTCGTAATTATTATATAACAATGTTAGTGGTAGATCAAGCAGTTGTCTAGATATTTTGTTGACAAGGTCCCAGAGGCTTAAAAAATTCGACGAAGAAAAAAATGATTCATCGATTGTTTTGAGTTTAACGATAGGTCAACCCTAGTGGATCAGTGTTGTCTTCTTCACGAGAAAGGGGAAAAAGAGACAGAAGAGACAGTAGAGGAGATGAACGTGAGGGACAGAAGAGAAAGTGGAAAATGAATGGAAGTGTAGAAACAGAAGAAATAACAACACTCCCCGCCCCCCTCTACCGTTACCTGCTGCAAAGACAGCAGGTGTTGTCCAACTGTAAGTCAATACCAGCTGGACTCCCAAGTGACCCAAGATACACATCGCCTTTGCCTCACTCAACTACCCCTACGAAGAAAAAAGGAAGAAAGAAAGAAAGATAAACATGCCCGCCAATTTCTTCATGGTCAAACCATAAATTTCCAAATCAGCTCAGAACATTCTGTGCTTGTCCCATCTGCTAATAATCTTACAGAGTTCTCCTAGCGGGCACATGATGTCTTAGCAACGGCACATCAACGTCGCATTGATACGACGATGCACATACGTTGTGCAGCCGCTTGGAGCTATGTTCCTTCGGGCGTCGGGACATAAAAAGGAGAATAACTTGACAAAAAAAAGCAAGATCATTTTTAAACCATTTGATTTAGACATGACGCCGCGTTTACCCAAGGCGAAAAAAAATACGTTTATTCCAACCTGGGTTCTAAAAACATTAACCCATAAATGCCAATTGTTTCCATACCGGGACATTCGGAAACAGTTAAGATAGATTAGAGGCCACAGAATGTTGCGTCTGATCGGTGTCTTCACTATTTGCTAAAAGTACGGAACTTGATTTAAAACTCACACGTTGTAATTAGGTCTCTCGAAAGCAGGTGAATAACTGTGTTCGATGTAGGTCAGTAAATGGCTGTTCAGTTGGTCACTGATAAGCTAACCCTTTTAATCCTGTACATGGTTCCTACAGACTGGAGAAAACAAAATTCCCTGACAATTCCCTGATATTTCCCTGACGGCAATCCAAATTTCCCTGACATATACATGGCCATCACGGAAACATGCTTTTATTCAAGCCTTTATGTATATCTATAGCAAATAGCTTTGTTTTATATCAATACTGATTATTCTGATTTATGCAAAAAGATATTGTAATAACAGCACGTAAACTGCTATCTTCTGTTTAAAATTCAGAATTTTGATTTTGGCCTTTAAACCTCCCATACAGCTTTTTAAACCTAAGCCACTCATGTTGCAAACAGAATATAGAGGAGAGCAGAGCATTTTTTCTTTCAGAGTTGGAAGTGGAATAAATCACTGCAAAAGCTACAACAGAATGGTTATTGTTTGCGATTTCTGTAGTCCTGCATTTATCTAATGTTTAGAATATAACTTGCAACGTTTTGAGAAATATACTACTAAGCAAGAATATAACCCCCAATTTTATTTCAAAACACTGCTATACTGGCTAAGTTTTGTTAAAGGTGTTACCGTGAAAAAGGGCATGAATTTTAGAAAATGAAGGAGAAGGATGAAGTTAGTTCTTACAGTTCCTAGTAATTGTTAAGCTGTATGACTTACTTGAAATTATAAGTACATGTATTCATCTACTTTCACAACATTAAATATGGACAAAATAAAGATAATGATAAGAGGCATTCAGTGTGACAATTATCTTTAACCTATTGCAAGCCATATAAGCTAAGTTGGTAACTCTACAAACTGTGACATTCATAATCAAACTAATTTGAAGTTAAATCTATTATAAAGTATTTTGAGGAATCTATGGTACTACTCTAAACAAACTGTTGGGGCTTTAAGGTTTGTCAATTTTTGTAATGATAGGGTAGAAAACAGGACCAATACAGAGCTCTTTGAAATTAAAGACAGTCATGCAATATGTTTCATACACCACAGATTTTAAGACAAGTTTATGCTTCCTCACTAAAAAGTTCTGTGAAAAATCTAGACCCAATAAAAGATTACAACCAATCATTTTTTGAGAATTTTGTATTGTCATTTGCAAATCATTGGGTCGGGCTTCACTTCTTTTAGCCAGTTTATATTCTGGTTCAGACTTAAAAGCCTGACACCTGCCTCTTTTAAGATACGAAACATATAGCAGCTTTATTTGTTATAAAATTCATGTAAAAGAGATTCTCACATATACAGGACATAGACAGTTCATATTTTTGCTATTTATACCAGCTTCTTTATTTTGATTTCATTTTAAGCCTTATCCTGCTGTTAATGACAACCCCTACGTTAGCAAGCAATGTAGATCCAGATCAGGATCTACACTGTTTGACTTTTAGAGTAAATAACATCAAGTAATCTGATTGGTTCAAAGTCAGAAATGGGTGTGGCTTAATTGAATATTCAGCAGGATAAGTGTTAACAGAAATCGGATAATTTTTATTGATGATTAAATTGAATATCATCAACTCTATCATGAACTCTCCCCATCCCTGATGCTGCCAAACATTTTAAATGTTTTTATTTGAATTGAATGTCCCCTTCAACACTATATAGGTCACTTTCGAGACCTTGCTGACATCTCAATTTAAATTATAGGCTTAACTGTTCAAATGCATGGACAGCCCAACTCGTCCAACTTTTCCTAGGCAGGCTTACACCGTCTAAACGGTTTGTCAGTACTCATGTGCAGTTGCTCTGCCCGGATGCATTATGCAGCCCGAACTATTTCTTCAGACGCTATCAGTTAGGGTTTGTTTCTTAGTCCGTGGTTGTGTTTTATTGATTGATATTGTGTAATTCCTTGAGCGCATAGTTTATGGTCTCTTTGAGCATTTCAATCACCTCCCCTGTGGAAAACAGAATAGATGTTTGGGTAGTTTGAAATCTCATGGAAACAAATAAATGGCTGGCAATAAGGACTTTTCAAGAGCTTATCAGACTATGGACTCTATGCAAAGCTTTGAGTGAAAAAGCATTAACAAAACCAAAATACAACCAAGCCAAAGCTTAAAGCCTATGCTAGCAACACTGATTGATCCTTTTCATCGACGTTTTGTAATAAATTCAAGCTTATGCAAATATGCACCTGAAAATTAAATGCATGATAGCAGTTTACTAATGCTTTAAAATGTCGTCCAGGTATCTTAAATGAAAAGCTGCTGAGGAGACAAGGGGTGTCAACCCCTTCAGTAGCAATTCATAAGCTATCAATATAATTCCGTTTTTGTCCAAAATATTAAGAAAAATAAAATATTTCTGTTATTTCTGATATTCTCTATCCATCAGGACTGGAATTGTAAAATTCCCTGACAGTTCCCTGACACTTTAGCAAAAAAATCAATTTTCCCTGACACAGCACAAAATTCCCTGACAATTCCCTGACCTTGAAAAAACTTAAATTTCCCTGACATTTCGCTGACGCGTATGAACCCTGCTGTAGACCGGTGCAGATGCCGAGGTAGAAATACACTGTATCTATGCAAACCTTGTAGATCCCGATAAGACGGCACGTAGCTAGCACGTCTCTCAAGAATCTACATGTACACTGTTTATCATCATGTCAGTGACCTAATCAGAAGAATATATTTAAAGCGAGAAGAGTCCTGTTTTTTTGTTTATTATTTTGGTTTTACGGCCCTTTCAAGATTATTTCACTCATATCGAGCCGATCGTTAATCAGAGGTTGGCGAAAACCGGAGTACCCGGAGAAAAACCACCTGACCTTCCATTGAAAACCACCTGACCTTCCGTTGCAGAACTTGGCGTCTCACATGTGACCCGAGCGAGGCTCGAACCACAGCGGTGAGACGCCTAATGATCAAGAGTCAGCGCTCTTAACCACTAGGCCAAGGAGGCCCGTGAGCAGAGTCCTGTTTAGAAACTCAGGGATGAAAGTGTAAAACATAAATATCATCGGAAAGCGCGTAGGAAAATAGCCCCAGAGTATTGTTTTCTTTTCAGAATTCGTCTTTCTGTGCCAATTTATATTCAATTCGTATAAAGTCTCGAAAAATGAAATATTTTGAAAGACGTTCCATGCCTGCAAAATTAATTTCCAAGAGTTCCTTTGGACTATTTCAGGCAGCGAACGAACAGCGGAAATAGAGTTACGCGGTCCAGTACCTGAAGTAGAAATGTGTTAACATAGAACTTGTCTTTGAGTGTGTGTATCGCTTATATTTTTTTGTTTTGGATAGCCAATTGGCCATTTTGTGGGAAAGTAATTTGTTCAGTCCGCATGAAGGCCTCCTAACTCATCAGTGCAACGTCTCCGCGAACAGAAAAATCAAACAACCACAGAGATGAAACAACGTTGAGGACACGACAGCAAGAAACCACTGAAATGCTGAAGCAAAAAAAAAAAAAAAAAAAAAAAAACGTGTGTAAGTAATATTTGATATGAAACCAATGATCGCTGCGTACTTTCGAACCCATAGAACCCATTTAATCTTCAGCTCGAGGATGGTACAGCTCGTCCATTCATTCACGACAGCAGCACATGGAATCACACGGATAACAGATATCAATTTAACAGTCACCAGGTTACGTAATTCGACACG
The DNA here is from genome assembly GCA_963580285.1 of Lucinisca nassula. Classification (NCBI taxonomy): domain Eukaryota; kingdom Metazoa; phylum Mollusca; class Bivalvia; order Lucinida; family Lucinidae; genus Lucinisca; species Lucinisca nassula. The sequence goes on along the minus strand of OY757014.1, from coordinate 52,738,004 downwards.
TCCTCGTACGTATCGGAAATCTTGAGGCAGCGATTTCAAAACTGGAATCACAGCTGTAGATATTTAATATGAGCCAGCGCACGACAAAACCTACAATAAGACATGTGCGCCCATCGAAACGCCCCCGCCCATAGGGGCTTGAAGAAATATATGGGCTGCATGATGCTTCCACGCAGAGCTGAATCCGACCCGCACACTAGTACTGGTAAACCGCTTAGAGGATCTAAGCCTGTCCAGGAACCGCGGTGCGAGACGGAACGTCCATGCTATTAAACCCTATTGGTTTCATTGGGCGACAGGGCTTGAGATGTCATTTCATCTCCATGTCGGGTAAAAGTCCCACAAAATTGGAAGCAACGTCTCCAAAATGACCTTTACAGTGTTGATGGGGACGTGAAACCTCAAATCAAACAAACAAACAAAAGCGCCCAACGAAGACTCAGATCAGCCTGTGCATCCGCGCAGTCTGATCAGAGTCTTCTTTTTGTGCTCTAAGAACAGCTAAGAGCACACTGCTCCTTCATGCAGCAAGAGAAGTCTCTAGTTAGACTGTATGGATGCGCAGGCTGATCTGATTCCTCGCTAGGCGCACATGTAAATTGTAGGAAATGCTGTGCTCTGGCTCATATGGTAATGTACGTGATGATCTCTGTTTTACGGAAATTGACTTAGTTGAACTGGATGAGGGTGACGTATATGAGGGTTCCGAAAATCGCATTGAAGATGTTATGTCTAAGTTGGTGCATTTTTCAAGGCCTGTCGATTTTCAAATGGTCAACCGAACCGACTGCAGGTTAAAAATCCAAGAGATGAAAGAAAACCGCGTCCAATCATTGATTGAAAAGTTCGAAGAGCGACAACTTGTCAGGAAAACTGCCTCCGCCTGGTTTAATATGACTATTCACGTGGACTTCAGCATTGAAAAGCTTACTATGCATTATAACACCGTGGATATACATTCACCCCAAACAGCAAACGAGTATTGACACCGAAGAAAAAGCTTATGACCAAGTAACATTTGAATTTATTTCCGATGTTCTATCGCGGCGGTAAACATTTTTATAAATGGTCTCGCTCAGTTGAAAATCTAAGGTCGTTAAAGTTTTCAGTGTCAATATCAAATAAGGAAACACCCAATCGACAAACAGGCTCAAAAACACCCAACGCTATCGCCCATTCACACACAAAGAAAAAACACCATAGACTGAAACTCTTCCCTATTGAATGTATCCCCCCCCCCCCCCCCCCCGAGGACAAGAGAGTGCCATTTCAAAGATCGTGGCGAAAATTTAGTTTCTGTTACCTATAGGCCGACAAACGTATATTACTGGGAGCACCGGAAATGGTGACACCTCCCTTTACATCTGTCATTAACTTTTCTGTCAAATCTTGAGGGGCATAAGCGTAGTTTGGGCTTGCTCCTGGCAATAGATCACGTGAACAATTCCGTGAAATGAACGCGATTTATATAGTGAAAACTGGGGTTTACGGGGCTATACATTATTTTTCTTATTTCTGCTCTATGACATAGGCTGTGGGTACTCGTAAGAACCGCCTCATTGAGAGCTGAAACCGACCCGCACACGAGTACTGGTAAACCGCTTAGAGAATCTAAGCCTGCCCAGGCAAAGCGGTGCGAGAGTCGGACCGTCCATGCTTATAAACCCCATTGGTTTCATTGGGCGGCAGGAATTTAGATGTCATTTCATCTCAATGTCGGGTAAAAATCCCACAAAATTTGAATCAATGTCTCCAAAATGACCTTTACAGAGTTGACAAAGTTGACGGGAATGTTAAACCTCAAAACAAACAAGTACAGTTAGTCATCACAGATTTGATGATATCATATGTGATAATTACTTTAGTGACGTAGAAGAAATAATAAACGTTTACGAAAATAGTAAACTGTTTTTCGTAAATATAATAACGAGTACGTAAATTGATCTGCAAAGATCACAGTACTGACGATTATTTGTTGTTGATTGCGTCAAATTTGTATGTCCCCGATAGCGATAGCGGGGACATATTGTTTTTGCCCTGTTTGTTGGTTTGCTGGTTTGTTGATTTGTTGGACAACTCTAACATTGGTCATAACTTTAAAAGCGTTTAAGATACAGCCTTCATATTTGTCCTGTAGTTTCCTTGTGACAAGAGCTTTACATTCATACAAAAATGTTTGACCTATGGTCATAACCTAGACCTTGACCAGTGACCTACTTTAAAGAAAAAAAACAAACACATTGGTTAAAACGTTTGAACTGTTTGAGTTAGAGCCTGTATATTTGGCCTGTAGGAGCTGTAGGAGCTTCACACTCATACAAAGAAATTGCCTGTGACTTTGACCTTGACCTACTTTAAAGAGAAAAAAATACCATTGGCCAAAACGTTCGAACCGTTTGAGATGATACCTACATATTTTGCTTATAGGTTCCTTTCGACCAGGGTTTCAAGCCCATACAAAAATTGACCTGTCACCTTGATATGTGAACTTAACATTGGTAATAAGGTTTGAACCGTTTCAGATATGGCCTTCATATTTAGCATGTAGGTTCCTTGTGCCAAGGGTTTTCCACTCAAACAAAAAGTCTTGACCTGTGACCTTGACCTGTGACCAACTTTGAAGAAAAAAATGACCTTGCCCGGGGACATGTTCGTATTTCACAAACACATCTTGTTCGGTTTGTCATTCGTCCGGCAATATATGAACAGTTAAAAAGCCACACAGGGAATACTACACACAATTGATGAACTATACATTATCCATTTCGAAGTCGATTACATATAAGACATCAAAATTCGGGCAAAGTAACAAACAAATCATGGCTCAGTGAAGATTGCACTTTTTATCACATTATAAACAAGTAACTACAACATGAGAAAATTGTACAATAAGCATACGACATCTTATTATATATAGTGGCTAGAAGCCAGAAACAAAGAATACTTAAATCACGTGAACAAGTCCGTGAAATAAACACCCCCTAAACCCTACTTTATATAGGGAAAACTGGGGTTTACGGGGTATACACTAATTTTCTTATTTCTGCTCAAGATAAAGGTTGTGGGTACTCGCTAGAGCGCCTCAATGAGGCGGTTCTAACACGAGCACCACCAACCTATGTTAGCAGTATAAATTAGAAAAATATCCCGGATTTTCAACAGAAAAGTAGCCATTTTCGAGATGTGAAAAATGCACTATGTCGCACGGGTGTGTTATCGTCATGAATACAATTTTACTGAATAGAATAAAGTTTAACCCTTGTCCTGCTGAGCCCGGATATGCCTTATTTTCCAAACAATGAAGATCCAGATCAGATGGCTTCTGACGAAGCCATCTGATCAGGATCTACATTGTTTGCCATTCAGATTGTGAATTTGTTGCAATAATTTGCATCAAGTAATCTGATTGGTTGATGATCGGTAGTGGGTGTGGCATATATGAATATTCAGCAGGACAAGGGTTAATAATTGAAAGGTTAAAAAAAGGCGAACTCAACGATCAACAAAATGCAGAAGTCATCTACTACGCAAAAAAATAACATCACGAAAACACGCCTATATAATTTTGACCCCTCCCCCCTTGAACCCCACTTTTATATAGTAAAACTTGGGTTTACAGGGGTATAAATAATTTTCATTTCTGCTCTAAAATATAGATTGTGGGTACTCGTTAGAACGATGACACGGTTCTAACGAGCAACCGCAATCTATATTTTGATCAGAAATAAGAAAAAATATCACTTTTTTTTTCATCTGAAAATTTTCGTTTTTTTTTTTTTTTTTTTTTCCGGCGGTTGTTTGAAATGTATTTATATAGGCGTGTTTTCGTAATTATCTGCCCCGTTTTCTCCAATTGCAAAATCTCTACGGCTTTTTCGGGATAAAACCGCGAACGATTTTATTAGCAATTATTAGGAAAACAAGTCCGTAAGAAATAATGGCGTCCAACATGGTGTCAGAAAATGATAAATATTAGGTGAAATGATAACAGCTTAATTATTTCTGCTTTCAACATAGATTGTGGGTGCTCAGTGAGACGGTTCTAACGAGTACCAACAATCTATGTTTTTGAGCAAAAGTAAAGCAGATAATGTGTATCCCCGAAAAACCCACTTTTCTCTATATAAAGTGGGGTTTATGGGGGTCTTCGTTTCACGGACTTGTTATCGTGATGAGTATTTCGTGACTTACTCATTCACATCAATCTTTTCATAGAGGATCTTACACGAGTGTTCATGCATTATTGACAGCCCCCGCCCATTAGGGCTTGAATAAATATATGGGCTGCATGATGCTTCCACGCAAAGCTGAATCCGGCCTGCACACTAGTACTGGTAATCCGCTTAGGGGATCTAAGCATGTCCAGGAACCGCGGTGCGAGGTAGACCGTTCATGCTAATAAACCCTTTTGGTTTCATTGGGCGACAGGGCTTGAGATGTCATTTCATCTCAATGTCGGGTAAAAGTCCCACAAAATTGGAAGCAACGTCTCCAAAATGACCTTTTCATTGTTGACGGGGACGTTTAACCTCAAATCAAACAAACAAATCATGCATTATTGGATTTTTTAAACGAGATGAGGAAAAGGGATAAATGATCTCTTTTCCTCAACGAGTCAAATACATTCAATAATACATGAGCACGAATGCAAGATTCTATTTACAGGTATCATATGACATTTAAAACGAATTTTATTCACGATTGTTTAACAAATACGTTGATATTTCGCCATTAGTTAACGCGAGGTTATTAAGGACGTCGTCGCCCCCGCCCATCGGGGCTTAAAGAAATAAATGGGCTGCATGGTGTTTCCACGCAAAAGCTGAAACCGGCCGCACACGAGTAGTGGTAAACCGCTTAAAGGATCTAAACCTGCCTAGGCAAAGCTGTGCGAGTCGGACCGTCAATGCTTATAAACCGTATTGGTTTCATTTGGCGACAGGACTTGAGATGTCATTTCATCTCAATGTCGGGTAAAAGTCCCCAAAAGTAGAAGCAACGCCTCCGAAATGACCTGTACAGTGTTGACGGGGGCATTAAACCTCAAATCATATAAAGGACGTCGTACGTGTTACATTACGGGGCGTACATGTATCTAACTAATTTGCATGTTTAATCCACTAGTGGACTATGGAAACACGCTTATATTATTTGACCCCCTTGAACCCCACTTTTATATAGTAAACCTAGGGTTAAGAGGGGTAAACCTTTTTTTCTTTGTTCTGCTCAAAACTATAGATTATGGGTACTCGTTAGAACCGCCTCGATGGGGCGGTTCCAACGAGCACGACAATCTATATTTTTAGCAGATATAAGAAAAATATCACAATTTTTCATCTTAAAATTTTCGATTTTTTTTTCGGCATGTATTTGTAAAGGGGTGTTTTTGTAATGAGACAGTGGAAGAATCTACTAGGGGTGAAAGGTTTTTGTGTTTTACCATCCACAAACAGCTGAGTCTGTTTTAAGACTCATTCGAAAGTCTGGATAAGCCCGGGATCTAATCCACGAGCTTGATTTAAGAGGCGAGTAGGCATAACCACTACACCACGGGGGCTTCGAGGGTTAAAGTGTACCACCATGTTAACAAGTCAATTTAAAGGACCTTGGAAACCCCTATCGAATATGTTTGTTGTTGTTGTTGAACAGGGATAAAACAGCACTTAAAATCTATAATTGCAACAGAATGAAAAAAAACAAAAAAACAAAAAAAAAAAAAAAACACAAATTCTCATCAGACAAGTACCTGTAAAATTCCTATTTTAAGACCACCTTTATGACGGTTCAAAAGGTGGTCTCTTATAAGAAGACACTGGATGTAGAAAACACCATCGCGAAAACACGCCTATGTTATAATTCTGACCCCCTTCAACCCCACTTTTATATAGTAAACTGGGGTTTACAGGGGTAAACCTTATTTTTCTTATTTCTGCTCAAAACTATAGAGTGTGGGTACTCGTTAGAACCGCCTCGATGAGGCGGTTCTAACGAGTACCCACAATCTTTATTTTGAACAGAAATAACACAAATATAACAATTTTTCATCTTAAAATTTTGGATTTTTCGGCGGTAGAGTTTTCAATGTATTTGTATAGGAGTGTTCACGTATTGCAAAGAAAGACCATTGGCAACCGAAACCTTCCCATTAAGCTCTTAAAAGCAGATTTACTCTCAATTTTAGGTGGTTTTAAGGGGATGGGAACACTTTCAAGGAAGGCAACTCCTTCAAATGTATTTTTGTCTCCAATGCCAATAGGGGTCAACTCTTAAATTTGAGGAACAAAATTCTCTCGTTTAAGAGTAGACCCCTGTTTTCGTGGGACAGGTCTTATAGAAAAGCGAACAGGAAGTCTCGACTGATGTCTCCCTTTAAAAAATGGCGAAAATATTTGCCAGGTGTTCCAATTCCCCTTAACAGCAGAATTTTACCGTATATTTTCATTATGCTAGCATCTCCGTCTGTAAACCCCACTTTATGGTTTACAGGGGCAAATGTAATGATTCTTATTTCTGCCCCAAAACAAAAATTTTAGGTACTCGTTAGAACCACCTCATCGAGGTGGTTCTAACGAGCACCTACAATCTATGTTTTTTGTCTTTTGTTTTTATTTATAAAAAAATTAGAGTTTTGAAGATAAGTAAGTTTTCACTGCACTGAAATATAACAGTGACCGTGAACTCCTGAGTTCAAAATGCCCCGGCAACAGAATTGGTTGAAGTTGATATATTGATGTTGTTTATTTATGTATATACAAATATTTTAATATAGCGAGGTCTAGTGACAGCCGGCTTTCATCAGACTTTTAGGTATAGTGACAGCCGGCTGTCGTCTGATGGCGACCGGCTGTCGTCTGATGACAGCCGTCTATAATTATATGTGTTGAAGATAAATTTATGTTTGATGCAACACAGACAAATTTCTATTCTTTTACCACCTTTTGTAGTGTTAAAGGTGCATTATTGAGCTATCTGGAAAAAATGCTTCAAAAAATAAAATACATATAGCCGGAGTTTTCTTTAAAACAATACAAATGAATGCATTTTATGCAAAAATGCAAACAATTATGATGACAGGTAAACGAGTTTGAGAGGGATTCCCTAACTAGGTTCCGCACACTAGTTAGATCTATTTTTAGTTCGTGACAAAAATAGAATCCCCATATATGACGTTATGCGACGTTCATTTTTGGCCTTGTTTGCTTAGGCCATACCTGAATCCGAAGAAATATGACGCTGAATACCATGCCATAAGTAACGACACTCAGAGACGATACTGTCGCCATGTATGTGTAAAGTGACAGACTTATTTTTAGAACAGAAATTCCGAACACATGTTCGGAGCTAAGGGTAAACACGAATGAAAACGACCATTTTCACAAAGTTCTGAAGCTGTATTTGGCTCCAAAAGTGTACACATGACAAAGGAGTATGCATCGAAGATAAAAATCAGAAAAAAAATTGAGACCCGGTAGCTCAATAATACACCTTTAAAGACCACTTTTGAATTGCCCCAACGGTGCTCTCACTATATATTGAAAACACAAAGTTAGTCTATCAGCACACAAGGGCCCCTGCCAATTGGGTCTCGGGCTGCATTGTATTTCCACGCAAAGCACATGAGAACGGATAAACCGCTTAGAGGTTTTATGCCTGCCTCCAAGTCGGACCGCCCTTGCCATTCATTTAGCGGCAGGGCTTAAGATGTCATTTCATCTCAATGTTGGGTAAAATTCCCACACAGCGACATGTCTACTTTGTCCTATTTAGTATTGAGGGGACGTTAAACCTTCAATCAGACAACTATACTATCAGCACTAAGAAACTATTACCGAGTCTATCAGCATTAAGCAACTATTATTCTGAAAATTTTCATTTATTCCTTGGAGAACGGGGCTTTGTCACCGAAAGTTTGGATAAACAGTATTTGAACTAAATAGCATATAATTATCTTTACATTCGTTAGAATGACGAGTCGACTCCTGATTCAAGTCAGTCCTGCGTTTCCAGTCTAAAGGTATACAGCCTGTATTAAAGAGGCCTCGCATATAGTGCACAGCGAAGACGCTGATCAGCGCCCAGAGAAATCACAGATCAGCCTGCGCTGATACGCAGGAGGATTTACGTCTTTTATGGGCGTAATCAGCGCGGGATCATAGTGATCCGAGTCGTTTTTGGGCAGTATCTGCGCAGGATGTTCTGAGACTTCCCTCGGCGTAATCAACGCAGGATGATCTGAGTCCTCTCTTGGCGTTATCTGCGCATCATAATCTGAGACGTCTCTGGTCCTTTTCAGCGCAGGATTGTCTGGGCGTAATCGGCTGATCCGAGTCTTCTCTGGGCGAACATATCCAAATACCAAAATATTTTTTAGCGTAACGCATCACGAAAACACGCCTATATCATTTTGAGCCTTTTGAAACCCACTTTTATATAGTAAAGCTGGGGTTTCTGGGGGTATACCTATTTTTTCTTATTTCTGCTCTTAAATATTGATTGTGGGTACTCGCTAGAACCGCCTCGATGAGGCGGTTCTAACGAGTGCCCATAATCTATATTTTGAGCAGAAATAAGAAAAATATCACAATTTTTCATCATAAAATTTTCATTTTTTCGGTGATAAAGGTGGCAATGTGTTTGTATAGGCGTGTTTGCGTAATGGCGAATGGTTACGCTGAAACAAGCGTATTTACAACGTAAGCGTTTATTCTAAGTCTGTCTTAAGTCTATGTCATGAAAACGCTTACAAACATCACATTTGGTTTAAGGGGAATGACTAGACAACGCATACAAAATTACTCTTGTCTCCCGAGTCAATAGGGGTCAACTCTTAAAGGAAAGAATTTGCTACTGAGGAGCAAATTCTTTCCTTCAAGCGTTGACCCCTTTTTCTGTGGGACTGAGTTTATAAATAAACAAATGGGAGAAGCGAAAGCTGTCTCCCTTTGAAAAAATTGCTTAAAATTCTATCGGGTTTATCCATTTCCCTTAAACTTTATTTTATTGTATAACTTACATCTACATGTAAGCACATAATAAAAGCTACAAAAAGTACAATTAAATGTATATGTATATACAAATGGGATTCAAATTCAACCCTTATCCTGCTGTTCACGACAACCCCTTGCTTTGCAAACAGTGTTGATCCAGATCAGATGGCTTCTGGAGAAACCATCTGATAAGGAACTACACTGTCTGTCATGCAATTTGTGAACTGAATGAATATATCAAGCAATCTGATTGGCTTATAGCTGGTAATGGGTATGACTTTATTAATATATTCATCGGGATATGGGTTCATCACGAAAACACGTCTATATAATTTTGCCCCCTTGAACACCAATTTTATATAGTAAAACTGGGGTTTTCGGAGGCACACCTTATTTTTTATTATTTCTGCTCTAAAATATTGATTGTTGGTACTCGCTAGAACCGCCTCTTCTAACGAGTGCCCATAATCTATATTTTGAGCAGAAATAAGAAAAATATCACAATTTTCATCATAAAATTTTCATTTTTTCGGCGATAAAGGTAGCAATGTATTTATATAGGCGTGTTTGCGTAATAGCGAATGATTACGCTGAAACAAGTGTATTTACAGCGTAAGCGTTTATTCTAAGTCGGTCTTAATTCTATGTCATGAAAACGCTTACAAACACCACATTTGGTTTAAGGGGAATGACTAGACAACGCATACAAAATTACTCTTGTCTCCCGACACTTAAAGGAAAGAATTTGCTCCTGAGAAGCAAATTCTTTCCTTCAAGCGTAGACCCCTTTTTCTGTGGGACTGAGTTTATAAGTAAAAACAAATGGGAGATCCGAAAGCTGTCTCCCTTTGAAAAAATGCTTAAAAATCTATCAGGTTTATCCATTTCCCTTAAACTTTATTTTATTGTATAACTAATGCATCTACATGTAAGCACATAATAAAAGCTACAAAAAAGTACAATTAAATGTATATACAAAAGGGATTCAAATTCAACCCTTATCCTGCTGTTCAATACAGACAATCCCTTGCCTTGCAAACAGTGTTGATCCAGATCAGATGGCCCTGATAAGGAACTACACTGTCTGTCATACAATTTATATGCTCCCAGCTTGCACATTGTCAATATTTGAAAAACAGATAACCAGACCCCACTGACCTTTCAAGGTCAGGGGGTCTGGTTACCTGTTTTTTCCAACTCTGATAACCTTCAGACTAGGAACCAGCAGATAATGCAAATAAGGTGAATAGCTGGTAATGGGTATGACTATTAATCTATTCATCGGGATAAGGATTAAAGAGGGGGCGAGTTATACAATGGTATACAAAACTGTCTAAGGCTTATACAGTCAATCCTCTTTATACCGGCATTCGTTATAACGGCAAAACTCGTTATAACGGCAATTTCAATGGAGTGAATACTTAGCTCAAGGCTTGGCCTCGATGCCGAGGGACGTGGGCTTCCCTCAGCTTGGAGATGCCCAAATAGAATCAATAGTCATGAAAGATTATTGTAATTAAATACTCAAAGAAACAAATGTTGTAGATATTTGTTAGAATCGCCTCACCGAGGCGATTCTAACAAATGTCTATAACATTTGTCTCACCGAGGCGATTCTAACAAATGTCTATAACATTTGTTTCTTAGAGTAATGATGTAGAAAAAGACCTTTTATAACCTATCATACTCCTAACTGGGATTCTTTATAACGGCAAATTCATTATAACGGCACAATAATAGAGAACAGTTACTGTCGTTATAACGCGAGTCCTCTGTATTAGCTGAAAAACGTAGACTGGGGGTACTAACTATCACCGCCTCGGTTTGATTCTAACGAACATAAAGCTTTACGTTAAAGTACGAAATTTAGACGTATGGATTTCATACATGTATAATCTGAGTAGACCAACTCACACTTCCTGACGGGTCAGAGCCAATACTGACAACTATCCTGTAGGTGAGATTGGTCTTGAAGATACAGAGGACCCGCGTTATAACGACAGTAACTGTTCTCTATTATTGTGCCGTTATAATGAATTTGCCGTTATAAAGAATCCACGTTAGGAGTATGATAGGTTATAATAGGTCTTTTTCTACATCATTACTCTAAGAAACAAATGTTATAAACATTTGTTAGAATCGCCTCGGTGAGGCGATTCTAACAAATATCTACAACATTTGTTTCTTTGAGTATTTAATTAGAATAATCTTTCATGACTATTGATTCTATTTGGGCATCTCCAAGCTGAGGGAAGCCCACGTCCCTCGGCATCGAGGCCAAGCCTTGAGCTAAGTATTCACTCCATTGAAATTGCCGTTATAACGAGTTTTGCCGTTATAACGAATGCCGGTATAAAGAGGATTGACTGTATTTCACGATAAATCGACGTAAGAGCTACAGCGAAGTCAAAAGCGCCGTGGTGGTTTGGCGAATGTTTCTACTTTATTTCTCCATTAACCTTCAGTAGATCTGTGAAGTGCTCATTATTTTCATTATTTTCATCTTCTTTAGAGAGTAGCTTGTTGTCATTCTCGAAAACCTCCTTTTGTAGTTGTGAGGTATCTTTATTTCTAATTGCTCCATTTTCTCCCTTTCTATCTGATAAAGTGGTGGTTTGTTTTCCAACACGGGTACCTCCACTGTTGGTATTTGTAAATGACGTTGACCTGCCAGTGGTACTGCTTCCGAAAACACCTTCCTTGCCTGGACGTCTGCATGTAAACAAACGACGCACTTCCGTTCTAAAGCGGGACCCACTGAGAAAGTAGAGAATGAAGTTTGTAGATGCGTTTATGTAACTCAAACAACTTACAACAGCGTGTAAAAATATTATATACTTCATCCGACGTATCATATCCGGACCGGGTAACTTCAAAGCTTCCTCGCGTATATACGGGAGTATTATAAAGAAAACGCTCACAGGAGTCAGACAGATGAAGAATACGACACACAGCGTAATAAGCATTAATGTTATTGAACGGCCCTCTTTTTCGTTCTGAGCATGGCTCATTTTTCTTCTACGAATTGCATTTCTTCTCAGACTGACAATGATGAGGATATTTCCAACAGTCAACAGCACAAATGGCAGTATGAATGCAATTATAACGTCAATCCAAGGCAATATGTCATCTCTAAACATTATGTAATTTTTATGTAATGGAACGCATTGAACTGGAGCTCTTGGGTGTTTGGGAAGTAATATTTTACCATAGCCGAATAAAAAGTGTGAGTTGAGTCCAAATAAACAGACAAAAATTATCAGAACAGTTATGCCTGCTTTCATTGTTGTACAGCCCAGCTTCACTTTGTGTGGCAACATCACACTGATGACTCTCTCAGCGGTGACGGCAACCAGTAACCATGAGGAAAACTGGGTACTAAAGTATGTCAAGAACAACGAAATTTTGCAACCCGCATCAGTTAAAAGGCGCACGTCGACGTCCCAGATGTATTGTATCCACTGACGGATGGGACCGAGATACAGAATCAACAAGTCCGAAAATGCAAGCATTAATAAGTATACTGCCGTTGAAGACAAATTGTTGATTTGACGCAACAGGACAGTTATAGTCAATCCATTTCCAAACGTCCCCACTATGATCACGATCGGGGGCACTATTTTCCAGATAAGCTCCTTTGCTTCTGTGTAGCCGTCGGGCTCCTCGTTACCACTTGAACCCGTGGCTTCCGTTGTTGTAAAGTTTGTGTCAAATATTGATGAATTTAATGTCGAATTCATTTCTAACAGTCTTTATAAACTATTGAATGTAAATATCAGGAAATATCATAACTCACGACTTATTTAAATATCCGTTCCAATACCTTCACATTGGGGTACCAAGCCTATGTCCCTATGAGGCACAATCTGTTCTTAACTGGCAGTGGAGATGGCACATAGTTTTTCTCTACCTCTTCCGCTTCACATATAAGGTTGTAGATGTCTCACTGAGGCGGTTCTTACAAGTATCCACAATCTCTGGGTTTCTACACGAATAAGGAAATATGTAAACCCGGGTAAACCCACTTTTCTGTAAATAAAAGCGGATTTACAAAGGTAGGCTTTGCAAGAATTTGTTAATGCGATGTGTTTCCGTCCAATTCAATCATTCTCCAACAAGTGTTTCTACAGTCACTAAACTTCAAATGCTCTAGTATTATATTTTAAACTTTAAACTATCCCATTCATTATTATTGTAAATATTATCTATTTTCAATCTTTACAGTAAATGTGATCTTTAATCCATCAAAAATCCTGTTTGAATTGCTGGTTGGATCTTCTGTTTAGGGTATGGCACTGTCTCACCGGTACTTAAGAGAAAAATAGAATGACGATTCAAAGCTTAAACTTTATTATTAGTGTTTCTTCTTATACAGGTGTTTATGTTTAACAGTATCCAGTTCTGACACCTTTTGGAGTATTTTTGGTTGAAAATAGATATACAAATGCGGTAGTTATATTTAGGTACATGTAGAAATATGCGAACGTAAAATATCCACCAGCTAGTGATAACGCCTCGTTACCGACATATGCAAATTCATAGCTTGTGGATTACTGAATATAATAAATAAATCAAATGACTTTGTTTAATTCTCCTCGCTTTGGGTGAAATCAATTGAAACTCCAGGCATAAAATAACAGGACAGGGCGATGTCCATCGACTTTTATTCTGATATAAATATTTTATTGCAAACATTATGAGATATGATTCAGCATGCGCGGAACCTGACGTCAAAATTTCAATAATTTACAGTAAAAATTCCGCTATTATGACCACCTAAAAGCAAGACTAATTCTGCTTTTAAAATATCACGAAAACACGCCTATATAATTTTGACCCCCTTGAACCCCACTTTTATATAGTAAAACTGGGGTTTCCGGGGGTATTCCTGATTTTTCTTATTTCTGCTCTAAAATATAGATTGTGGATACTCATTAGAACCGCCTCGATGAGGCGGTTCTAACGAGTGCCCACAATCTATATTTTGAGCAGAAATAAGAAAAATATCACAATTTTTCATCATAAAATTTTCATTTTTTTCGGCGATAAAGGTGGCAATGTATTTGTATAGGCGTGTTTACGTAATGGCGTATTGAGAAGATTGCAGTTATTCTTCCTTTGTGTTTTCTTCATACAGTGTCCACCGGTCAGAGACCACCTTTGGGACTGTTCAAAAGTGGTCTTAAAGACCACTTTTGAACAGCCCGAAAGTTTGTCTTAATACAGGAATTTTACTGTAGTGGAATTATTTGTCATACGACACTCAAAAGTGTATATAAACAAAGTGCTTACAGTATTGACGGATCGGAACGCAGTGTCTGATCAGAATATTCACACCCAAAACGAACGAAATTGGGTGTAAATCTTGCCATGAATAAAACATGAAGATTCTTTTGGCCGTTAAAGGGTTACGAGTTGTTTAATGTTATTGGTCAGCGATAAGCACATCATTATGAACAATAAAGGCGCTGCAGCATTAATTGACAAAAATTAACCGCATCACGTGAACAAATCCGTAAAATGAACCCCCTCCACTTTATATAGAGAAAACTGGGGTTTTACGAGGGTATACATTATTGTTTTATTTCTGCTCCAAGACATAGGTTATGGGTAAGCGGTAGAACCAAGACATAGATTGTGGGTGCTCGTTAGAACCGCCATTGAGGCGGTTCGAACTCTAACGAGCACCCAAAACCTATGTTTGCAGTAAATTTAAGAAAAATTCATGGATTTCCAACAGAAAAGTAGCCATTTTGGAGATGTAAAAATGCTCTTTGTCGCATGGGTGTTGTCGTAATGGTAAATCGATGCAGAATTTATGTATGCGCCAAAGCACGGACCCAATACCCAATGACCTGATGAGGTGGTCCTAACGAGCGTTTACATTATCTGTTCGCTTTGTTTGTTTGTTTGATTTGAGGTTCAACGTCCCCATCAACACTGTCATTTTGGAGACGTTGCTTCCAATTTTTTGGACTTTTACCCGACATGGAGATGAAATGACATCTCAAGGCTAAAAGGAAACAATACCAACAACAAAAATAGGAGCGCTCGTTACAACTAGGGATCACCCATGGATTTTCTTGTCTTGGATTAGCATTTTCCGGGTCTCGAGGAAGCTGTTTGAACACGAGGCCAACTATCTTTCGAGGGATGCGGCAAAGTTATTGCAGGGTGGTCGTTATTCTTGCATAACTTATAATTCCAACGCAAAATTGTAATCAAAACGCCCTAAAACTCCATATCAACTTTGCATATGTGACCCTAAAACCAACATGGCGGCTAGTTCAGAATGTTGTTGACAATGGCACCAGTTCTGCAATGACGTTCTTGCGTCATCATAAAATTTGAGCCGGCGCATGACCAAACCTACAATAAGATTCGTGCTATGGTTGAAGACTCATTTCAGCCAGCTCGTCAGGTCAGCCTAGTCGGAGCATCCTCTTGTTGTCCCATGAATAGCTCAGAGGCTATGGAAGGCTAAGGCGAGCAGCGAAGACTCTGATCAGACCGTGCGGATACGCAAGCTGATCTGAGTCTGGGCTGGTCGCACAGGGCTTCTTGTAGATTTTGTCGTGCGCTGGCTCAGGACGGCAACGTTACAACGCTCAAGGAAACGTACACACAGCAAGTCCCGCATTGTGTTCAAATCCCAGTTAAAACATTACGTCATTACGAAAACACACCTATACAAATACATCGCCACCTTTATCGCCGAAAAAATGAAAATTTTTAGATGAAAAATTGTGATATTTTTCTTATTTCTGCTAAAAATATAGATTGTAGGCACTCGTTAGAACCGCCTCATTGAGGCGGTTCTAACGAGTACCCACAGTCTATATTTTAGAGCAGAAATAAGAAAAATAAGGTTTACCCCTGTAAACCCCAGTTTTACTACATAAAAGTGCGGTTCAAGGGGGTCAAATTTATATAGGCGTGTTTTCCTAATGTGAATTTGGGTTTTGCTGTTTGGACACGGCTTCTGACCCATTCAAAAATAGCTCCAAACAACTAAGATAACACCTACTCTGATTTGTTTGTGTTTGTTTTGGAGTTTTACGGCCCAGTCAACACTATTTAGGTCATTTTTGAGCCGGTCAGTTTACCTATCAACACTTTCCTGGGCAGGCTTATACGTAAGCGGTTAACCAGTACAGTGCACATTCTTTCGCCAGAAACTGACAACTGCCCTTCTTGAATCAGCGGAAGGGAGAGAATGACCGTAGAAAAGATTTCATGATCAATCTCCACACCTACTCTGATAAGCTCTTCCCTGAAATGATATCTTGCATGTCGCAAAACGGATCTTTCTCCCGATTAAATTATGAAAATTTCTTCCATTGATTGAAACGTTGATTGCCAGTGCTAGTTAGATGTTTTGAGCAAAAATAAAAATACTGTTTTCCCTTGTTTGTTTGTTTGTTTGAATCAAGGTTTACATTCCCCATCAATACTATTTATGTCATTTTGGAGACGTTGCTGTCATTTTGGGGACTTTTACCCTGCCGCTCAATAAAACCAATACGACTAGTCTCCCCGTACATCCATCATAGTGCAGATTATATTTTCTGGTCCTTTGGGTTCATTGAGTTCATTTAGAATTATTTTGAAAATAGAGTTCTGCTTAAGCCGGTGCTAGAGGGCGTGGCCGGTGTTGCACATTTCAGTACTGGTCATGAACAGACTCAATAAAACCGAGTCTGCTATTTTCGTTTATTTGGTGAGCACTGTTCAAATTTAATGCAACTAAGCACATAAAAATATATAAACTTTCATTCAGTCTTCTGATCCAATCATTGAATGCATTTTGGTAGTCTTTCGAGGTATACTATGAAGGCACTAGAATATTTCAGAACCGAGGTGTTTGCGCTGTACAAATTTTCGACCAGAAAGGTATTTTTCAGCCGCGGGAACAAAAAAAGTCACAGGTCAGGGGAATACGGGGGGTGAGGGAGTTCAACAACCATTTCCTGCTTCAGATAGTCTTGCACAATGAGCGCCTTGTGCGATGACGCATTGTCATGTAGCAATCTGACATTGGCCAAACCAGTTTCGGGTCTTCGTTCTTTGAAATATTTCTTCAATTTTCGAAGAACTTTATTCTTGTAAAACTTCGCATTTACAGATTTGCCTTTAGGCACAGCAACCTGAATAGCAGGGCCCTGATTTGAAAAGAATATGGCATACATTACCTTCTTGACGCTAATGGTCCGCTATGCAATACATGGTCTTTTGCAATACTTTGTTGCCCATATTTTGTTCTGAATCTTTCGTTTTTGCTCAAAAAAGTGAACCCATGTCTCGTCACCTGTGACGACATTAGCGAAAGACCGTGCATTGTAATTTGGAAACTTTTTAAGCAGCTTATTGGCGCACTGAACGCGTGTCTTTTTCTGCTCATCTGTCAACAGATGGGGAATCCATCTAGCAAAGATCTTTCTCATTTTCAAATCCAGTTTCAGAATTGTATGAGCTGCTCCTAATGAGATGCCAACCATACTAGCTATCTGCCTAGTGGTGTATCGTGCATCGGAAGCAACTATTTCTTTCACTCTAGCAACCATCTTGGCAGATGTTTCTCTGTTTGGCCGACGATCATGTGGTGCATCTTCTGTTGAGCCTAGCCCATAGCTGAATTTCTTACACCAACGAAAAACTGTCGGAAAAGACATTTCATTATGCCCATAAACCGAACATATTTCATCAAAAATGTCTTTGCACCGTATACCAAGAATACAACGAT
Organism: Lucinisca nassula; assembly: GCA_963580285.1. NCBI lineage: Eukaryota > Metazoa > Mollusca > Bivalvia > Lucinida > Lucinidae > Lucinisca > Lucinisca nassula. The sequence goes on along the minus strand of OY757014.1, from coordinate 52,720,274 downwards.
TCTTAATATAGGACCGTATTTCAACGGCGTACTCTGACCTTCTTCCAACCATGTTTTGTATTAGTATACAAGCGTAGACAGTGTTTATCGAACGATATACATGGATAAAGTCAACGGATTTTAACAGGTTTGGTATCAATGTATAGGTAAAATGTTTTTCTACGCTGTGATATTTATTTCCAGGTGATTTTCGCATTAGTGCATGAGAAAACGTTCTACTTGCATTCATATTTGAACAGTCCTCGAATTCTTTGCTTCCAAAGGATCTAACTATTCAGAACTTATTTATATGCATTTGACTTGCACCACTTTGCCTGGTTGCATCACTTTGCCTGGACATGCGTAGTACTTCTTACCGGTTTACTTGTACACGTGTTGTCATTTCAGCTCTGGGTGGAAGTATCGGTCTATTTCTCAAAGCCCCGATGCCGGATGGGCGGGCCCACTTTACCTTGTAAACCCACTTTACCCTATCTGAAATGGGGATCACAAGAGTATTAATTACACGGACTTATTAATATGATTATGAGCTTTTCTCTTTGAGCGGGAACCCCTTTTTACAAGGAAACTATATGGCAAATATAAATGCTCGGTCTCAAAACGGAACAAAATGTATTGATAATGTAGGCCACAGGTCAAGGCCATAGGTTAAATTTTATATAGGCGAGAAACTTTTTTCACGAAGAACCTACATGCCAAATATGAAGGCTTTATCTCAAACGGTACAAAAGTTATGATAAGAGTGGTAGGTCACAGGTCAAGGCCTTATGTCAAAATTTGTATGAGTTGGGAAGCCCCTGTCACAGTCACAAGGAACATACATGCCAAATATGAAGGCTCTGTCTCATACGGTTCAAAACTTATGATAAAGTAGATCAAGTCCAATGTCACAAGTCAAATTTTACATGCGTTGAGAGCTATTACCACAAGGAACCTACATGCCAAGTATGAAGGTACAATCTTAAACGGTTCAAACGTTATGATAAAGTAGGTTTCATGTTAAGGTCAAGGTAAAGGTAAATGTCACAGGTCAAAATTTTTGTATGGGTGGGAAGCCAATGTGGAAGCAACATACAAGCCAACTATTAAGACTCCCAATCGGTTCAAACGTTATGATAAAGTAGGTCACATTTCAGGTTAGAAAATCATTAGTGTGGGAAGCCCTTATCACGGGAAACCTGCATGCCAAATATGAATATGTTCTATAAAAGGGTTATCCTTTGGAAGAAAGACTGTAGAAGACTGTATATCAAACGGTTCAAAAGTTATGACCAATATTATTGTTTTCTTTAAAATAGGTCACAGGTCAAGGTCAATGCTGTTTTTGTACGATTAAGAAGCCCTTGTCACAAGAAAACTACATGCCAAATATAAAGGCTCTATTTCAAATGGTTCAAAAGTTATAACCAATGTTTTAGTTTTTTCTTTAATGTAGGTCGCAAGTCAAGGTCAAGGTCAACAAGTCAAAATTTATTGTACGACTCAAAAGCCCTTACCCATAGGCAGCCTGCATGCTAAATGAGAAAGCTGTCAAATTTCTCAAAAGTTATGACCAATGTTAAAGTTGTCCAACAAACCAACGGACAAACTAACACGCCAACAAGGAGACGGGGCAAAATCAATATGTCCCCGCTGTCGCTAACGGGGATATAAAAAGGGTATATTAAATAAACGATCGTCAGTTATAATACCTTTCTGTAGGTACTCCTCTGACTATCGATAGGCTCAATACCCAAAGTGAAATAAGCTTGAAAAGACCGTACACCCAAAACCAAAAACTCAATGAGGCGGTGCAAACGAGCGTTCGCAATCTTTATGAGATTAAAGTTCCCAACATTTATCTGCAAAATATACAAAGCCGTGAAATATAAAGTTATATTGTATATCCAGGTTTTTTCTTCGGACTCTTGTTTGAATCCGCATTTGATCAATGTCTATTCAATAAAAAAGGGTCTGCCGTCTTTCTGCTTACACTATCAGGACATCTTTCCTACTTCTTCATTCCTAATCGCTTCTTCCCAGGTTTGGTAGTCTGTGCCCACTCCAGCATTGAAGTCTCCTACGATGATGTGTTTAACTCCCCTGGGTGTAGCAGAAATCACAGAGTCTAAATCATCGTAGAACTTGTTCTTGACTTCATTGGATTTGGACATTGTCGGTGCATAGACACTTACACTAGTTGCATGCCTCTTACCAGACTAGGGTAGTCTTGGTATCATCAGGCTGTCATTTATGCCTTTTGGAAGTCCTGAGAGCTTGCTCATTTGATTGCGAAGACTACTCCTGCTTCCCGCCTCTCTTCATTCCAGAAGAAAGTGCAGCAAGGCGATTTGTTTGTTTGATTTGAGGTTAAACCTCCCCGTCAACACTGTATAGGTCATTTTGGAGACGTTGCTTCCAATTCTGTGGGAATTTTATCCGACATTGAAATGAAATGACATCCCAAGCCCTGTCGCCCAATGAAACATAAAGGGTTTCTAAGCATAACGCTCCGACTAGCTCCGCTTTGCCTGGGCATGCTCAGATCCTCTAAGCGGTTTACCAGTACTCGTGTGCGGTCTGTCTCAGCTCTGCGTGTAATCATCATGCAGCCCATCTATTTCTCCAAGCCCGGTTGGGCGGGGGTCGCTCAGCAAGGCGAGCCTCGCTCAGAGCTGCTATTTCGACTTTGTAGCGATTAAGTTCTCTACCAACTAGTGCTATTTCGCTGTGGTCTGTCTGAACCAGCACGATCAATCAATTTGCTCACAATCAATGCGCCGTTATGTAAAGGTATCACTTTATCTTCTTCTTTCTTGTTCGACCGATAGATTGGATCCCTGCTGATCGCGGTTAACCAGCCAAGAATATATGACCCAGACAATTGTTCTAGCCCCTTCCCCATGCCAAGGGGATGAGCAATGCGATTTTGAAAAGGTCTGCTCAGTCATTCAGTTCGGGTTCCGAATTCCCCGTACTACTTCATTTTTAAGGAAAGCGACCATAAAGAACAAAGCCGCCTGTGTGCAGTTCCGCAACTACAGCTTCCAGCGTATCCTCACCAGCTGCTACGCCGCCAACCCACCTCCACATCCTTTTGAGGAAGTGTGCAGAGCATAAACTGCTTATCATCAACACAGTATTCCGTCTGCCAACTCGCAACAAGATTTCATGGGTGCATCATCGCTCCAAACACTGGCATCTCATTGATTATGTCATAGTTAGAAGGGAATGTGCGCATTTTTTAAGGATAGTGCTGGTTCAGACAGACCACAGCGAAGAACAGCTCTAGTTGGTAGAGAACTTAATCGCTACAAAGTCGAGACTGCAGCTCTAAGCGAGGTTCGCGTTGCTGAGCGACCCCCGCCCAACGGGGCTTGGAGGAATAGATGAGTTGCATGATGATTACACGCAGAGCTGAGACCGACCGCATACTAGTACTGGTAAACCGCTTAGAGGATCTAAGCCTGCCCAGGCAAAGCGGTGCGAGTCGGAGCGTTCTTGCTTATAAACCCAATATTTTTCCTTGGGCGACAGGGCTTGAGATGTCATTTCATTTAAATGTCGGATAAATGTTCCACAAAATTGGAAGCAACGTCTCCAAAATGACCTATACAATGTTGACGGGGACGTTAAACCTCAAATCAAACAAACAAATCGACTTGCTGAGGAAGGGCAAATTGGTGCTGGCTACACTTTCTTCTTGAATGAACAGCGGCGGGAAGCAGGAGTAGTCTTGGCCATCAAATCACATCTTGTCAGCAAGCTCACAGGACTGCCAAAAGGCATAAATAACCGTCTGATGATGCTAAGACTACATTTGTCTGGTTAGAGGCATGCATCTATTGTATGTGTCTAGGCACCGACAATGATCAAATCCGATGAAGTCAAGGACAAGTTCTATGATGATTTGGACGTTGTAATTTCTGCTACACCCCGATGAGATAAACTCATCATCGTAGGAGACTTCAATGCTAGAGTGGGCACAGACTACCAACCTGGGAAGGAGTGATTGGGAATGAAGGAGTAGGAAAGATGTGCTGATAGTGTGAGCAAAAATACGGCTGAGCCTTTTTTGGACGAGTTTTTCAAGAAAAAATTCCGTCCTTTAGAATAGCGATGTCCGTACGGGCGGGCGGCCGGGCGGCCGCGTCCCGGTTTACCTTTTGGTTAACCCTGAAAAACCCGTCCATAATGCCATTTGGCGTTTTTCTTGTTATTGAATAGACATTGATCAAGGGTGAATATAAAATCTGGATGGCACACCTGAAGCAAATTCTGTCTTTCGGATTTACATTTCCTTTCCAAAATGGCCGCGTTCCTATTAAGGGATAGCTTATATAACACATACCAGTTTACATTAGTAGGTAGTAGGAATGTGTCGTGTATCTTGATAAACCCTTTTGGTTTTATAAGGCAACAGGGCTTGAGGTATCATTTCATCTCAATGTCTGGTAAAAGTCCCACAGAATCGGAAACAGCGTCTCCAAAAGACCTATATAGAGTTGACGTGTATGTTAAACCTCAATTCAAACAAACAAACTACCGAGACTTAGAGGGAATCTAATTTTATGTAACGTTGGTTTCTGGTTGGGCCCATCAGAGACTAACTGTTGATTTCCTTTTGCTCCAGCAATTCAGTGGTTTCTTTCTGTCGAGTCCTCACCGTTGTTACATCTCTGTGGTTGATGGATTTTTGTGTTCACATAGATGTTGCACTGATGAGTTAGGAGGCCTTCATGCGGACTGAAAAAATTATTTGTCTAAATCGCAACGGAAGTAAGGGCGAGGATTGTGGCCACGTCAAATCGATTTAAGGCCCCCCAGTGCAATTCGTTTCACTGACCGTTCCAAGGCGGTTCTTCTGTTGTCGTTTATTTTTGTTATGTCTTGCCTTTAGTGTTTGTATCGCTTATATTATTTTGCTTTGGATAGACAATTGGTCATTTTTTGGGTAAGTAACTGTCGTTTTGGCTTCCCGCTAGTGATGTTTCCATTAGGGTCCAGTTGTTTCATGTTTGAGTTTATTTCCCGTGGTGTCTCTGATGGGAGCTGTGTGTTAATTGCATCGATTCCTGATCATTGCCTTCACTTCTTTTTTTGCTAGAAAAATTGCCCGATTCACTGTAAATTCAAAGAATGCCTCAGATGACCCTCTACCAAATTGCTAAAATCATTTCACTTGGCTTAACAAAATGGCTGCTACTACTAAAATAGATAAAAACCTTTAAGCGACATCTCTAAAGCAAATAGCCCGATTAAAACATCATAGAAATGTTATTTTGGTGATCCTTTGTCAAAGTTGCTAAAATTGTTCCGCTCTGATAAAAATAATGGCCACCAGAGCTGAATATAGGGAAAATCTCTAATTAGTCCTTAAAACTATTTACAATCTGCATAACAGAGGTATCCTAAAACGCATACCTCTGAGTCCCACTCTTACACTGTGCGGGCTTTGAACTCTTCTGCGGACTTGGCATTCACCGCAGAGGAGGGAAGACTATTCCATTGGGGAATAGTTCTAGGAAAAAACGAGTTCTTCAGGGCATCACTATAGGACTGGTATCTACGATATTGTGAGTCGCTTACTTTTGATGCCCTTGTTTGGGTCGACAGTGTTACAGGGGTCAAGTACCTATCTTTATCAATAGACACTGAATCAGAGTGAACCAATATTGCTAAATTGTTTAGCTCGGCTGAACAGAATGGGAACGGGAGGTCACGGGTTCGATCCCGGCCGCGACATACCAAAGTCGATAAGAATGGTACTAGCTGCTCCTCGCTTGGCACTCAGATTTACGGGGTAGAGCTAGGACTGGTCGACCCAGTGTCAGGATAATGTAACTGGGTGTGGTATCATGTAATGTGTCTGGGACATAATACTTCAGTGGGGCAGCACTATAAAAGTGAGCATTGAGCTCCCTGTCGCAACCAGACACCGTCGTGAAATGACTGAAAAATTGTTGAAAGCGACGTTAAACCCGAATTCACACACACACACTGAACAAAATGGGCACCAGAGTTAAGAGACATCCTTCCTTTTTTGGCAAATTGCCTGATTTTTTTTGGATGACCCTCTACCTAACTTGCTAAGTTCATTCCGATCGAATGAACAAAATGGCCGCCAGAGATAAACATTACGAAAACACGCTTATACTATTACATTATAAACTTTACCTAAAAAATCGAAATTTTTAGATGAAAAATTGTGATAGTTTTTTTTTCGGCTCAAAATATAGATTGTGAGTACTCGTTAGAACCGCCTCGGCAGAAATAAGAAAAATAAGGTTTACCCCTGTAAACCCCAGTTTTACTATATAAAAGTGGGGTTCAAGGGGGTCAAACTTATATAGGCGTGTTTTCGTGATGAATAGGAAAAAACTCTTATCGACTTCGTTTCAAAGTGCCCTATTATAAAATTATTTCACATCTATATGCCTTGGGTGACTCTACTAATTTTTTGCAAATGGTTCTGCTCCACTGAACAAAATGACCATTAGAGCTAAACATAGGGAAACAAAAACCTTAATAAATGACATCTCCGCCTAGGCAGAGTTTAGAACAATTTCGCAGAAATGTTCCTCATATGACCCTTTACTGGAATTGCTAAAATCATTATGTTCCGCTGAATAAAATGGCCACCAGAACAAAAAATAAAATAAAAATAAATTACAGGTATTTTTAAGACATGTTGTCAAAATAAATTCACTGAAATGTTCCATTGTTGGCCCTTTGCCAGAATTGCTAAAATTATTCCGCCAGAGCTGAAAAATAGCAAACGTCTCCTTGGCCACTGGCTCTTTTTCTAAATAATTTCACAAAAACGTTCTTCTAATGCTGCTTAACGGGTTCAACTCTAATGGAAAAAGATGGTCCCCAAAACTAAATCTAGGAAAAATGTTTGGTTCACATCTCCAATCCTCTACTTCGAGAAGCGTTGAAACTTCTTGAACTCAGATAAGCGATCCAGGGCCACTACGGCCCTCTTGTTCTGTTTTAATTAGTCTACTCTTCGGATTCTTACACATTAGTTGTCGATGACAGTGATGTATGCTATATAGGCCAATAGTTAAAGTTTGATTTGATTATTCTAGAGAAGTACTTAATAAAATAAATTTAAGCGGATTTTCGGCGTCTCGTCTGTCTACATATGATTTATCCACTCTATACACAAGTTTACCTCATAACGTTATAAAGAAAACAATTTACAAATTTTACTGAAAGCACTTTTCAAGGAGAGGGCGCTACTTTCCTTGCATGCAATGACAAACGTGCCTTCAGATACAAAACAAAAAAGTATACATTTTCGTCGTCAAACTATGTGTGACGCTTTATCTTATCTTTTAGATAATATTTACATTAGATTTGGAACAAAGTTACATAGACAAATCGTAGGTATTCCTGTGGATACAAACTGTGCTCCCTTGTAGCTGATTTATTTTTGTTTTGTTATGACGAGATTTAATTATGTCACTTTCTAATAAAAGACAAGCTGACATTATTGAAAAGTAGAAGTAAAACAAAGATCAGGAATCGATACAATTGACTTACTCCACCCATCAAAGACACCAAAGGGAAAGAAATACAAACATTAAGCGACCAGACCATAATGGAAACCTAAACAAAGGAAGGCCATAAGGACAGTTACTTTCCCACAAAATGGCCATATGGCCATCCAAAATTAAAAGCCTTAAACTCTACCCCCAAGATATTTAGATGATCTTTTAAATATTGATAACCCTTACTTTGAAGGAATGATCAATCAAATTTATCCATCTGAGCAGCAGTTAAACAAAGCCAATAATTCCGATATCGAAGCCCCGGGCTTGGATTTGCATTTGAACATTTCAGATGGTTTTGTTTAAACTACAACTTATGATAAGCGCGATGATTTTGATTTTAATATGGTTTACTTCCCATTTTAGATTGTGCCATCTTATGACTTTTATATTTCGCAGCTTATTCGCTTCACAGGACTTTAACACTTGTAATTAAAGTTTAACTGCTAAACTGCCACATCAGCGATATCTATATCATAAACTTCGGAAGGCATTTTCTAAGTTTTTTTTTTGCCGACATTATCAATTAATTTCTAAATTTAAAATCGGATAGAATAGTTTTTTTGCTACTGGGGATATCACAGTGTGAGTTCTTTGGCGACATTATGTATATATAAATTAATAAAATTAAAGGCAAATCTAACCTCGTATTATTAAACGTTACAAACGCGTCCGATATAATATAAATTCTATTCAGCCGTCTGTATGTATTGTGCTTGACCCAATCACGGGCAGACAGTATACACGCCGGTGAATCGGGGTTCCAACTCCATAATGGCTTAAAGCTGTTTATTAGTTGGTCGGATCTTGACCTTTCATGTCTGTTGCTTGGTCCAACGTGGTTCAATTGCTGGTTTTCTTTTGCTTCGGTGTTCCTGTGGCAGTATGTTCAGCACCGGATGGCTCAGCGACTGTCGAGTCATCATCCTTGTGTTAACTTGGCGGTCCAAACAAACAGTTGTTGGAACCATAGTGAAAGTTAGGGTGAGGGTTGGGATCCCGTAAAGTAAACTTAAACCCATCAGGAATTTTTACTGACCGTTCCAGGTCGGTGCTTTTCATTTTTGTGTTGGTGATTCTGATTCTGTCCCTAATCATATATGTTATTTCGCTGATTATTCTGATTCTTTCTCCTTTTGGGTTGCTCCTTTTTAGCTACGTTTGCCCTTCCAGTTTAATGTTTGTCATGTTGGTGATTCTGATTCTTTTCCCAATTCTGTATATTGCTCCTTTTTAGTTAGGTTTGGGCTTTCTGAGTACCACCTGTTTCGGAGAGAGATGCTGACTCGGTTTGCCCGTTGTCCGTTTTGTTTACTGTCGTCACTCCATGTTTCGACTTTTTTCCCTAGTGACATTGTGGGAAGAATTGAAGGTCTGATTGTATCAGCTTCCGGTCGTTTCTCATTCTAATAGACATTATCATTATTAACACTTAACCCGTTGAATCTCTACCTTGCAAGCAATGTTGGTCCAGATCCAATAGCTGCAATCTCATCAGGATCGTCACGGTTTATCATGCAGTCGGAAATGAGCAAATATAATTTATTATATCAAGTATTTTGATTGGTTGATAGTTAGGAATGCCGGGGTGAGGATAAATTGATTTTATTCAGCAAGATAAGGATTATAGAAATTCCGCTAAAGCTTTTGTCTGTTGCGTCAGTCTTTATCGTTTGTATCGTGTCTGATGTATGAAATAGCAGTCTTACAGATGCGATCCGCATAATGAATGACATTAACCCTTTTTGTACAAAATGAAATCTTCCTCCTTATATATAGCATGAGTCCATTTCAAAATTTATGGGTTTCAGGTCGTGTTTTCATCAAAAATGTTTTGGAAAATGACTGAATTTTTAGCAAACAGTGGAGGCCCTGACGTCTGATCTGGGCCTGCACTATTTGCCAGGGTACCCGTTTAGGGGTTTCCAGTCTTAAATCGGTTAACCAGTAAACAGTTTTCACACTAATCAGGAGATACTCAATTGCTCACAGGTGATTAATTTACCAAATATTTAAAAACAATAAAACCATCTCATCCAAATGTTGCAATAACTAAAGGCGATGTAGCAATTAATTTTGTCGTTAGCGATGTCGCCTAGATTTAAAATATGCCAGTTTGCGCATAATAAACGTTACCTTTCTATTCCAACAGCCTGAAATGTTCAACGGTTAGGTCAAGCGCTAAAAAATAACACCAAGTTGTTATTCCTGTGAACGTGACAAAGTCGACCTCTGCAAACAGTGTATATCCAGATTTGAGGGCTTGTTTACATGTAGATTAGATGGACTCTGATCAGGATCTACTATTTATGGCGCAGTCTTTGCATTGAACGCATATATAATATAAAGCAGTTTGATTGGTGGATAATAGGACAAAAGCATTAATTTATTCAATGTGATATGGTTTAAGGACGCATTTGTGGCTAATAACAATCACTATGATAGCACACCCGTGTGACTTAGTGCATTTTTTCACATGTCCAAAATGGCTACTTATCTGATGAAAATCCGCAATATTTTTTCTTATTTATACTGCAAAGATATGTTACAGAGTGAAATTATGGAAACTGGAGGAGCGCTTGCGCTTAGGACTTTCTAGTCGTTTCCAGTTATTTTCCACTATTGATCGTCGTTTTTCAAACATCATATACTCATATATTTCATCTTTCATTAAGCATTAAGCATTCCTGAGTAGTGTATATCAATTTCCGGTGTCCTTAAGTAAGTCTCGCGCGCTTTTCACCTCACTGATTAACACCGCATGCAAACATTCTTACCTCAGCCTTTGTCAGTCTTTCTTTGTCCCTGGCAAGGGTAGGTCTTGCGACCACCTGACGGACACAATTATATAGTTTCCTTATTACTTAGGATGTTTATATATATATTTATCAGGTATTCGTTTACTTTATTTCTTTATCATGTTGAACATTTGTAAATTATCATAATTGTCATTATTTCATGAATATTCATATTTTGCCATGTCGATCTCTCGACCTCGAGTCAGTCTTTCTTTGTCCCTGGCAAGGGTAGGTCTTACGACCACCTGACGGACACATTTATATAGTTTCCTAATTATGTCTCCCCCGAAAAATTTTTTTTCGGAGAGACATATTGTTTTTCCCCCGGGCGTCTGTCTGTCTGTCTGTCCGTCTGTGTGTCTGTCCGTCTGTCACACATTCGTGTCCGCTCTGTAACTTGAAAACCGTTAGAGCTATCTTCACGAAACTTCGTATAAATATTTATCAGCATTAGACAACGTGCAGTGCGCAAGAACCATAACTCTCGCATTTATACTTTTTGAATTATCTCCCTTGGAAGTTTGTTGGTATGTATATATGTATGGGCAAAACGTGTCCGGTCAATAACTATCTTATTTTTGATGGATTTTAAAATTACTCGGCAGAAATATTAACAACCATAAGACGATGTGTGGTGCGCATGAGGCAGGTCGGTACCTCAAAGGTCAAGGTCATACTTAGAGGTCAAATGTCAAAAAAGGGGCCTTTTTTTCGTATTTGGTCAATAACTTTCTTATTTTGAGATATATTTTAAAATTACTTGGCATAATTATTAACAACCATAAGACGATGTGTGGTGCGCATGAGGCAGGTCGGTTCCTCAAAGGTCAAGGTCATACTTAGAGGTCAAAGGTCAAAAAAGGGACCTTTTTGTATTTGGTCAATAACTTTCTAATTTTGAGATGGATTTTAAAATTACTTGGCATAATTATTAACAATCATGAGACGATGAGTGGTGCACATGAGGCAGGTCGGTACCTCAAAGGTCAAGGTCATATTTAGAGGTCAAAGGTCAAAAAGTGGGCCTTTTTTCGTATTTGGTCAATAACTTTCTTATTTTGAGATGGATTTTGAAATCACATGGCAGAAATGTGAACCAATATAAGGCGATGTGTTGCGTGCATGACCCAGGTTGGTATCTCAAAGGTCAATGTCATACTTAGAGGTCAAAGGTAAAAAAAGGGGCCTTTTTTCGGGTTTTGTCAATAACTTGCCTATTTTTAAATAGAATTTGAAGTTACTTGGCAAACATGTTAACTATCATGGGACGATGTGTTGCATGCATGATTCAGTTTGGTACCTAAAATGGCAAGGTCATACATAGAGGTCAAAGGTAAAAAAGGGGCCTTTTTTCGTGTTTGGTCAATAACTTTCTTATTTTTAGATGGATTTTGAAATTGCTAGGCAGAAATGTTAACCACCATGAGATGATGTGTTGCACGCATGACCCAGTTTAATACCTGAAAGGTCAAGGTCATACATAGAGGTTAAAGGTAAAAAAGGGCCTTTTTGTGTTCTGTCAATAACTTTCTTATTATGCCCCCAACTTTGAAAAAGTTGGAGGGGCATATTGGTTCTGGTTCGTTCGTCCATTCGTCCGTCCGTTACGCTTTTGATGCATAGCATAACTAAAGAACTGTGTATGCTAGGGTTTTGAAATTTCATATTAAGAGTTATTGCCCTTTGAATTTTTTTTTAATAAAATCTTGTCAGCAAGATATCTCAAAAAACTATTGGAGCTAGAGCCTTGAAAGTATGTGAATATATTGATGGTGATGAGTAGATGAACTGATTAACTTTTGACAAAATTCCGAAAAATACTTTGTGAGTTATGGCCCTTTGTCATTTTGGTAATTTGTGCCCATTGTAATGTATGCTAAAAGTGATGCATAGCATAACTTTAGAACCGTGTATGCTAGGGTTTTGAAATTTCATATATGGATTCCTCATGGAAAATTAGGTGAGCGTATTTTTTTTCTCGTCCAGAATATGCCCCTTTCAAGAGTTATTGCCCTTTGAAATTTTTTTAATAAAATCTTGTCAGCAAAATATCTCAAAAACTATTGGAACTAGAGCCTTGAAAGTTGTTGAATAGATTGTTGGTGATGAGTAGATGAACTGATTAACTTATGACAAAATTCCGAAAAATACTTTGTGAGTTATGGCCCTTTGTCATTTTGGTAATTTGTGCCCATTGTAATGTATGCTAAAAGTGTTGCATAGCACAACTTTAGAACCGTGTATGCTATAGTTTTGAAATTTCATATATGCATTTCTGATGGAAAATAAGCTGACGCGTATTTTTTTCTCGTCAGGATTATGCCCCTTTCAAGAGTTATTGCCCTTTGAAATTTTTTTAATAAAATCTTGTCAGCAAGATATCTCAAAAACTATTGGAGCTAGAGGCTTGAACGTTGGTGAATATATTGGTGGTGATGAGTAGATGAACTGGTTAACTTTTGACAAAATTCCGAAAAATACTTTGTGAGTTATGGCCCTTTGTCATTTTGGTAATTTGTGCCCATTGTAATGTATGCTAAAAGTGATGCATAGAATAACTTTAGAGCCATGTATGCTAGGGTTTTGAAATTTCATATATGGATTCCTCATGAAAAATTAGCTGACGCGTATATTTTTTCATGTCCGGATTATGCCCCTTTCAAGAGTTATTGCCCTTTGAATTTTTTTTAATAAAATCTTGTCAGCAAAATATCTCAAACACTATTGGAGCTAGAGCCTTAAAAGTTGTTTAGTATATTGGTGGTGATGAGTATATGAACTGATTAACTTTTGACAAAATTCCGAAAAATACTTTGCGAGTTATGGCCCTTTGTCATTTTGGTAATTTGTGCCCATTGTAATGAATGCTAAAAGTGATGCATAGCATAACTTTAGAACTGTGTATGCTATGGTTTTGAAATTTCATATATGCATTCCTAATGGAAAATAAGCTGACGCGTATTTTTTTTCTCATCCGGATTATGCCCCTTTCAAGAGTTATTGCCCTTTGATTTTTTTTTAATAAAATCTTGTCAGCAAGATATCTCAAAAACTATTGGAGCTAGAGGCTTGAAAGTTTGACCATGAGTCATGTGCAAGACCAAGGTCCATACCTCCAATGTCAAGGTCATACCTAGAGGAAAAAGGTAAAACAAAGGACAGTCAATAACTTCCTTATTCTTTGATGAATTATGAAATTACTTGGCAGAAATGTTAACCATCATGAGACGATGTGTTGTACCGCAAAGGTCAAGGCCATACTTAGAGGTCAAAGGTAAACAAGTGCTTTTTTGTTTACGGCCAATAACTTTTTTATTTTTCTATGAACATTTTTAAAGTTACTATGCAGAAATGTTCAACTTCATTAGATGATGTGTTGCACACAAGACCCAGCTCAATACCTCCAATGTCAAGGTTATACTTAGCAGTCAAAAACGGGGGAGACATCAGTGTTTTTGTAGAAAAACAAATTCTAGTTACTTAGGATGTTTATATATATATTTATCAGATGACGAGGTCGAGAGGGAGAAGTTTCTGATAACTCAAAAACATGGAAACATCACCAAATAGCGTTGTCATCACTTGAACCCCGAACCCCCTCGAGAAAGCGCGCAACAACAACATCGTAACAAACAACACCATGTGGCCACAACCACCTTAAATTCATCCACCCGTAGCAATCACCCCGCGCCAGTTGTCATCTTAATCTATTCAACAACCCGTGATTATATTCCCGTGACACATAGGTTGTGGGTGCTCATCAGAACCGCATCATTGAGGCGGCTCTAACGAGTACCCATAACCTATTTCTTGGAGCAGAAATAAGCAGAATATTGACACCCTTAAACCCCAGTTTTCTCTATATAAAGTGGGGTTTGGCGGGATGATCATTTCACGGATTTGGTCACGTGATGTGCAAATGATTACAAATGAAAGAGCATATTACATCTCGTTAACAAGTCCTTTAAACTAACGCCACCCAAACCCCACTTTATATAGAGAAAACTGGGGTTCACCGAGGTATACATTATTTTTCTTATTTCTGCTCCAAGACATTGACCATTTTTTACATTATTTGCTGGCTCCCAGCATACATATTATCAATACTTGAAAAACAGGTAACCAGACCCCCTGACCTTGAAAGGTCAGGGGACTCTGGTTACCCGTTTGTCCAACACTGATAACGTTCAGACTAGGAACCAGTAGATAATGCAAAACCGGTGAATAGGATGTGGGTACCCGTTAGAACCGCCACAATAACGCGTTTCGATGAGGCGGTTCTAACGAGCACCAGTAACATATGTTTGCAGTATAAATTAGAAAAATATCACGGACTTTCATGAGAAAAGTAGCCATTTTGGAGATGTGAAAAAAATACACAATGGCGCACAGGTGTGTTATCGTAATGAGCAAACCAAGAAACCATCACGAAAACACACCTATATAATTTTGACCCCCACTTTTATATAGTAAAACTGGGATTTACAGGGGTAAAGTAGAAGAAAAACAAAGATCAGGAATCGATACAATTAACTTACTCCACCCATCAAAACACCAAAGGGAAAGAAACACAAATGAAGCGACCAGACCATAATGGAAACCTAAACAAAGGAAGGCCATAAGGACAGTTACTTTCCCACAAAATGGCCAAATGGCCATCCAAAATGACACAAGTGATACACACAGTAAGTAACAAACAACAACATAAAAAACCGCCACAGAAGAACCGCCTTGGAACGGTCAGTGGAAAGAATTTCACTGGGGGGGGGGGGGGCTTAAATCGATTTTACATGATCATAATCCTCGCCCTTACCTCTGTCGCGGTATACATTAATTTTGTTTAGTCCGCATGAAGGCTTCCTTACTCATCAGTGCAACATCTCCGAGAACATACAAATAAAAAAAACTACAGAAATGAAACAAGGTTGAGGACTCGACAGCATACAACAACAGAATTGCTGGAGCAAAAGAAAATCAACAGTTAGACTCCACCTTATTTTTCTTATTTCTGGTCTATATAAAGAAAAATATCGAGGCGGTTCAAACGAGTACCCGCAGTCTATATTTTAGAGCAGAAATAAGAAAAATATCATTTTTTTTCTTATTTCTGCTCTAAAATATAGATTGTGGGTACTCGTTAGAACCGCCTCGATGAGGCGGTTCTAACGAGTACCCACAATCTATATTTTGAGCAGAACTAAGAAAAATATCACAATTTTTCATCTTAAATTTTTTATTTTTTTTTTCGGCGGTAAAGTTTACCATGTATTTGTATAGGTGTGTTTTCGTAATGAACTCTCCAGTGCAATAACATCTTCATTATCTCTAAAAGGAGCATTTCAGATATTTTTATATATTTTCTTAATTCTAAACCGAAAAGTATGTTAGAACCGCTTCAATGAGGCTGTTCAAATGAGTAGCCACATTCTATGGTTTTTAGCACAAAATACAGAAAATAATGTAAACCCCGCTAATACCACTGTTCTCTATATAAAATGGGGATTCAGGGGGTTCCCGTTACTTGTGAACGTGATGAATATATTAGGAACTTTCGGAAAAACGGATTCCCCGGCCGAACAACAGAGATTAAGGCCAGGTTCCGAACCCTAGCATACCTAAGGATGGACACGCTTTACAATATTCATATAATGATCGGGTTTTTGTTTCGCTTAGGCGTAAAAAATATCTTAGTGTGTTTCTGATAACATGCTGAAAAAAAATGGGTCGGTAGGTAGGAGAAACGTTTTTATTATTTTTTTTTCTCCCGAAAAGCAAAAAGGGCCGGGCCTGTATTTTTTATACGTGATTTTGTTTTGTACATGCTTCTTGTTAATAATATTGTCATTTTCAGACTTGCACTGTATATCATAATTCATTTTAGATGCTCAAAATGTCAGCTATGTATTTTGGAAGGTACTTAATGCCAAAAACTACAAAAATGTACTCAAAACGCGAAATTACTATCATGGGAAATGCAAAGACGACACTGGGTAGGGTCGAAAATTGAAAATGGTAGGTTCGATGTTTTAATTTTTATTTTCAAATTTTATATTGTTCTTTTCATTAGGAAAACATGGCCGTGTGAAATAATGGCGTCCAACATGGTGTCAGAAGTTACATATATTAGATAAAAATGATAACATCTTTCTAATTTCTGCTTTCGGCATAGATTGTGGGTGCTCGTTAGAACCGCCTCAATGAGGCGGTTCTAACGAGTACCCACAATCTATGGTTTGGAGCAAAAATAAGGCAGATAATGTTTAACCCCTTACACCCCACTTTTCCCTATATAAAATGGGGTTTAGAGGGGTCTTCGTTTCACGGACTTGTTATCGTGATGTATCGATAAAAATAGTGGAGTCGGGGTGTCCCAAGGAGGGTCGGTCGGGTTAGCAGAAACAAGGCTATTTTTCAGTCTATAGCTCGCCTGGACCAAGTACAGAAAGAACTACAGTAAAACTTCGATGGCTCGAACACCGATGGCTCGTTTACCATGGCTGAGTCGAACCCGTTCCTGAGTCCCTAGGGAATTTTTCCACATAAGAAAAAGGGAGGGTAATTACGGAATTTTTTTTCCTATTCTCTTGTAAATGTATGCTGTGTGTACTCATTAGAATCGCCTCTATGAGGCGATTCTAATGAGTACACACAGCATACATTTTTGTTATAGAACACCGAAAAGATGTCCCAAAATTAAGGCTATTATGCTTCATGGTGGTAACCCTCAGTGGCTCGAACTACCCCTGGCTCGAACAGATTTTCATGGTCCCAAAGGTGTCCGAGCCATTGACGTTCTACTGTATTGCACTACCCTCATGTGGGATATTGCGTCTCATAGGGGACGTCAATATCTGCGTAAAAGTTTTTTAGAGCCCATGTGATAGATTTGGTTTATATTTGGAATATGTTATACATAGCCCAACGTGTTTGTTTTTTTCGGCATCAACACTCTAGCTTCTGGGTCAAGATATTCCAATGCATGCCGTGGTTTTGGTACATATTTTGTGCGACGGTAGATGTGTATTGAATGATTTTATCCAGCAAGACTCTCACCCCGGTCCATGACCTTACAATCACAGGTTGGCGAGCTGACGTGATGATCCTTAGGATAGGAGCAGATAGTCCCAAGATAACAGTGCAGAACCAGATCAGACTGCATCTACACTGTCTGCCATTCCGTCTGCACCTTTTGCAGTCCTTGTTGGATCGTGAAACAAATTTGTCAAAATTTTAGGAGAATTAAAGCACGTCCTTAATGTGTCCGAATTTTCGGATTTTTTACGGTATCCTGTTTCATCACGTGAACAAGTCCGTGAAATGAACACCCCCTAAACCCAACTTTATATAGGGAAAACTGGGGTTTACGGGGGTATACATTATTTTTCTTATTTCTGCTCCAAGACATAGGTTGTGGCTACTCGTTAGAACCGCCTATATGAGGCGGTTCTAACAAGTATCCACAACCTATGTTTGAAGTAAAAATAACAAAAATATCACATATTTTCATCAGAAAATTAGCCATTTTGGAAGTGGGGAAAAATGCACTATGTCGCACGGGTTTGTTATCGTAATGCATGACAGTTCTTATGCCCTAAATACAGTGATCGTGAAACACGCCATTGGTCAAACGTTGTTTTAAAGTTTGTGTAAGATACAATGTTATAAAAATGTTCAAAGGTCGTCATTCTGAATGAATAACAATGTTGAATCTTCCATGCTGGATGGTGAGGCAAAGGTGACGTGTATCTTTCGTCACTGGGGAATCCAAATGATATTAGCTTACATTTAGACCAGGGGCCAGTTTCATCAAAGCATTTACGACGTATTTTCGTCTTAAAAAGATCGTACGAAGTTCTTACGACAAAAATCCTGTTTCATCAAATGCTCACAATCTGCGATGTTCGCACATTTTGTCGTATTTCTGAGATGAATATTTAGACGTCGCACATTGAAGTTTTCGTCTTATCACAGCCATAGCTGAAGAAGATGATGCGCGGCATAGGTTAAATTGTGAAAAGGATGGTAAGCAACATTTCATTTTGTTTATACCTTCGCAGATAACGCCCATTACTTATACAAAAGCCCACGCAATAAAGATCCCTCGAAGCTACCCCCCCCCCCACCTTGTTATAATCTTTACGTTTTGGTCGGGGGTTTCTTAGTGTTTTTTTCTTTCTTTGAAAAATTGAGATTGAGGGTACTCGTTAGAAGCGCATCGTTGTGGTTGTGCTTACGAGTACCCACAATCTATATTTCATGGTGTAACCTAGAACTGACGTTCGTTTTCGCCCATCGGGTTTGGCCTGCATAGTGCTTCCGCGCAGAGCTGAAACTGCCCAACATTACGAAAACATGCCTATACAAATACATTGTAACCTCTATCGCCGAAAAAAAAAGAATATTTTCAGATAAAAATTGTGATATTTTTTCTTATTTCTGCTCAATCGAGACGTGATAACGAGTACCCACGACCTATACTTAAGAGCAGAAATAAGAAAAATAAAGTTTACCCCTGTAAACCCTAGTTTTACTATATAAAAGTGGGGTTCAATGGGGTTTAAAATTATACAGGCGTGATTTCCTGATGATTTGATCACTGGTTTGCCGTTTAGAATGTAACAGCTTAGCCAAGAAAAGTGGTGCGATTGGGACCGCTCCTTAAACCCTAGCGGTTTCTTTGGTCGATGGGGCTTAAGATGCCATCTCAAGGTCGGGTAAAAGCCCCACAAAATCAGAAGTAGCGTCTCCAAAATGACCTATATACATGTACCAACAGTTGACGGGGGCTTAACAGCAAAATAATCGATGCGACGACCCACAAGCTGCGATTAGACTTGTGATTGAAACGAAGACTCCTAAAATCGACACATCGAACTAGAATTGTCAATACGACACAGATGCCTCCGCTCGGGGACCATCCTCACGAAGGAAATAAATAATAATAATAATAATAATAATAATAATAATAATAATAATAATAATAAATACATAAATAAATAAAATAAAGACAGCATTTCTAGCTTGGAAAACTGTCCCTGAGGATATCGGCGTAGGTGGGCGTAATGTCGTTTGAATCTTGGAAAATGTGTGTATCATCATACCAAATATGAACCAAATCCAGAAAAAAAATAAATTACTAAATCTGTGACATTGTCCTTGAGTTTTGGTTTTAAGGCCTCTTTTATTTCGAGCCGATCATTAATCAGATGTGGGCGAAAACTAAACGGAGTAGCCGGAGAAACGACCTGTATCTTTCATCATACCAAATACGAACTAAATCCATGATATGGATAGGGAAATGTGAACTCCTATTTAAACGTTGACATTAAAATATTCTGAGTCCTTGACCTTGAGGTCATGGGCATGGGCGCGGGTATGCTGAATAAAATTTTTAATGAGTATCGATCAGCGTACTAAATATGAACCGAATCCATTATATGAGTTTAAAAAATATGAGCTCTTAAGTAATTTCTACATTTAAAGTATTCTAAGATGCCTTGACCTAGAGATTATATTTAAGGGCAAGTGTACGTATTGCTGAATAAACCTATTGGCCTATACCAGGAGCATATAATCTCAGTGAAATTATATGCTCCTGCCTATACCTATAATCACATTTCCATCATATGGTCTGGAAAATATGAGCTCATAAAAGTTTAGGTTCTTCGTGGTAAAATGTCAAGGCTGAGGTTAAAGGATCACGTACGTGCACCCCATACGGAAGGACGAACGTACATGTGTGTACACTCGTATGTACGAAAAGCTTCACGGCATCATGCAGATGGCACGTGTGGGTCTTGCGTACTCTCATTTCGTCTATATTTTGCAGGCGATTGTATAATTGTGAATACATATATGTAGCTATAGAACTTCGTGTCAAGTCAGGTTCTTTGTAATTTAAAATCAGTCATGTTGTAGAATCTATGTTGCAAATGAAATGAATTTATTTTTCATTGAAAGCAAAATCCCCTGGCCGGCCTGACAGACGGCAATCAATGAATAATATTTGCCAAGACCATTTGCCAACAACAAACCGGAGCTGAAAACTGACATACGTTATACACGAAAACTTTCAGAGGCTTTTGAAAGCCTCATTTTTTATTTATTTATGTATTTTTTTTTTTTTTTGATTTGTTTGTTTGATTTGAGATTTAATGTCCCCGTCAACACTGTAATGTTCATTTTGGAGACATTGTTTCCAATTTTGTGGGACTATTGCCCGATATTGAGATGAAATGACATCTCAAGCTCTGCCTCAATGAAACCAATAGGTTTATAAGCATGGAAGGGCCGACTCGCACCGCATTGCTTGGGCAGGCTTAGTTGCCTGATTGGCCGAAACTAGCTAGTCTGGCCCACAAAACATGACCACTCCATATTTTCCAGTTTTGTGATGTATTCATTGCTTCCAAAGGATAATCCTTCCATAGAACATATTTGACGTCACTACAGCTGATGTGTGGGAATGTGTGGCGGCTGTAAAATGTCTCCCTGCCCAACATCATAGTGTAGTTTATATTTTCTTGTCCTTTTGGATCATTGAGTCCATTGCTGAATTTTGAAAATATTTTGAGGGTCACTCATGGGGCTTAATTGTCCGAAACTAGCAGGTCTGGCGCAGAAAACATGGACACTCCATATTTTTAGTGTATTCCTTGCTTCCAAAGGATAACCCTTTTATAGAACATATTAGATCCTCGAAGCGGTTTACCAGTACTCGTGTGCGGGTCGGTTTCAGCTCTGCGTGGAAGCATCATGCATGCCCATGTATTTCACGTTACGTTATACGCGGCGTCTTTGCTAAACAACGTCATGCATTGACCTTTTAGTGTTAAAATCATGCGTAAACTGTGTTTTAAGTTCATAAGATAAATTGAATCTTGTATTCATGGCCTTGCATTACTGGATTTATTAAGGTAATAAAATGCTCAGCGAGGTCTCACCGTGATGTCATTCCTTTTCCTCAACTAATATTATAAGCTCAACGATATACGTGCACTCACGCATTAAATGACAAACTTGCTGGTGAAAGGTTCATTACAACGTTAAATCAACGCTTATCTGACGTCACGACGTCCACAAACAGCCCAACTCGCCAGTGGTAAAGCGGAAGGGGTCCAGACAATTAACATCTGTATCTTACGACAATGAAATGGCAACCCAAGTTTGAAGCAACATAGAATTAACATTGATTCAACTTTGTTTGTACTGAATATTCATCTAGGTCCACAGAAGCCCCCGCCCATAGGGGCTTGAAGAAATATATGGTCTGCATGATGCTTCTACGCAGAGCTGATTCTGGCCCGCACACTAGTATTGGTAAACCGCTTAGAGGATCTAAGCCTGTCCAGGAACTGCGGTGCGAGGCGGACCGTCAATGCTAATAAACCCTATTGGTTTCATTAGGCGACAGGGCTTGAGAAGTCATTTAATCTCAATGTCGGGTATAAGACCCACAAAATTGGAAGCAATGTCTCCAAAATAACCTTTACAGTGTTGACGGGGACGTTAAACCTCAAATCAAACAAATCTAGGTCCACAGGAACAATAATTTTAAAGCGTGTAATCTACCTTACACGGCTATTTCAAGACGGCACGTGATCACGCATGTGACAATTAGTGGGCCTGTTTAAGCGCATATTCAAAATTACGACTTATTTCAGTGAAACGCAAATTTAGCTCGTGCGAACACTTTGCGATGTTTTGATGAAACTGACGTACGCAGTTCTTTAAAAAGTGCGTACGAGCAATTTAAGATTAATCGTACGATGTTTATTGATGAAACTGGCCCCAGGCCTGCTATCCATGTAGCAGGTAAGGGTAGAGAGGGAATTCTGTTTTTTTTTCTTTCTTGGAAGCCTCCGTGGTGTAGTGGTTACGCTACTCGCCTTGTAAACCAGGTATCACAGGATCGATCCCGGGCTTCTCCAGACTTTCGGATGAGTCTTTAAACCGAGGCCCCGTCTCCGTATGGCCTTAGCTGTTAGTGGGACGTAAAACTCAAACACTCGCTCGCTCGCTATTTTTTCTCATTTCTGCACTTTCATTCATTTTCCTGTATATCATCTGTCCCGCGCTCACCTTTTCTTTTATCCATTCCGTCTCTTTTCTACCTTTCTCTGTGAGACGTCACAAAATTACCCAAAATGTTGACGTATCATTAAACCCAAAACAATCAATCAGTCATTTACGTTAACACAACCGGCTGCTACAACGGCGTTTATTTTATATATACAGAACCGAAAAAGAAACGCAACTTTTTAACCCAAAAGATTTTCATGCAACCATCAGGTTGACTGAAAAATCATTTTGCGATTTACTTTCATACTTTTTAAACTTTCTTATGCAGAAAACTTTTGGGCGATATCTCCACTTGGCAATTCGTTGTTTTCAACATTTCCTCGTGCAGTACATTAAATGTATACAGTAACCTCATCATATTGTGTTACCTGGAGTTTAGGTTTCAAAAGTCCGATAAAATTTTTCTACGGCATATGTAGCGGTCCAAATGCTTCTACGCGGGACGTCTCAGGCTGTCATCACCAAGAACTTCAAAGTGAGTAAATCGACGATAACTCGCTTGTACCAGCGTCTACGTCAAACGGGAACGAAAATGACAGGCCCGGAAGTGGACGTCCACGCGTCACGACACGTGGGCAGGACCGATACATCTGTCTAACCCACCTTCGTAATCGGTTCCGTACAGCCGTCGAGACGTCTCAGGTGACACCAGGAACGCACAACAGCGAATAAGTGCAGATACTGTCAGGAATCGCCTTCGAGAGTTTGGCTTAAGTCCTCGTCGTCCGTACGTTGGTATGCCATTAACACCACGACGGCGTCAGGTTAGAATGGCGTGGCTCACACAACATAGGCCAAACCTGTTTCCCCTTCGTCAGTGGCGTAACGTAATGTTTTCTGACGAGTCCAGGTACTTGTTGTACAGAGCTGACGGCCGTCAACGTGTGTATAGGCGTGACGGAGAGCGTTATCGTGACAATTGTTTGGTTGAACGTGATCATTTTGGAGGCCGTGGGTTGATGGTGTGGGCTGGCATATCATATGGTCATAGATGGATACATGACGGCTCAGCTTTACGTTGACGTCGTTTTACGACCAGTAGTTGTTTCATATGTACGACAGCACAACGTTACGTTTCAACAGGATAACGCTCGGGCGCATGTATCAAGGCTCAGCATGGCGTTTCTTCAGCAAAACAACGTTGACGTGATGCACTGGCCTCCGTATAGTCCAGATCTCTCTCCTATAGATCATTTGTTGGACGTCTTGGATAGGCGCGTACGTAACCGCCCCAAGCCGCCAACAACGCGACAAGCCTTGCGTCTCGCGCTCATACAGGAGTGGAATGTTATTCCCTAGGCAGAGATCAATCGTTTAATCCTGTCCATGACCAGGCGTGTGCGTGCAGGACTGAATGCAAACGGAGGACATACTCGCTAATATGAAAAAAATAGGTGTCACCTATAAACGAGCATAGCAAACTACACAAGGAAGCTGATGGATATCTAAACCAAAATGTCTGTATAATATTGATATGCAAAAGTTGGAAACCGCAAGTCAACTGCCGAATACTTAGTTCTGACTGGAAAATTATTTGCACATTGCCTTGTCTTTTACAAGTGATGCAACTTAAAGTAGTATGTGTCTTATAACCAAATGTTTTATTTTGAGTGCCAATAGCACCATTGGACTAGCAAAGTTGATCAGAGTGCATCACTGGGTCTGTTCGCTTACCACGGGAACCACTGGCTGCAAACGGTATTTACCATTTGCAGCATACTTTGGAGACGCTTTAGAGCCAGGGCAAAAAGAACCGCACTGGAAATTTTCGTCGAGATAGAGGGCATGAAATATTTAACAGCCGAAGTCAGTGCGATAACAACTGTTTTCCCATGACCATAACTAACAATTATTTTTTTTCCATGACCGAGGAGACACTGAAATATATTTCAGACAGTGAGTTGACATATAGTTCTTTTTCCCCCTTGTTGGTTTCTTGTCCGCTTGCACTACTTGACTAAAATGTGCTGCAATGTTTTGGAATCCAGCTGTAACTTTCTATGTCTATAACTACCAGTATCTTGAGTATACTTGAACAGTAGCTATTTACAAGTGTGAAGTCCTGTACACCTAAAACTGTTTTAAAAAACTCACCTAAGCCCCAGATCACTAACCTTTAAACTCTGATGGAAACTGTTGAGCCGTGTCAGGTATACGAAAAAAACAAACAACAAAAAACAGGGGACCAGTGGTTCTGGGCCGATCACCTGAGTGCGGAGAGCTTATGGAGCCATTTTATTTCTGAGAAGATTTAAAAGGTTTTTTTTTTACCATGGCAGACTCTTGGACATTTGACCTGATAATGGGCCTATTGGTTCCGGAGAAGATTTCTGAAGGGTTTTTACCTTATACGCCTGTGGACACAAACTGTTCAAGTTCGTATGAAGAATCTCTTTGCAGTTTGACAAAGATTTCTAAAATTAGATCAAGCAATTGATTGTTCTCATTTTGGCAAACACTGTCTGGTTGACATTTGAGATGTATTTTTGATTGGACAGTGTAGGAGTCAGCAATGACATGTGCATATGTACACCACCTTGTGTTTTGAACTTATTTCTGTCCGGCAGTTGACTGGCAGGATGATGGGATATATTGAATGATGTTCAAGTCAAGATGAAATGAAGCCCATCGAAGTTTGAACGGATCTGTGTTCACAGGTATATGGGCACGGTGGCCATATTGTTCATGCGACCAAACTCATATTAAACAAGAGGCCCATGGGCCACTATGCTCACCAGAGCTCAGGGGGCACTGCCGACTGGCAGCAAAGTATTTTAATTAACCATGGAAGCCCTGCGCCCAAGGATGCTACAGATAAAAGTTGGACCCGATCAGCCTAGTGGCTTCAGAGGTCTGATGTCGCGTGAATGTGTTGTTGCAGGACAACAGATGACAAGTGACAATTTCCCATCTGTGGCAACCAATAGGCCTAAAAGAACATTATTAAAGGAACATTTCTATGTAAGTTTGACAAAATATTTTGAAAGGCATAAATGTCATTTTTTCAATTTTCCCCATTATAAGTCAATGGAAACTCTTAACTTGCAATAGCAAACAAACCAAAGAGCCAAATTACATAACCCGGAGCTCAGATGGACACTGCCCAATGGCAGACATGTATTTTAACATGGTATGATTTTAATCTACCAATTATAAAGTCTCCCAAACAACCCCATTCCCAAATGAGCACACATGTGGACTGTATCTGAAATATTAGGTGTTTTTTATAGTAGAGAGGGTGGGGCATGAACCAATGGAGCCCTGGTTGGTGTCACTAAATGTGTCTTATGAAAAGGAACAGAGACATATATGGTTTAGCGGGGGGATATGTATGGCTCCTGAGATGTAAGGCCTTTTAAGCAGTGGAGGGATTCGGGCAGGGTGGATTCCAGAAAAGCCCAAGATTGTTGCAACCTAATGCTGAACAGTTTCTGAGATATGAGGCCCTTTTATGAAGTGGATGGGAAAAAAATGGCCCCTGCAGACCCCACAAGGTGGGGTGCCTGAATGTGGCTAATAACAATGAACAAGAATATATGTGATTATTAGCTGGGGATTTGAATAGTTTATATGATATATGGCCTATTATGAAGTGGGATCTTATCATAAGGAACAAGAATATATGGTTAAGGGGTGGGGATCTGACCGGTTTCTGAGATATATGGCTTTCAATGAAGTAAAGGGGTGGGGCATGGCCCGTGGCACCACAGGTGGGTGGGGGGAACCCTATGTTGGCGTCACTGATTGTGTCTTATCACAAGGAACAAGAATATATATGGTTTAGGGGATGGAGATCTGAATGGTTTCTGAGATAAATGGCATTTTATAAAGTGGAGGGGGTGGGGTTGTCCCTGGCACATCTTGGGGGACCCCCAGGTTGGTGTCACTTAATGCTTCTCATCATTAGGAACAAGAATATATATGGTTTAGGGGTGGGGATTTGTAAGGTTTTTGAATATTTGGCCTTTTATGAAGTTTTGTTTGTTTGTTGTTTGATTTGAGGTTAAACATCCCCGTCAACACTGTAAAGGTCATTTCGGAGATGTTGCTTCCAATTTTGTGGGACTTTTACCCGACATTGAGATGAAATGACATCTCAAGCCCTGTCGCCCAATGAAACCAATAGGGTTTATTCACACTGCGGTTCCTGGACAGGCTTAGATCTTCTAAGCGGTTTAGCAGAACTAGTGTGCGGGCCGGATTCAGCTCTGCGTGGAACCATCATGCAGCCCATATATTTCTTCATGACCCTATGGGTGGGGGCCAATCTTTTACGAAGTGGATGGGGTTGGGCATGTCCCCGGCACATCCCAGGTGTCCCCCATGTTGGTGTCACTGAATGCAACTTATCATAAGGAACAAAAATATATTTTGTTTAAGGGTTGGGATCTGTTAGGATTCTGGAATATTGGGCCTGTTGTGAAAGGGAGGGGTGGGGCATGGCCCAGGCACATCCCAGGGGACCCCCAGGTTGGTGTCACTGAGTTTGTCTTATCATAAGAGACAAGAATATATACAGTTTACGGGTGGGGATCTGAATGGTTTCTGAGATAAATGGCATTTTATGAAGTGGAGGAGTCGGGGCATGTCCCCGGCACATCCGGGGGGATCCCCAGGTTGGTGTCACTTATTGCACCTTATCATAAGGAACAAGAATATATACGGTTTAGGGGTGGGGATCTGTAAAGTTTCTGAGATATAATGCATTTTATGAAGTACTGGCAGCAGGGCATGGCCCCGGCACAACCTACTGGGCCCTTAGGTTGACACAAAAGCAAATGGCTGAGAGAAGTTTACTAAAGAAACATTTCTATGAAACTTTTGTCAAAATATCTGCAAAGAAGTTGTAGTTAATGCCTTTTTTTTTTCAATTTTCCCCATTATAAGTCTATGGAAAATCTAAGTTGCCATAGCAATCAAACTAAAGAGCCGAATTTCATAAAAAACACAAAATCTGTAAAGGCAAATATGGTGAATATTTTCATAAACTCTCAGCCTCATAGAGCATACGGTTTCTGAGGAGATGATTTTTTAATTATTAGTTTTTTTATTTATTTTTTTTTTCATTTTGGTTTCCATGGCAACCAATACAAATGAGCAGTAGGCCTAAATGCATAATTATGGCAGATAGTAGATTGTATTTTTTCAGTCAAAGCAATCAGAAATGGAGCAATTTCTGACTGAATCAGTCACCAGCTATGTTGAAAAAGTGGCCCAAGATGGTACCTATGCGGACCATGTTTGCATACAATCCCTTGCAAACATGCTAAAAGTGAAGCTACACATCACTCATACTGAGGAGCCCGATCTTCTGATAGCACCTTCTGAGCCTGGTCATTATGGTCTTCTTCGCCTGGGATACCTACCTGACCTTCACCACTATGTTAGCCTAGCTCAACGGTGAGTAAATGGAATGTTAGCGCTAAATAGAGGAGTTAATACAAACTAGTACATGTATTTCTATACTAGCCGGAACCCCCAGGTTGCATGATGCTTGCAGAGCCTGGTTAAATGGTTAATATGGTAGTGCATCAGTCAAACCACTCACCTTACTTTGTGTTACTAATGCCAGCTAGCACTAAGCAGAGGGTGATTAATAACCAAAGGGTGCATATATAGAAAGCAAGCAGTGCTACATGTAGAAAAGACAGAGTTTGTAAACAGTGTGTGTTACTGAAGCAAGCAATGCAAAATAAGTAGTGTTAAAGCATTTATAAGCTGAAGGCTACATGCATGCAGGAACAATCTATATCAGTTGCTTTTACAGCTTATTATTCAACATTTCAGCTATAAGGAGGAGGCATTTGTCCAGCAAGACCAGGTCAACAGTCCACAAGATGTTCATAGCAAAGGTATGGTGAAATATTTTACCAGTATTAATAGAATATAAAAAAATGCATTCTAAAATACCTTTCAATTAAAACGTATTTCCCCTACTATATTTTCACTTTTACATATCAGCTTGAATTATTAATGATCAAATTATAGTCTATACCAGCCTACTTGTTGATGCATTTTAATAAGACACTATTTCTGTATCGAACTCTATTGATACTTTTTATTGTATAGGTGATGAAGTTTGACAGTGCAGTCACAAGTGCTACGGTTAATGAAAGAAGTTTCACCCACTGTCTATACCTGGCCGAGCCAAAATGATGTCTCCACCAACCCACATTCCGATATAATACAGAAGCTTTCACCGCCGAGTCTACTCCCTGTGAGAGGAATCAAGCTCAAATTTATACCTCATGAGATTCAACAATGAAGAAATAATCTGTAGAAAAAATGAAGAGTACTGAGACAGATATTCCAAAAGGATTGATTTAACAAAACTTGCTTGAAGGTGTCAGTATCAAGATTTATTGATGTGTAACAAAATGTATATATTATATTGGCCTTTATTTCATATAACCCAATATGGGTCACTGATTAATAATTCTTGATAATGAGACCTTCAAAAGAGCAATTATGATTAGTTAAGAGGCCTTCAAAAGAGCAATTATGATTAGTTAAGTCAAATGAATTCAGTGTACACTTCAGAGACTATGTTAATCATATTTTAAAACATTAAGATCAGGAGATCAAATGAAACCAGTATTTAAGCTAAATTTGTCACAAGTGTAACTTTCAAGTGACATTCAGTTTTTTTACTCCAGATTTGTATTAATATTTTGAACTCAAAATGAACTATTTTAAATGATAAGACAATAGATTTACATTGACACAATAATGTATTTCAACACTGATAGAATGAAATCTGAAAACAATCTAGTCTATGTTGGATTATACCGGTACTGTTTTATTATATTTGTTTCTTGTTCCAAAGTTACTTTAAAGTGGAAGAATTAATTTTACTATCCAGTCTAGTCATCTTATTTGCCCAAATATACATGAGTGCCATACTGTTTTGTCCACGAAATTGAGCTAGAGACTTTAAAAGTTTGAAACTAACATTGTCACAAGTGTAACACTTTAAGTTACTTTCGAATTAAGCCTCATGAATGTAGCTAAAGCTTTGATCTTAAAACAAATTGTTTATAAAATGATGGTATAAAGGATAAGTGATGGTAAAACAAAATATTTCAATAGTTTCAAAATGATATATCTGAAAAAATACAATATGCAGAGGACAACAGTTTTATAGTATTGTTTGTTTACAAGTTCTGTTAAAAGTTCATTAAATACTTGTTCATATATTCTCTAGTCTTTGTTCAATCCAAAAATTATTATGTATGTCACAGCTTTTTTCCTCAGATTAAAATTGTAGCCATTTAACTTCAGTGATGAAATGTGTCACAAGTGTAACATTTTGTACCTGTTAAATGTAGCCTGCAGATTGTACCCA